>BLKR01000345.1:179887-574441 GCA_011170035.1 Teleogryllus occipitalis
GAGGCGACGGCGGAGGCGAGGGCGGAGGCGAGGGCGGAGCGAGCGCGGAGGCGAGGGCGGAGGCGTGGGCGGAGGCGAGGGCGGAGGCGAAGGCGGAGGCGCGGGCGGAGGCGCGGGCGGAGGCGCGGGCGGAGGCGCGGGCGGAGGCGCGGGCGGAGGCGCGGGCGGAGGCGCGGGCGGAGGCGCGGGCGGAGGCGCGGGCGGAGGCGCGGGCGGAGGCGCGGGCGGAGGCGCGGGCGGAGGCGCGGGCGGAGGCGCGCGCGGAGGCGCGGGCGGAGGCGCGGGCGGAGGCGCGGGCGGAGGCGCGGGCGGAGGCGCGGGCGGAGGCGCGGGCGGAGGCGCGGGCGGAGGCGCGGGCGGAGGCGCGGGCGGAGGCGCGGGCGGAGGCGCGGGCGGAGGCGCGGGCGGAGGCGCGGGCGGAGGCGAGGGCGGAGGCGCGGGCGGAGGCGCGGGCGGAGGCGCGGGCGGAGGCGCGGGCGGAGGCGCGGGCGGAGGCGCGGGCGGAGGCGCGGGCGGAGGCGGCGGACGCAGGCGGAGGCGCGGGCGGAGGCGCGGGCGGAGGCGCGGGCGGAGGCGCGGCGGAGGCGCGGGCGGAGGCGCGGGCGGAGGCGCGGGCGGAGGCGCGGCGGAGGCGCGGGCGGAGGCGCGGGCGGAGGCGCGGGCGGAGGCGCGGGCGGAGGCGCGGGCGGAGTGCGCGGGCGTGAGTGCGGCGGAGGCGCGGGCGGAGGGCGCGGGCGGAGGCGCGGCGGAGGCGCGGGCGAGGCGAGGGCGGAGCGAGGGGCGCGGGCGGAGGCGAGGGCGGAGGCGCGGCGGAGGCGCGGGCGGAGGCGCGGCGGAGGCGGGGGCGGAGGCGCGGGCGGAGGCGCGGGCGGAGGCGAGGGCGGAGGCGAGGGCGGAGGCGAGGGCGGAGGCGAGGGCGAAGGCGAGGGCGGAGGCGAGGGCGGAGGCGAGGGCGGAGGCGAGGGCGGAGGCGAGGGCGGAGGCGAGGGCGGAGGCGAGGGCGGAGGCGAGGGCGGAGGCGAGGGCGGAGGCGAGGGCGGAGGCGAGGGCGGAGGCGAGGGCGGGGGCGAGGGCGGAGGCGAGGGCGGAGGCGAGGGCGGAGGCGAGGGCGGAGGCGAGGGCGGAGGCGAGGGCGGAGGCGAGGGCGGAGGCGAGGGCGGAGGCGAGGGCGGAGGCGAGGGCGGAGGCGAGGGCGGAGGCGAGGGCGGAGGCGAGGGCGGAGGCGCGGGCGGAGGCGAGGGCGGAGGCGAGGGCGGAGGCGAGGGCGGAGGCGAGGGCGGAGGCGAGGGCGGAGGCGAGGGCGGAGGCGAGGGCGGAGGCGAGGGCCGAGGCGAGGGCGGAGGCGAGGGCGGAGGCGAGGGCGGAGGCGAGGGCGGAGGCGAGGGCGGAGGCGAGGGCGGAGGCGAGGGCGGAGGCGAGGGCGGAGGCGCGGGCGGAGGCGCGGGCGGAGGCGCGGGCGGAGGCGCGGGCGGAGGCGCGGGCGGAGGCGCGGGCGGAGGCGCGGGCGGAGGCGCGGGCGGAGGCGCGGGCGGAGGCGCGGGCGGAGGCGCGGGCGGAGGCGCGGGCGGAGGCGAGGGCGGAGGCGCGGGCGGAGGCGCGGGCGGAGGCGCGGGCGGAGGCGCGGGCGGAGGCGCGGGCGGAGGCGCGGGCGGAGGCGCGGGCGTAGGCGCGGGGGGAGGCGCGGGCGGAGGCGCGGGCGGAGGCGCGCGGAGGCGCGGGCGGAGGCGCGGGCGGAGGCGCGAGCGAAGGCGATGGCGGAGGCGCGGGCGGAGGCGCGGGCGGAGGCGCGGGCGGGGGCGCGGGCGGGGGCGGAGGCGGGGGCGGAGGCGGGGGCGGAGGCGCGGGCGGAGGCGCGGGCGGAGGCGCGGGCGGAGGCGCGGGCGGAGGCGCGGGCGGAGGCGCGGGCGGAGGCGCGGGCGGAGGCGCGGGCGGAGACGCGGGCGGAGGCGCGGGCGGAGGCGCGGGCGGAGGCGCGGGCGGAGGCGCGGGCGGAGGCGCGGGCGGAGGCGCGGGCGGAGGCGCGGGCGGAGGCGCGGGCGGAGGCGCGGGCGGAGGCGCGGGCGGAGGCGCGGGCGGAGGCGCGGGCGGAGGCGCGGGCGGAGGCGCGCGCGGAGGCGCGGGCGGAGGCGCGGGCGGAGGCGCGGGCGGAGGCGCGGGCGGAGGCGCGGGCGGAGGCGCGGGCGGAGGCGCGGGCGGAGGCGCGGGCGGAGGCGCGGGCGGAGGCGCGGGCGGAGGCGCGGGCGGAGGCGCGGGCGGAGGCGCGGGCGGAGGCGCGGGCGGAGGCGCGGGCGGAGGCGCGGGCGGAGGCGCGGGCGGAGGCGCGGGCGGAGGCGCGGGCGGAGGCGCGGGCGGAGGCGCGGGCGGAGGCGCGGGCGGAGGCGCGGGCGGAGGCGCGGGCGGAGGCGCGGGCGGAGGCGCGGGCGGAGGCGCGGGCGGAGGCGCGGGCGGAGGCGCGGGCGGAGGCGCGGGCGGAGGCGCGGGCGGAGGCGCGGGCGGAGGCGCGGGCGGAGGCGCGGGCGGAGGCGCGGGCGGAGGCGCGGGCGGAGGCGCGGGCGGAGGCGCGGGCGGAGGCGCGGGCGGAGGCGCGGGCGGAGGCGCGGGGAGGCGCGAGGCGCGGGCGGAGGCGCGGCGGAGGCGCGGGCGGAGGCGCGGGCGGAGGCGCGGGCGGAGGCGCGGGCGGAGGCGCGGGCGGAGGCGCGGGCGGAGGCGCGGGCGGAGGCGCGGGCGGAGGCGCGGGCGGAGGCGCGGGCGGGGCGCGGGCGGAGGCGCGGGCGGAGGCGCGGGCGGAGGCGCGGGCGGAGGCGCGGGCGGAGGCGCGGGCGGAGGCGCGGGCGGAGGCGCGGGCGGAGGCGCGGGCGGAGGCGCGGGCGGAGGCGCGGGCGGAGGCGCGGGCGGAGGCGCGGGCGGAGGCGCGGGCGGAGGCGCGGGCGGAGGCGCGGGCGGAGGCGCGGGCGGGGGCGCGGGCGGGGGCGGAGGCGGGGGCGGAGGCGGGGGCGGAGGCGCGGGCGGAGGCGCGGGCGGAGGCGCGGGCGGAGGCGCGGGCGGAGGCGCGGGCGGAGGCGCGGGCGGAGGCGCGGGCGGAGGCGCGGGCGGAGGCGCAGGCGGAGGCGCGGGCGGAGGCGCGGGCGGAGGCGCGGGCGGAGGCGCGGGCGGAGGCGCGGGCGGAGGCGCGGGCGGGGGCGGGCGGAGGCGAGGCAACGGAGGTGATGCCGGTGACGAAGACGGAGGCCGAGTCAGGGGTGGAGACTACGGCATGGGCGAAGGCGAGGGTTCATCTTTCCTTCGTGTCGGAAATGGAGTTGCCGCGCGCCGGGGGATGTGCAAGGGAGATCAAAGGCTGTCTGAATCGTTCAAGTTGCTTCTAAGAAGCGAGCCCTTGGGAGATTCCAATGGCTGTTGGTATCAAGTGATTTGGTTGAAATTGCGATGTGGTTTAAGTACCGAAGTGCGTTGACTAGTAATGGGTGATGCTGAATTTGATATTATGCATAAACTTCAAATGTATAGTACTTGGAAACATGTATACAGAGTCATTGCCGAAGGTAATACATTCTTGAAAGGAAAGCAACGGTTTGAAACAGTATCATTTACTATAGTTTACGGTTTGTAACAGTATCATATTATATTGGCTCAGTACTGAATGACATTAAACACTTGTATATAGGATTGTTGCTAAAGGTCTGTCTCAGAATAACTAGCTAGACAATTATTATTGCTTATGCAGAAAATAGTTCATTCGTAATGGATGGAATACATTTAGCCATAACTATAGTTTAAGTGCAACCCTATAAACCATGTTAAATGTGTTTCAAGAAAACTTAGAAAATGATTAGTGCGAAATATATAAGAAATTTATTTGACAATGAAACTGCGTACGAGAAAAAATATTCGTAAAAATTCGTTTTGCAATAAAAATGATTATTATGATTATAAAAATACCATCAAGAAATTGTAGAATCTTCTGTATTTTGAAGAGGGATTTCATTGCAGAGTAATTAAAAATCTAGAAAAGTTCAAAATAATGTAATATCCGAAATATTTAGTTCACTTTTATAAACGAATTATATATATTTTTTCACTGGGAACGCCAGCCAGAGACGTCGATCGTCGGGGCCGTCTCCTGCGGGTGAATTGTTGAGGGGAGCTGAGCCGGGGGCGACGGCCGCCGCGCCGTAACCTTTCCGAGTGCAGAGCGCGCGCGTCGAGATTGCGCCTTTGACAGGCGGCGCGGAAGCTCCGCTGGGCCCCGCAACCTCCGCTCCTGCCGTCGGCGCCGCCGCCACCGCCACAGCCACCGCCACGGACACATCAGCCACTGCCGCTTCAATCGCTGCCGACACCACTGCCGCCGACAAGCGCCCGCCACCGCCATCGCAACTGACACTGCCTCCAACACTGCCACCACCACAACTACCGCCACTGCCATGGCCACATCAACCTCTGCCAACACCACTGCCACCGCCACAGCCACCGCCACGGACACCTCAACCACTGCCGCTTCAATCGCTGCCGACACCACTGCCACCGACAAGCGCTCGCGCCACCGCCATCGCAACTGACACTGCCTCCAACACTGCCACCACCACAACTACCGCCACTGCCATGGCCACATCAACCTCTGCCAACACCACTGCCACCGCCACAGCCACCGCCACGGACACCTCAACCACTGCCGCTTCAATCGCTGCCGACACCACTGCCACCGACAAGCGCTCGCCACCACCACTGCCTCCACTACCACCGCCATCGCTAGTCACTGTCTTCACACACGACACCACCACAACTACCGCCACTGCCATGGCCACCTCAACCACTGCCACCTCAATCACTACCACCGCCAACGCCTCCGCCACCGGCACTACCATTGCCTCCAACACTGCCACCACCTCAACCACTGCCACCACCGCCACCGCAATCACCACTGCCACCATCGCCACCACCGTGTCAATGCAACCGAGGATGAAAGTGGCAAGGAGAGCGGGGAGTGGGTGGGTTAATCGCCATCGCCATCACTAACTACCACTAAAATATCTAATTTTACCACTACCATTACCACCCCTCTCAACTAATGCATCTACCTGTATCACTCTTCTAATACTACCATTAATATTGTCACTACTACACTATCACTATGATTACTTCCACTACCGATACTACTACTACTACTACTACTACTACTACTACTACTACTACTACTACTACTACTACTACTACTACTACTACTACTACTACTACTACTACTACTACCAGTATCACTACCATTACTATCTCCATCTCTTCCTTTACTACCACAACTGCCTGTACCATATCTACCATTCTCATTTCTACCATTACCACTAGCATTATAACTACCTCTTTACCACTACCATAACTACCCCTGCTGGAGTGCGGCGACGGGCGGACTGTGAAAGGAGAAGGACGACAGGGCTGGGAGGGGGCGGCGGGGTGTCGGGAGGTCCGACGGTGGTTCGACAAGGTGGGGTTAGGAGAGGGATGGGGAGAGGGTAGGCCAACGCGAGAAGTGGAGTGGGCGGCGTCCGGTGGGGGAGTGGGGGAACAAGGAAAAGAATGGCTGCTATAAGGAGCGATCGGGGAGGGAGAAGAATGGGACGAAAGCCGCGTGGCGGGATGGGTGATGGCACGCCGTGGAATCTACGAGGCGATGTTATTTCCTTGGACGAGGGTCACAGGAGCGAAAATACTCGCGTTACAGTGTCGGGGAGCGGTTGTGGGCAGTGTGGGAAAGTGGAAAGCTAGAGGTGAGGGAGCTCTTCGGAATCGTGCGTGGGCGCACTGAGTATCGACTGCTCACGGGCCGCTGAGTCACGAGCCACTGAGAAGGTAGCAACTCAGAGGCAAAGCAGCGTCGAGTGTGATGTGCGGCCTGATTTTAAGCAAAGATCACTGAGTGCAATTCGGTATTATGAAAGAGAGAGTCCAGGAGATATTAAACAAAAACTTTACAACAAACATAAGGTATCGAAACAGCAAAACTGTGAAGTGATATAATATTGTATTATTCCTTGAATTTGTTGATGCACGTGTTGCACATCATTAAAATGGAATTGTGAAGCGGTAACAAGGTTCCCCTGGGAACTGTTTGGCCGTTATTCCGTAGTAAGTTTGTTTTTAATGTGTGAGAAATGAGTATTACAAAGATGCTCCAGATCTGGCGGGTAGATGCAGGTTTACCCTCACTAGCCTTCATTTTTATATTTAAAGAAGGGTGCTATGCACTTTACTTCCTACCACATCTTTTCTTTCTAGTTGCCATCATCATCCGTTTGGCTGATATACATTTATTGTAGGAGTATATAATTAAATTCATGATTGGCTAACTTTAATAGTTAATATCCCTTTTTAATTCACCGCTTGTAGCTGATTCATTTCAATAAATTAATAAAAAGGCATCGCTTCATCTAAAATTCTGTGGAAGAATACACGCTACGTTTCATGCCCCCCCAACTTTACATGCAAGAAACAACTATGCAATAGTAAACAGTGCATAACAACACAAACTCCAACTGCCAGAAGAGAAAACCTCTAAGAAACAGTTGCAATCACATTCCACAAAACGATCGCGGAAATTCAGGTCGAGACCGTCCTGTGGATGCGATAGAAGCCAGATCCGACTGACTGCGGCAGCTGGGTCGAGGGCGGAGACAAAAGGGCGGCGCAAGGGCGGATGTAGGACAAGCGGAGGCGGCGGGTGGCTCTCAGGGCGGCGAGCGAAGGGAGGCGAAGTGCAGGCGATCAGTCGCGGCGGCCCTTCCCCCAGCGAGGCCCGTCAGAGCCCGTCAGGGCTTCCGTCGCGCTCCCTTTGTGCTCCCGGCCGCCGCGGCTGCCCCGCAAAGTGACGTGACATTCCTGGGCCGCCGACGCGCTCTGGCCCCTCAACCTCCAACTTTCCCAATCCCTCCCTTCCTCCACCCGTCTTCCCGCTCTCCACCACTTCCCTCGCAGCTTCACCCCGTTCCTCCTCCCACTCCCCCAGCCGCGGCCTGCGACGAGCCTGTGAAGCCCTGGCGAGGAGAGTTCGACCTCTGCGGCAGGTGCGTGTGCTCGCCGCAGCGTCCAGCCGCGGCGCTTTCGGCGGAGATCCTGGGGTACGCCAGAACCCACCCGCGCGATCTGGACTTGTATTCGCTCCCTGCATTTGCATATTTCGTTCGCGCTAGTTCGATGCAGTTTTAACTAACACCCTTCCCGTTTTTTTGTGATTGCTTCCTTTCGGAGCACCGAATTAACGCTAAACAGGGGCCCATCTCATCAGAAATCTGAATTTTCCAGTGATCTCGTCAGCGACGTGAGCGGCTGCGCGCCGTTTGGTCGCGGCGTGTAATGAAAACAAGCGTCGTTGGCTTCGCATAACGGGTTGCCGGTGCCGACGCTGACGGTGGAGGTAACGGTGACGGTGGTGGCTGAGGTGGTGGATGGTGGGGGTGGGCTGGTGAATGGTGGTGGATGGGAGTTGTGGTTGACGGCGGTGGGGACAGCGGGGCTAGAGGTCGAGATGACAGTGATGGTGGCGGTGACGATGGCGGTGGGGTTGAGATGGTGAAGGCGATGGAGGTGAGGATGGAGATGGCCGTTGTAGATGGCGGTAGCAGCTTTGGAGGGATCGCTGTGGGTGAG
This sequence comes from Teleogryllus occipitalis, assembly GCA_011170035.1. Classification (NCBI taxonomy): domain Eukaryota; kingdom Metazoa; phylum Arthropoda; class Insecta; order Orthoptera; family Gryllidae; genus Teleogryllus; species Teleogryllus occipitalis. Next base: position 187,523 of record BLKR01000345.1, read on the forward strand.
AACGGCAGTGGCGGCGGGGTCGGTGACGGTGACGATGCCTCTACCGGTGACGGTGACGGTGGTGGTGGAGTTGAACTGGTGAAGGTGATCGAGGTGGCAATGGAGATGGTCGTTGTAGGTGGCGATGGCAGCTTTGGCGGGAGCTGTACGTGGTTCGTGGACGATAGGGGCGGGGCCGGTGTCGGTGACGGTGGCGCTGGCGGTGACGGAGGTGGTAGCGGCAGGGGCGGCAGTGGCCGTGTCTGCAGGGGCGGTGGAGACGGTGGCTGATTGGGACGGCGGCGTCGCTCTGAATGTGAATGTCTTCGTTAGCGAGGTCGCCGGCTCGGTGAGCGGATGGGCCTGGGGGCGCTTTTGGTGACGGCTCGCTTTGGAAAGAACGCACAGGATCGATTGCCGAGAGAAAATGATAATGCTTTAGATATGTGTCAGGGTATGGGTTTGGGGACGTGCTGTAGGTATAGATGTCCTGGTGGCATAAGTAGTAGTAGTACGAAAATATCAGCAATTAATGGAATAGCAGGGAGTTTTGCCAGTAGTTTAGACACTTCGTCATCGTGGGGATAGAAAGTCAGTCGTGACAAGAAAATTTAAGTTTTGTAAATATAAAATGCATAAAGTGGAAGCATTGTGGACTCGGAGGTGTTGGTGAGGATATTGTACGCGTAAAACATATTTATTATATTGTATATTTTCATTTCTGTTCTGTAATTTACTTATATTTTGGCTTATCTCTGTTTTGGTTTCTTTAAACCACACAAATACAGTAAACCCTCGATCCCTTAGCACGAACTCGCTTAACACGAATTTCGCGGTAACACGAAGAAAATTTCGGTATCGACAAGGGGTTACGGTAATATGGACATTACTCGCATAACACGAACTCCGGTTATTTTCGTTCATTGGAATTCGTGTAAATGAGGGTTTACTGTACTTACAATCTACATATTTACGGCGAAACCTAGATCTACCATCCGGTATCACTTCAAAGACATGAAAAAATGCTGATTGATTTACCACAATGATAACCTTGTAGAAAATTCAGTAGAGTCGCATTAATATCTTCATAATATAAAAGATATTTATTGAAGTCCAAAGAATAAAGATTTGGATAGTTCAGATATATTGCTTAATTTAAGCATTTTGTTTTCAAATCATCACTTGCTCAGCTCTTGAAGGGTTTCAACCAGGACTAGAGTGACCGTCTGTATTGTTCCGCCATATACTGATACGCCGTACCAAGTTCTTTGATGACGCAATGCTACAGGGTTGACAACGCAATCCCACATAGTTTCAGATATCTTTAAATCGATATTCAGCATGAGAAGGAAAATGAAATGAGTTCGGAGATTTCTTACAAAACAAAGAAATTTTAAAGGAATTCCTTACCTACAAGTTTTTGGACGACATCGTGGAAGAACATTGCGTGAGCTTGCGATAGGAACGGTGAATTAAAGAGCTAGATTTCGATATTTTCTATGAGGTAGAGTAAACTAATCTTCGGGATTCTGAGATTCGGAAAGATCGAAGCAGTTACCAGATTCGATGACAGTGTAAGGAGAAGTATGGAACAGATATAATTTCTATCCAAAGGCTTTTTTTTCAAGGATACTTTTGTAAATAGTATTAACGCAAGTGCAAGTATTTGTTCTGTTTGGAACACGCATATCGTTTAAATAATTTCCCAATCTTACCAATCTAATTGTCATCTGCGTGTCCTTTTGACCTGTTTAAAAAAAACAATTTTGTTAAATTTCCATCTCAAACCATGCGACAAATAAATATATTCCGGATAAAGTCAATTAAATACTAAATAATACTGAGGTAATAATTCAGCATTTGCAGACTAGGGCTGGAGAAGCGTCCGGTCTCCATATCGGTTCGCTGAACTCCCGCGGCGAAGGGAGTCGTCCCCTCTGGCCAGCCACAAATCAGTGGTTCAATTTGGCGACGCTGCGCCTCCATTTCCATAATGCGGCGCCAGATCGGACAGCGGCCGCATTAATTGAGAGGGCAGCGGCGGAGGCGGAGGCGGCGGCGGAGGCGGAGGCGGGGTCAGAGAAGGGAAGTGGCCCTGGGGCGGCGGCGGCGGTGGAGAAGAATCGGCGCATCCGAGGCGCAGCTGCCGGCCTGTCAGCGGGCGAGCAGCAAGAGGGGTGACGTGGGCGTGGTCATTGGGGCGGGGCAGCAGCTGTACTGTGACGATGAGGGGGGGGGGCAGATAAATGTGTGTTGAGGTTTGTGTCAATGGTGAGATTGAAATGCAATATTCGTCTATAAAATCGCTTGGTAACTTAACCTTTGATTATTCCGTGAGGAGGTGAGAAAAGGTTTGTGTTTGACAACAACTGAAACAATGGTAGTTAATGAAAAAGCTCTAAAGTCCGGTATACACGGTATAGTTTTCGTGCAGATTGGACGTACAGAAAACGTGCAGTCCAGACTGCACGTTTTCTATATGAACATGTTCATAATTTTTAATGCAGAAAGCCTAAAGTTTGAATTAAGCGCCCTCCAGCGGCAGAATGATTCACTAACGGGGATCGACCATTGCGATTTTGTGGTTAGGTGTGTCAAAGTGCGATTGTGTGAAGTGATATATTGTGATAAACTTCCTTTTTCCCAATTCTTGACTTCCTATTTTTATTCTCTATGCTCGTCATGGTTAATTTATACCAAATAAAGATCGTAGCCAGAACGCACACACAGAAATACCACCCCTGACAATACTCGGACGGCAGAATTCAGTTGTTTCTCTTTAGACCCCTAGCGGAGGCTTGTGTCGATTCGTGCAGGAAACGTGTAGACCTTGTATGCGCGACTTTTGGCATTTGTACGTCTAGTTTGGGATCTTGAAGTTTCTGTATAGAATCTGTATGAGAATCTGCACGAAAACTGTACCGTGTATACCGGGATTAATAATTTAGAAAGTGTTTTAAATGTAAATGGTATTTGTCGAGATTGATAATTATATTCATTCATTAGAAAAACATTTACGCAAATTTATTGTGGGTAAATACAGCACTTACTACTTTATCTAACAAAACTAATATTAGAAGAAGCTTTTTCATAAATAATATTAGTGAACTGATAATTTAATGTAATTATAACTTAATTTACACCAGATCCGGTATCAACATTTGCGGGCGATACAGAAGTTCTTTATCAACATCCTATTAGCCACTTCAACTTTCTGAATAAAATTTAAAAAATAGTTGATTATCCAACTTATCTCACTCGCAATATTGGAAGTTTCCCAACGTCTATTGGCAAGAGCAGAGTTTGAACTATGGTTAGAGTGTCACGACCTCGAGACCAAAGTACTGCGAGGCGGAAATCGCCGGCTGCCGTGGGGCCGCGCGCGGGGCCACGCAGGGGCGATAAATCGAGGCGGCCCACGCGACAGGCTCCGACCCTGCCTGCTCTGCCCCGCCCCGCCCCGCCTCGCCCCTCCCCGCCCCGCCCCGCCGCCACGCGTCTAATGGCGGCGATGAAAAGTTTGTGAGCGGTGCCGCTCGGACCTGCCGCCGCATTCACCCGACCGCCCTACCGCCCTGCTGCCCAAATCGCCTCCGCTGTTCTCTCGCTTGTCTAACCACTTCCTTCCCATCGCCTTTTCTCGTTGTCCATTTCGCACCTCCTTATTATCGCTTTCTATTATTATTTTTTACTGTTTGTTTTGCGTGCAACATAATTTGTTTCTCTGTTTCTTGTTATTGTCTTAATTTCTTCTCATCTATTCCCCTTTTCGCTCCTTACACTCTTCCGCGATTTCCTGCAAAACTTAATTCTCTCTAAACGCCATCACAGCCTCACTTTCCTCCCCCCTTTACAACAAATTTGCCTTTTACATGGTACCTCAGTCAACCGAGTCAACACAACAGGATTTTTGTGGGTGTGTTTTTTTAAACTCTTCCGTCTCGCTTTGTTTAATCACTGTGTTCTTCGAATTCGCCATAATTCCATGTCAATGTCTTTTTCGCGTGTTTATTCATTCTTACTCATTGTTCATTCGTCTTTTTCGCGCCGCTGTATGTGATTCATCGTATCTGGTGGCCTCCTGTCGCTAATCGACCAGTTCCCGTTGCCCCATTGGCCGTCGCCAGCGCCAGCTCGTCGTTAAGCAAGCAGGTGATTCTATCCTCACACAGTTGTTCGCTCCTTGAGCCTCTTTGCCAGTCCACTGCTTCTCCGGCGCAAGTTCAAACAGCGCCGCTGACAGCCCCACTTGTCACCCTGATGGCCTCCCCGCTCCCTCGGAACGCAGCCTCCTTCGCCCCCCCCCACTGCTCCACCCTCGATGCGGTGCTACATCACATCCCCTCCTTACCCGCCCTTCCCCTTCTCTCCTCCGACCCCGATTGCCACGTTCCTTCCTCTCGTCTCCTTCCCCGATCCTACCTTTCCCTCTTCCCCTCTGACCCCGACTTCCCCCTCCGGTCCTCCTCTCCATCCACGTTTCCTTTTCAGTTTACCCTCCTTTCCTGCATACCCTCTTTCTCATACTCCCCTCCTTCCCCGCTATTCTTCCTTCCAATCCTTCACTCCTTCCTCGCTTTCCCTCCTTCCAATCCCCCCTCCATCCCATCCTCTCACCGAGAGAAATGACCGGGAGGTCCTATGTTCGGGTCCCGATGGTGGTAGGATTTTCGACACTAGCTTGCCAGTTAGATCGAATTCACTCGCTGTTTGAAGGAGAATTCTAGCGGCCAGTTGCTCTGATCGGTAGTTTCTCGTGGTTTTCCCGATCAACATCAGGCGAATGTCGAAGCAGTAACGAAACAAACGTGTCACGGACCGCGCGTGATCTTTTCTACCTCTTCCTTGTCCTATCCTATCCCCTTATAAAGATTTACACTAACATGCACCACTCTTCCACACATGTCGGGAGACCGGTCGGGAGCTTAGAGCTTGTCTCGACTCGGGAGGTGCCACGCTGGTGGGAGATACCTGGTTACTGAAAACTCCGCTAGCCGGTGGTGAAAACTCCAGATCTCGCCATCCAGCGGTGGAAGATCATCGCAACCTCCCGAGAGAAGCACGCACTATACTAACGGGACTAATGACTCGTTTTTGATGCGCCCGGAATCTCTAAGAATCAATCATTCCATCCTCCATTTTTTCCCGTCCTCGCCTCCTTTCCATTGTTCTCTCTTTTCCATTCTCACCTCCGTCCCCACCTGAACCGATCATGTTTCTTGTCTGTTCCCTCTACAATCTGTTCCTTCGTCACCCATTCCTTCCACACCAGCATCTTTGTTCTACCAAAGCCGTCCACGCTATCCGTCCACCCTCCTGGCCACTTGTGAGTCACTGCTGTCCCCTGCTGACGGTGGTACTGAGAAGCTCCCGACGCACAGCCCCGCGCGCTCCAAAACGTGATCCGCCATAGCTCATAGGCCCATCTCGCTCCTCAGCCATTTTAAATGTGGACATGATAACATGTAGCTCCATCTCAGAACTTCAACCATTGTTCTGGATGTTGGAATCCATTTGCTCTATTGATTCTAATAGATTCCACAGATATTGATTCTACAAATTGCCAAGAAATCTCACCAAAAAGAGTTACCCCTCAAGCTAAGAAATCACGATAGGATTGGGGTGTTGATGTGATACCCAAGGAACTGCGAATGACTTCCCAGGTACAAACACAACTGAAAGCATTCATGCTTAACATGGAATTCGAACCCACTACTTGAGTGTTCGGGTACTTCAAATCACCTGTCCTCTTTCTGCATGAAGAATCCGAACTCCCATTAAATATCTTTTAGTTGTGATTGAGATGATTAAGATGAAGAACTGTGATTGCTATGAAACAGTTGAGATGAAGAACAGGTTAGAAAGGTATAGAGACAGAAAATACGACATACATAGAAATAAGATACCACTTACTTCTTAAATTGTATTAGATGCTTAGCCTCCTTGACATTGCATCATCTCGTAACATTTTAAGACTTTCTGAGAACATTTTTCTGCTTGTCAACGGGTAGGCTTACGTAAAACTCTTTCATCCATCTCTTTCCGACAGAGCGCGTTCTATTCCAAATAATGCACATCGTATCGCTTTATTGAGGCGCGTCAGCTGGAAGGCAAAAAAGTCGTAACTTCTATCCTTTTCCCTCCTCGGTACCAGAAGAAGTCTTTATTTATTGCCTGCCGTCCTACTTTCCATGCCATTTCTTGCTTGTCGCTCGTTTTTTGATTCATTTACAACCCGAGGGCTGGGAGGCTTTTTATATCCGGCCGGTCTGGCCCGCTTACGGGTCATACCCCGTTTCCTCTCGGAAGCATACTTCTCCCGAGGTCGCCTGCCGCCTCTGAGGCCCCTGCGGCCACCGCTGTCACAGACACCATCGTCACTTCTGCATTCTTGCCATCACCAGCATCTCTATCTCCTCACCGATGCATCATTCTCATCTCCCTCAAACTCCATCACTCCCACCATACCTGCCACTCTCACCACCTTACCACCAACACCACTACCGCGATTTCGCCCTTATCGCCTCAAAATCCCACCCGACTCCTACCATTGCCGTCTCCATAACCGCTATCTTCATCGCTTTCATCGCCTTTACTGCCCTCTCCCCGCCCTATGACCGCATTGAATTCCAACCCCACATCTGACGTTTCCTCGGACCCCCCCCCTTTTGCCTCATCACCGTCCTCTGCCACTACTACCAGGCCAACGCTTTTCTCAGCCATCGTCACTTCTGAGTTCTTGCCATCACCATCGCCTCTAACTCCTCACCGATGCATCATTCTCATCGCCCCCATCGCATTTTCCCCTCTCACCACCTCTACCACTATCAACATCCCTACCGCACATTTCGACCTTACCGTCTCAAAATCACATCCTCTTCCCACCGGGTGCATGCCACCACCGCTTCTGCCTCCAGCACCGCCACCGCTACCGCCGCCGCCGCCACCACCATCACCATCACCATCACCATCACCATTATCACCACCACCATTATCACCACCACCATCCTCATCACCACCACCGCCATCACCACCATCATCACCATCACCACCATCACCACCATCACCATCACCACCATCGCCATCATCATCACCACCATCACCACTACAGCCGCCACCGCTGCCGCCACCACCACCATCACCACCATCACCATCACCACTATCACCACCGCCACAACCGCCACCACAACCACCACCGCCACCACCACCGCCACCGCCACCACTACCACCACCACCACCACCACCACCACCACCACCACCACCAACGCCGCCGCCGCCACCACCACTACCACCATTATCAACCACAAACCACCATCGCCATCACTATCCCTTCACATCATTTTCGCTGTTCCACCACCTCTAACTCACCAACCTCATTGCTCTGGGGGTCCTTCAAATCGATAGCCGGTACGCCCACATCACCACAACTCCTTACCTTCCACAACTTTCACTGTTCCCATCGTCCCCTACTGACCATCTTTTTCGCTCCCGCCCCCTCGGGCCCCTGCAGCCACCGCCACCTTTCGGGCGCCGCCCCTGTCACCGGTGCCTCTGCCGTTATCGTCTGTTATTTATTGCGCGGCAACATTCTCCGCTTCGACGCGGTTATTGGGGCTCGGCGACCGCCGCGCACGCGCAAGCATTCGCTTATTTAACAGCCTCTCGTGATCCGGAGAACGAACTGCACAGCGCGCTGTCTACCGAGTGGAGTTACACTGGCCGAGATAGGCAACCTGCGGGACAGGCGTGTGTTACTTGTTGCAGTACCACTCTGCTGCACGAAATCGTTAACGTACAATGTAGTGTTAGAATTCGGTAGTGCTCACGGTGTAAGGAAAGGTGTGACAACTGATTTTTTCTCGGTTTTTGTGAAAACGTTTAAAGGCTAGTTCCTCTCTTCTCCGACAGTTGCGCTGGACTCGTTTAGAGTATTCATGAAGGCGTCAGGTGCACGTAATGGTTTTTAGTTTTTTACACGAAAATTCTGCGCACTTCGTAAATATTTAGTATTAATAAATATTTATTTTCAGACCTTTAAAAATAAAATCGATTTCGAATTGATTCGAATTTTCAGAGATGAAAAAATTGAATCAGTTTCCCATATATACATTGCTGGCAATACAATACATTGCTGGCAATTCTCGCAACACCTGCTTCCTTATATCTGCATGTAATTTCACAATTTTCTTGAATAAAATAACACCCCTACTTACGTATATGTGAGATGTAACTGATGATATTTTCTCATCATATACACATATCATATAAGGGCTAAGAATACACAATACTGTTTCGTATTATTGATATCAAAGGTAATTACAAAGAATATCTGTATTAATGTATTAAATATACAATTGTTTTCAATTTTTGTATTAAAATAATAACTGCTAAATAACAATTAATTACTTCCGTCTATGAATAATGCAACTCATTTTAGTTTCAACAAATTTCAGGATTTCAACCGTAATAAAAAACATTTCGGTTAAATTAATAGAAAATTCTGCAAATAAATAAAGACGCGTTTAGAAACGGAGATACAAGCGGTACTTCAAACAGTTCCTCCAATCATCACTCATTTTTTTCTTTCCTAGAAGGTTGTAATATGACATATTCTAAAAAAGAGAAACTACTGATAAAAAGTAATCGAATACAAATCGCAACCGGAGTACTTTCAAGGGAAGCAGAGTAAGATCATTATAAAATTATCAAACGTATACAAATAGTTCGTCAGAATGTATATTTTAAGAAGTTCAGTGATACGTTTAATTTCGCCCCAATTAATATATATATATATATATATATATATATATATATATATATATATATATATATATATATATATATATATATATATTGTGACATACCGATATGTCACATGAATATAAACTAACATTTATTTGAAGACAATATGGTGGAATATGCATTAAGAAGTTTAGACGATCGAAAGGTCAGCTACATCAAAATATAACGAACGCATGGATTGGCTGGGTGAGAGAATGACGGTCAAATGTTATGAAAAAAAGAAGGGAGTTTAATACGAAGCTTCGAGGGGTGAATCATGCAGGAAGATTTGATTCTGACTGGCATCGCGTGTCTGAACGGATCGTAGGTCGTGAGAGGGAGCGAGTGGAGTGCAGATAGTCAGAGTCGGGTTTTCAGATCGTGAAAGTTTAAGGACAGTAAATAATATTGCAGATATTGCATGTGGAAGTAATATTGATGCATAAATTGGAACTTTGTCGGGAGTGGTGATTGAGTTATAGGTTTCACTATGTCATAGGACGTAATCGGGACTGATAATTTTGATAGTTTGACACCATCTTGGATAGGAGCAGAAGAGGATTTCTTGGAACTTTGGACTACGGCAAGCTCGCAAGATATTTCGACTGAGAAGTCTTCGAGGGACATCAACGAAGAATAGATAAGTTAACCGCGGTATAAAATTCTAAATTCAAAGATATCTTGATCAAAGGCCTAACATTAAAATCATTTATTAAATTCACTATATTATTTGCAAAAAGGTAACAATAAACTTTGTTAAATTTTGTTCTTTAGAAAAGAAAGTGATCTTTCATTTAGTCAATCCAAACAGTAATGAACTAGGAATTAGAATCATTCTATTTCAGATTCCCAGCAGCGCTGTATAGTCTGCGGATCCTATAATCCATTATAAAGGTAATAAGGATTATAATATATCGTGACCCATTGACCCAGCAAGCCGGACGCTAAGATCTTTGCAAGATATTAATGTGTAGAGAAATTTTGTATATCTATCTATATATATATATATATATATATATATATATATATATATATATATATATAAAGTATTGAAAAGGTAACCAACATTTGAGCAATAAAAATCAGTAATTTAGGAATATATAATTTGGAAGAAATATGTTTAATTTCGTCACATGTTAATTGGCATTAGGTCACTTAACACATCAAAAGCAGCGCTGCAAATGAACGCCACCAGCGGAAGGACAAGCCAATAACCTGATCTGGCACCAACCTCCATGGTGGCGCGGCTCCATGAAGCCAACGCAGAGCCGCCAGCTCACCGGCAGTACGGAGTGCCAGCACAGCTTGCAGGAACTTCATTACCGGGAATTGCGTTTCCAATCGGGAATTTGATTTCATGGGCTGGGCGCCGCCGCCGCCGCCGCCGCCGGTCCGCGCGCACGTGTCTGCCTGGCTGCCAGGTGCGCCGGCCTACATCGCGGCTCCCCCTGCGGCCCTGCCAGCGGGAGTAATTAAGTTAGGCGCCGCTCTTGCGGAGTTTTCGCAGTTTTCTTGCATCGCTGGATGAAATACTACCGCGGGAGGCGGCTTTGGATAGCGATAGGACGCTCGAAGAAACTTCCTCGGGCAGATTGCATGGCCAATGCGGGGCTCTTGTTCAGGCAAGAAATATACGTTCATTAAAGAAATGCTTATAATAATTTATTGATTAGTAATTTATGTGGGGCTTTAAAAATGTTTGTGTCAAAGTTACATGATTTATGGGTACACGGTTTTTCTTGTAATATTAGAACATCTTATAATAATATATTTTATAAACGCTAACAAGCTAGGATAAAGTTGCTTACCCTTTTGAATATGTAATATATTTTGCTGTTTGGACACTGGACCGCTGCGTCATTATTTTCATTTCATCGTCCCTCCTCTTCCGAGTTCCGCCACCCCCACCGTATCCCCTGTCGAGGACGAGCAGCTAAGCACGGGGACGTGTCTCTGCGCAGTGGCTCGACGTAAATAAACTATGAGGGCGCGGCCGTCAGTCCTTACGGCCCGGGCGAGTCGGGGCTTCCTCAATTGGGGGAGAGGAATGCAGAGAAGCCGCACCCCGCGATGCGACGCGGCGCGCGCGTCTTTCCCAGGGGAATTCCCGGCGCGAGGACGCCTACGAGGAGAGAACGGAGGATCGAGGGCGGAGAATCGAGGGCGGAGGATGGAGGGTGGAGGATCGAGGGTGGAGGATCGAGGGCGGAGGATCGAGGGCGGAGGATCGAGGGCGGAGGATCGAGGGCGGAGGATGGAGGGTGGAGGATCGAGGGTGGAGGATCGAGGGCGGAGGATCGAGGGCGGAGAATCGAGGGCGGAGGATCGAGGGTGGAGGATCGAGGGTGGAGGATCGAGGGCGGAGGATCGCTGCAAATACCTTTGGTATGGTACAAGTGATCGAAGGCATTTTATCCCATAAAATAAAATTTTGAAAACTGATGAAGATTGTCGTTAAATTCTTATTTCTGCGTTTAAATATGCATATTAAATGAACATAACAAATTTATTTACAAGTATGAAGATATATTCCATTATCCATATGATAATTGTTTGTAGGTAGACAACACGATCAACATGATTTTAAAATGTAAATTCACAAATGAAGTCAAACTTCTCAGGCATCTCGTATACAAAAACGTAAAACTGATAAATATAATTTACTTAAAAGATGGAAAATGAATCACTGAATATACAGAAAAAAGCAAAGAAGACATTCTTTCACTTACTGTAACTTCTTAGAATTAGTTTTTCTTAATGCAAAAAATTAATTGTAAACATCTTTGTAAAACAAAATAACTTTCCTGCCAAATTCTTAGATACCTGTATTATAAATCGCCAAAATAAATATCTAAGGACGGGTAGGAAAACTCGATTCGATTTGAGCTTTGCAGTACGATGATGCGAAGGAATGAGCGTTTCTGAGTCGCTTGCTGCAACATGCGTATCGTAACTTCAGATATTGCCTATATTTTCCTCGTTATGACTTGCATTTACTGACTTTTCTGAAACCACAGTACATTGATCCATCCTTTTTTGCAGCCCTGGGTCGCGCAAAGAATCGTGCAGAGAGTGTAGGGAAGCAGAATCCGGTTCGCGGAGCGGGGACGTGAGGGCTCGCGCGCCGCAAGGGCGAGTTGCGACGGCGGGCGCTGCAGGGGCGAAAGGGCGTCCTGCTCCGGAGTCGAGAGCTTCACAGCGAGCGGAAGCGGAGGGGACAGCAGCGAGCGACCAAGTGGTGCGAAGGATGGGGCGGAGACCAAAGGAACGGACGGAATGGGAAGAGACGGGAAGGGACGGGAAAAGACGGGAGTTGACAGGAGGGGACAGGAAAGGGAAGGTCGGAAAGGGAAGGGATGAGGCAGGAACTGAAGGGTCGGTAGGGGAAGGGAAGGAATGGGACAGGACGAGAAGAGACGAGTCGGGAAAGGACAAGAAGGGACCGGGCACGAAGTGACGGGATCGGCTCGGATGGGCAGGGACGGAACCGGTCGGGAAGGGACGAAACGTTCAAGACAGAGAGAATCGAAAAAGGATGAGTGTTTGCCTGGGGAGGCTTAACAAGGCGTGGCAGGTTGTGGCCAAATTACCTGCGGCCGGAAGAGGGAAATACACTCGCAAGGGAATTGAAGGCAATTCTTAAAGTTCTACAATTCCATATTATCATTAACTCCAAATCCAAATTTTTGTAATATACATTGTTTCCTTTACCCATTTTTATGAGAACATTCTTAAACATTTCTAAAGCTCTAGATCATAACCCATTAAATAAAATTCTGAAGTAAAGTGTGAACCAGTATCAGTGGGAGAGTGTTGCAGCCAAAACGCAAAGGGAAGCGCACTACGTGGGCGAACGGAGTCGGAGGTCGCTCCCATCACAGGGGACCGAAGTTTCGCAGCGTGCAAATGACCGAAGCCGCTACGGTGACAGACACAAATGGACTGGTAGGTGGGTCGGGGACATGCGCGGGACGTGACAAGAGCGAAGCAGAACGTTGTGGCAAAGGTAACAGCAAATGGAAAAAAGAAATGAAGGAATCCCTTCGGGTTATACGACTCAATTTCATCAACGTAAGTTTTACGTTCTGCTTTTCAACTCAATTTTTAGGATCCTTAGGTCAAAAACCCCTCAAAGAAACCCTGAAGTAAGGATTGTGAACCACAATCAGTGACGGTTGCGTAGATTACATGTCGCAAAGTAACGTGTGCTCGTCGGGTGACTGCAGCACCTCTGACCGGGAGGTCCTAGGTTCGAGTCCTGACGGCGGCAGGATTTTCGACACTATCTTTTCAGCTAGGTCTAATTCAGTCGCTGTCTGGAGGAGAATTCTAGCAACCGGCTACTGTGATCGGTTGTTTTCCGAGGTTTCTCCGATCGACACCAGGCAAATGCCGGAGTAGTAACCTAACAAACGGGCCACGGACCGCGTGCGATATTTCCTTCCTCTTCGTTGTCATATCCCTTCCCCTTGCACACACACACTTACACTAACATGCACTACACTACCACATATTCCGGGAGACCGGTCGGGAGCTTAGAGCTTGTACCGGCTGGGGCGGTGCCCCGCTGGTGGGAGAGCTCTGGTTAGGGGAAACCCCACTAGCCGTCGGTAGGTCGGCGCCGGATCTCGCCATCCAGCGGGGGAAGATCATCGCCATCTCCCGAGAAAAAACATGCACTACACTAGCGGGACTAATGACCGAAGCAGTCGACGCGCTCGGAAACACGATAAAATCAATGAGTCAATCGTCGAGTGAGCGCGGAGAGACAGCTCGCGTCGCGAGAGACGAGCCGCCACAACGCGGGGACGACGACAGCCACGAGTGGCGTGGAGCAGTGCGGGGGGCGGGGAGGGGCGGCCAAGGGACCGGCGCCGGGGGCGGTGGCTGGACCAGCGCGTGGGAAGGCTGTGCGTGGGTGGGAGTGGAGGCGGGGAGGCGGCAGCGGCGGACGACGATGCATTATTCATGGCCGGCTGCCCGTGATGGATGGAGGGGCCGAGGGACGTGGCACCTTCATAAAGCTTGCAGATAAGCGGCCATTCATCTGCCGAGCGCAGACGCGCCGCCCCCGCCGCCTTCGCCGCCGCCGCCGCCGCCGCCGCCGCCGCCGCCGCCGCCGCCGCCGCCGCCGCCGACCTGAGCCAGGTAGATACAACTGCCAGCGCCCCCTCCGCTGTCCGTCTGCTCGCTCGACGCCGCCCACCCACCTGCCCGCCGTGAACTTCCGACTTAACGGACAAATTCTCGCCGCTCGCCCTGTTGAACTGATCCACGACTACCCGTCAGGCTAGACCTTTTCGTGTGTTGTATTGTTGGTCGAAATCGCAAAAGTTGGCACACTGCTGTGATGTTTTCACTTCAGTTATAATGCCCTTTCCGTCAATCTCCATTAGCTTATTTGTGAATCTAAATTAAAAACCACAAAGAAATGAGGTTTGCATCTTTTGGGTATTTTATTACATTTCAAGGGCTGACCCGTGAGGTATAACTAATACATCACAGGAAATAAAACTTCTCAGTATGTTGTGTCCATTCAAACGTTAAAGAATAGAATACTAAACACACTCCTGCGTAACAAAAAATTTGAAATATTCTTGTTATTACTCACATTAATTTTGGAGGAAGATACGCCAAGGATAAAACGAATTCTCTCAACAGAGAGTAAAGCGGTGAGATGGCAGGGTGAAGAGCGGATTGTGGATCCATCGGCGGGCGCTAAGCGCGCGTCAATCGAAGTCAATTAGCCCGATCGAGCGCTTAACTTATTCATCCGCATTTCCGCGCATCTACCGGGCGGCGAGGAGTCGTCGGCGGTCCCCGCGGGGGCCGTCGCCGTCGCTCCACTTCGGTATTTTTGCTGTGATTGATGGCGCAGCGCCGGCGCGCCGGATTCGTGCGTCACCCTGCGTCCGCGACCCCGCCCACCCTGCCGGTTCCATCCATGCCGTCGCCGTCGCCTCCACTCATGCCTCCTTCACAGCTCCCGGTTTCTTTTCACGCCCTCCCCCCGCCTCTGCCGCAACCACCCATGCCGCCCCCATCGCTTCCACGTGGGCCCTGCCCGCGAAGCCTCCTTGCCCCCGCCCACCATTCTATTCCCGCTTCCTTCCTCACACTTCCCGGTTTCTTTCCTCATCTCCGCAATGGGCGTGTTCCACAACTTCGCCTCCATCCGCACCGCCGCTCCGCGCCTCCCCCACGCCTCCCCCCATGCCTCCGTCCCGCACCTCATCCCACGCCTCCGCCCCACGCCTCCGCCCCACGCCTCCGACCCACGCCTCCGACCCACGCCTCCGACCCACGCCTCCGACCCACGCCTCCGCCCCACGCCTCCGCCCCACGCCTCCGCCCCACGCCTCTGACCCACGCCTCCGACCCACGCCTCCGATCCCACGCCTCCATCCCACGCCTCTGCTCATGCTTTCACCCCATCGCCTCAGTCTTAGCCTCCGCCCACTTATCCGCCCTGCCCACGCCTCCGCGCTCATCTGCGACCACCTTCTCTTCGCCTCCACGCTCCCCTCCATCATCGCCTTCTCCCTTGCACTTACCTCCACTCACGTTGTCACTAACACCTTTACCACTGCCTCCACCTCGTTCGAACCTTCCACTTCTCTACCCTCGTCTCTGCCCCCTCTCTGACACACCGTTCCGTTCAAGTCCCAGTCTCAAACTCCGTTCCCGGCCCCGCCTCTGTTCTCGCCCCCCCCATTCCCTCCCCTATCCTCACCACCTCTACTGTCCCTGATGCGACCGGCCTTCTCGGAGGAAGCAAGAACGCCCAAGCCTTCCTCTCCACTCCTCTCCCCTCCGCACAACAAACTCTTTCGATTGTTTTGGTGTGAGATTAGAGGCCAGATATCTCGGTTCCCAGCGCGAAAACGGGGCACAATGGAGGGCATAGGCGTGGTGGGTGAGTATGAGAAGAGCGTGAAGAATAAAAAGAGTAAAGTTACGTTTTGATGCGTGAGATGGTAATTGGTGTGTAGTGGTCGCGTAGTGAAGGCGGTGAGGAGATTCGAGAACGGCGGAGGTCAATTGACAGAGGAGATAAAAGAGGGAGTCAGGGCGAAGAATGTGATGGAGAGTGATGGTTGAAAGGGAATGGCGGAAAGAGTCATGATGAATAGGTTGATGTTAAATGAACAATGGGAGTGGAACAACGGTTGTCAAAGTGGAGTGTCAATGGTCATAATGGTTGTAGGAGTTCGTAAATAGTTCTAGAGATCTATTTTTTCTGCGTCATTTGTATAGAATCGAGAGCATTCATGTCATGGGAAGAGTAGGAAGTTGATATTTTCAGTGGTTGGACTACTGCCTAATCGGCCCTTTATCTATTTCTCTCTCTCTGTCTCTCTGTCTCTCTCTGTGTGTCTCTGTGTATCTGTCTCTTTGTCTCTCTGTGTCTGTCTCTCTGTGTCTCTCTGTGTCTGTCTCTCTCTGTGTCTCTGTCTCTCTGTGTCTCTGTCTCTCTGTGTCTCTGTCTCTCTGTGTCTCTGTCTCTCTGTGTCTCTGTCTCTCTGTGTCTCTGTCTCTCTGTGTCTCTGTCTCTCTGTGTCTCTGTCTCTCTGTGTCTCTGTCTCTCTGTCTCTCTGTGTCTCTGTCTCTCTGTGTCTCTGTCTCTCTGTGTCTCTGTCTCTCTGTGTCTCTGTGTCTCTGTCTCTCTGTCTCTCTCTGTGTCTCTGTGTCTCTGTCTCTCTGTGTCTTTGTCTCTCTGTGTCTCTGTCTCTCTGTGTCTGTGTCTCTGTCTCTGTGTCTCTGTCTCTGTGTCTCTGTCTCTCTGTATCTCTGTGTCTATGTCTCTGTGTCTCTGTCTCCCTGCCTCTGTCTCTCTTTCTCTCTCTATGTACGTGTATGTGTATATATAAAAAAGTCGTTGACTGAAGTAAGCAATACCGAGCCAGAGGGGCCAAGACGCATCTCCCACCGTTCCACTTGGCGCGCGCCATCCTTTCCGTTAAATGTCCATTTCCGTCGAGTGGACCTCCTTCGGAGACCCTCGCCGATATGGTTTACTGCCGCGTTATACTGTGCGGTCGGGGTCAATAACCAGTTTACGGCCCTGCACCGAGATTTACCCTTGGCGAAGGAACTGCTTGGTTCCGTCTGATGTGCTATCGTGGCTTTGATATTTGGTAGAAGGCAGTGCTGAACGTTCCAGAATAGAAATAAGCCAAGTCAAGTGTAAAAATCATGTTTTCGCTAAAGAATATTTTTCGAAACTTGCACAGAAAAGTTTATGTAGACCGAACATTTTGACATTCTTGAGATTTTGGAAGCTGTTATTTATAACTATTTCAGGTTCGCGACAGTAAAGCGACAACATTCAAATTGTGGTGAAATTTTAAAAAAAGTTATTAATGAGGGACGATCAATTGAAGATTGTGTAGACATATACTTAACGGGTACTGTCCTCTAGCCCCATTGAGGGCCCAATTAATACTTTGGCTAATTACAATACGGAATTAGTGTGGCTAAAGCAGTACATACTTTTTTGAATTATTTGTAACTTTTGCAATTTTCGAAAATTCAACAAAATTTGGATCTCTGCCAGTTTTATAAATGTACTTGTATGTCGCACTACTCAGGAAACAAATTGAAAAAAAAAATGGAGCGAATTTTGAGAAACTTTTGAAAATGTTGTTGGGGCTACTTGTATTTTACCCCCTCTCCCAAATAACAAATCAAAATATACCTTTCGTGTTCATGTTTCGCGATGTCAGCCAGATTAATTGAAGAATATCAATTTTGGTAAAAATCCTATCTACGGTTTAGCCGTTAGTCGTAAACACAGCCATTTTGCCATAAATTAATTTTTCAGTATCAAGAACCAACTAAACATATGATTCTCGTTATATATTGTATTAGAATGAGTTCTTTTCTATACACAGGGGCAAGAATTATCGTTATCAGGGACCTACAAAACCACTTTTTCTGTCGAAAAATCGCTGTTTTTGCCGAAACATTACAATACTTTTGTTATACAACGTGCATAAGTAGTATAAGAAAAAGCCATCAGAATACAGCATATTTCTGTATTGTTTGAAGTAACAGGTTAAGATAAAACACGGTTCAAAGATTGTATTCGATACAGCTCTGTGCTATGGCAGTCACTGCATAAAAACTTCGACTTTGAAGTAATTTCTTTTCTTCTATTAATATTTAAAAATACTTTTTGCATTCCATTCACATTTCAAGCTTGAGAGGTTAAATATGAAAATATTTGAAACCTGGTAGCCCAATACATACTTTCCTTATTACTGTTATCGAAGAAAATATTTAATATTCAGTGTGTATACCGACGATAATTACAATGGAATGCAAATAGAATGCCACAAAATCTTTTTAGAAATAAAATAAGAAATAACTTTGCTCATCCACGAATAAATATAGAACGTCTGTTAGTGAGAAACATTTCCTGAACTGGGTTTCCATCTTTCTTCATACTACGATTTTTTGAGAGCTGAATGTAGAGAATTAAATATTTTATTCGTTATTTATGGTTTCAGGTCATTAGGTCCACAAGCAGAAATCCTTAAAAATCAGTAGATTCACTGTAACAAGTATAATTCGCAGAAGGTGCAATTCAACAATAAGTTTACCAGACAGACGATCCAATAGCACATGAGGTCTAAAATTAGAAGGTCCATTTACACAGGTGTAATAAATTTGCTAGAGATTTAAGGGGTATACATCGAAGGTCATATAGGTATGTATAACAGGCTTAGTAGATATGAAATTTTCATTTCATAATTATTGAACAAATTATGCATTTTTTAAAATTTATTTCCTCGTGTTAGGAATGTTTGCGTTTCAGGAATTTTCAAAATTACAAGTTAATTGACATTAGAGTTGATCTCTCTCACTTAAGTGTTCCTTAAGGTAGGAGCCAAAAATTAGCAAAATGGAAGATAAATTTATGATTCAATTGAAAGGTGTCTGAAAACTAAAGTACAAAATTCAACAATGTAAGTTTCATTCCCAACAGAGTAGTTTTCGTAACAATACTTTAAGTTGTGCATTTCAGTCGAAATGAATACCTATATCAATGCTTCGTGTAAAGGTAAAAGGAGTTATGGATACAAAGCTTAACGTTGCCAAATTAAAAAGCACTTCCAGGAATATAATATGTTGAAATGTCTCACAGAGTAGAGCTAGTAATTCAACACGAATCACAAACAGATATCGATACATTTACGTATGGTCTCTGAGCTACAGATTAAAATTTTGGGCTCCGCTATTAAGTTTCATGCTTGTCAGTTTCAATCGTTCACACTAACTTTTTCGTTTTGTGTGCATTACGCATTTTGTGGATTAGAGGTATTACTTCATATTGTAGTTTCAATTTAGACATAATAATATGCTGTCGTAATGATAATATGGGGTGACTTTGTATTTCTGTTGAACCAAATGTTATTAGACTTTTGAAATAGGTCCAAATATTTTCAGTTTTAATATTTAGATCAAATTTTTACTAGACCAGTTTTCTTATATCTCCTTTCACTAGACTTGAAAAAATAGACTTACCGTCATTGGACCAAATACCTTTAGACTTCACAATTTCTGACCATGAATATTTTACACTGATTAGTTTCTGCACACTATAAAATCAACTATGATAATTTTGTACATTAATTAAAAAATATCTGATTCATATACTCGTATTAGTGTTTTTTGTATATAAACTCTTTCAGCGTTTCAAAAAAGATTAAGCCACTAAAATTATATAAAATGCGCCCATTCAAAGGAATTTTTTTAAACGGTTCAAACAAAATCATCTACTCGTATCATTGTAAGAAAATCTTCTAGAATCATAGTTGATGTGTTTAAAATGGTAGATGCCTTTCGAAACTAATTAACGACTTGTTCAAGTTATTAATGCGCATTAATTTCTGGTAACACAATTATTTTCCAAATTCTTTACGATCTATTGTGCAAGCATCATACTGATCACTGTTGTCTGAATGTCTACATCCATTCAAATATAACATTATAACACCATTTTACAGCTTACAAAATCAAATAAAATAATACAAACAAACGCATTCAATACCGTAAATCATATGAAGAAAAAATCTAAGTTATAACCCGTTAGGCCACCAATGGCAAATCGAACCCATTTCTTTCACCGAGTCTACCCACACTTTCGCAGCTTAAGCGACCACACACAGGAATCCCTTTCTGGGCAGCAATATTTTCCGCCTCTCCCTCCACTCCCCATCATTCTCTTCCTCTCCCCCTCCATCCCTCCCCTCCCAAAGGGCGTGGTCACCGGCGGGGCGACCGCGCCGTCGCCGCCGCAGCCGCCGTCCAATTTACACGTAATCGC
Organism: Teleogryllus occipitalis; assembly: GCA_011170035.1. Classification (NCBI taxonomy): domain Eukaryota; kingdom Metazoa; phylum Arthropoda; class Insecta; order Orthoptera; family Gryllidae; genus Teleogryllus; species Teleogryllus occipitalis. The sequence continues at coordinate 207,615 of BLKR01000345.1, forward strand.
ATTACCGGTCCGCGAGGACGCGGCCGAGGCGGTCGCGGCCGATCGGGCGACTGTGCACACGGCCGCCCGCCCGCGCTAAATATTCATAGCCCGCGTTTTATTGCGTGTGCTCAATGGATTTGTCGTGTTGATTCTGTTAGCGGCGCTGCGGGCGATAATGGGCGACAAGCTTTTACGATCGCGAGGAGCGTCCGCTCGCGGGCGCGCGCGGGGACCTCGAAGCGAGGTGGGGTGCAGCGAGAGGAGGCGGGGAAGAGCGGGGTTGGAGCAGGGCGGAGCGGGCATGTGACGGAAGGTGCGGTGAGATACGAGGGAGTTCTGAACGCAATGGGTCCCGGTAGGAAGGATCGGGCGGAACAGTATTTTAGGGGACGCCGGGAGGCTTCAGGTAAACCGGGAAGTTTGAGTCGGGGAAGTGCGCCATGAGTCGGAGCGGGGAGGTTTGAGTTGGGTGGTGCGCTTTGAGTCGGGGTGGTGCGCTTTGAGTCGGGGTGGTGCGCTTTGAGTCGGGTTGGTGCGCTTTGAGTCGGGGTGGTGCGCTTTGAGTCGGGGTGCTGCGCTTTGAATGGGGTTGGAGCGCTTTGAGTCGGAGTGGTGCGCTTTGAGTCGGGGTGGAGCGCTTTGAGTCAGGATGGTTTTGAGTCGGGGCTTTGAGTTTTCAGGTGTTTTGAGTCGGGGTGGTGCGCTTTGAATCAGGGTGGTGATCTGTGAGTCGGGGCGAGGATGTTTTAGTGGAAGCGGGGATGTTAGTGTCGCAGCGAGGAGCTTTGAGGAGGTGAGGCGAGGTTTCAGTTGCGGTGTTTCGGAGCGGGGTGACGAGGTTTTGGGGTGCAGAGGGTTTGGCGCATGGTGGGAGAGAGAAGAGTGTGTGTGTGTGTGTGTGGGGGGGGGGTGATTCCGGGAGTCGCGGACGCGCCACAAACATACGGTTAGCCACCGCCGCCACCACCGCCGCCGCCGCCGCCGCCGCCGCCGCCGCCGCCGCCGCCGCCGCCGCCGCCGCCGCCGCCCGCAGTCAATTTGGAAGCGAACGGCAAAAATGTCGCTGGCGAAGCATTGAATAGCGCTGGGCAGTGCCAGTGCTATGATGGAGTGAAATGGCTGCACGCGTTGTGACTTGAAGTGATTCGTAAGTTGACTTTTATCTTTCACAGATCATTCAGTTTACATATCTCCTTTTTCTGTTAATCCATCCTAGAACTCGGAGTCACATTTAAGCGGACATAAACTGAGGAGTGGCTGTTCACCCGCATTGACGCATCAGCTTCTAATAGGCAGTGAGTCTACTCATTATTATACAGTATTCCGAGGATTCGATTTCTGACGGTGACTGATTTTCAACGCCAGATGTAATAGTAGGCTGAATTTTCCCACTGTTTGGAAGAGAATTCTATCGACCGGGTGCTCCGATCGCAGTTTACGTGTCTTCTATCAACACCAGGCGAATCCCGGAGCAGTGACCTAATAATCGGGTGCTGTCTTTCGTTCCTCTTCCTTTTCCTATTTTCTCCCCTTACCCACACTTACACCTACATACCCTACACTACTACACACGTTGAGGGATGTGTCGGAAGCTTAGTGCTTGAACCAGCGGGGATGGTGCTCTCATGTGGGATATCTGACGACGGAAGTCCCGCGGAAGCCGATGTGTAAGTCGGCACCGTCTCTTACTTTCCAACCGAGTATGAACATCGTCCCTGCCCAGGATAAAACATTCAGTACTCTAAGCAACAATAGCAGTTGGTGTTCTCTATCAGTTAATCAGTCGATAAAATATTAAATAAAGTTCCGTATCCACCTTATCTAATATTGAAGTATATTACGTAAACGATGCAATTTTCTAGTTGAGCAGTAGTAAATAAACAAATTTGCTTTTCTAATTTTTGTGGCATTTTTCAATTTATTGGAGTTAAAAGTTAAATAAATATCTCTACGTTAGAAAGAGCTAAGAATGCAAAATAATACTTACACATATTACATTACCACACATGTCTGGAGACCGGTCTCGGACGTAGAGCTTGTCTGCTTGAAGTGTATTATTGGCTCTAAATTAAAACTTAAATATTACAACAATATTGCAACAGGAATATTTCTAAAGATAGGAATTTTTATTTTTCCAATCGTTTATAGTGTTTGCATGCAACAGACAAAACAAATCATCAAATTAGACTTTATATATTCCCTTCCCTTGGTTGCGCGTTGCAAAGTGACTGTAAAACAGAAACAAATAGAAATGATTACACCAAGTCTGAAACAAAAATAATAGAAAGTTGAGAAAAACAAAGTTCTTAAAAATCCAGGAAGTCTTTGATAAAATCGTACGAAAATAAAAGGAAAAAAAACTTCTTGCAGCGCTCTGATTTTTCAAACAGTGTTTAGTCCTACTTCTGTGTTTTAGAGGGAGAAATATACCATCGCTCCCACCCTCTTGCGTCGGCAAGGCAGTAAAAGAGACGGGCGAAGCCGCGCATCGTTTGTGACAATCTCTCTCGTGTCCCTGGTCCCATCCCTCAGTCACCCGCCCCCGCTTCGTTCTGCCCGGTCTGGCCCTCTCCGCCTCTTTCTGACCCGCTTTCCTCCGCCCCCTTCACCCGCCCCATTTCGCTCCGCTTCATTCCAACATGTTCTTCTCCCCCCCCCCCGAATCACCCTACCTCGCCTGCTACTGCCCTCTGTCACTTCGTCCCACCCTACACTGCCCCGCCCTGCCTCACTCTACCTCTCCCACTCATGCCCGTCGCTCTACCGTCCCACCCTACCCTTCCTCGCTTCGTCTCACCCAACCCTGACCCGCTCCGCCCCAATCCAACTCACCCTACCGCACCCGCTCTTGCCCTGTACCACTCCGCCCCACCCTACCCTGCCTTGCTCCATCGTACCCTACCCTATCCAGCTCACCCAACCTCTCCAGCTTCTGCCCTCCACCACTCCGCTCCATCCTACACTGCCCCACTCTGCTTCCCCCTACCTCTCCCGCTCTTGCCCCTCACCCTTCCAACTCACCATACCATGCCTCGCTTTGTCTCACCCCACCCTGACCCTCTCCACTACAACCAAACTCACCCTACCTCGCCCGCTATTGCCCTGCACCACTCCGCCCCACCCTACCCTATCCCGCTCCATCCCACCCCCAGCTCACCCAACCTCTCCTGCTTCCGCCCTTCACCATTCCCTCCATCCTACACTGCCCTACTCTGCTTCCCCCTACCTCTCCCGCTCTTGCCCCTCGCCCTTCCAACTCTCCCTACCCTGCCTCGCTTCGTCGCACCCCACCCTGACCCGCTCCGCCCCAACCCAACTCACCCTACCTCGTCCGCTCTTACCCTGCACCACTCCGCCCCACCCTACCGTATCCCGCTCCATCCCACCGCAGCTCACCCATCCTCTCCTTCACCCCACCCTAGCTGCTTTGCTTCCTGATGGATTCCGCGCGTCCTCAATGGAGGCCCGATAGGGGAAGACGCGCTTTACGGGCTTCCGAATGGGAAACCCATACAGCAGCACTGCGGTGCTATGCAAAATACATAAGACGCGGCGGCGGCGGCGGCGCAGGGGACACGCGTGGGCGGGGGTGTTTTTATGGGCGTGGCGCGAACACCGCCTCCGCCCCGATAGTTCGCTGAAAACTCAATCCGCGTCCCTGCGCCTGGCTTATTTCCTCCGGAGCGACCCGAGATCCGGAGAATGGGTCGTGGTTGGCGAATGCTTTCTGTAAATTGAAGTAGTAGCTCGTGGAAGACGTTCGTCCGTCTTTTACGTTTTCGTTCTTCTGTCCAAGAATGCGTTCTTTTTTGAAATCTTGATTCTTCATGTTACGTACCCGACAGCGTCAGATTGCAGATCTAAGTGAGATACTAGACAATCATTTCTCTTAAGGTTTTACCTAAAAATTTCACATTGAATGTACATATTACATTTTAAAAAAAGCTAACTTGCAGCAGGTATTTAGAAATACGAACTTCAGTTCTAGAATAGACCTTATGGATAAATCTTCTCAGTTTTATCTCTTCGAAAACTAAAAAAGTAATGTATTTTTATAATATTTTTTTCTGGCTTACAAATAATGCTTTCATAACAGAGATGATTATAAAGACTACTTTGATAAAACAAATTGTATTTTATTTAAATAACACATTTGTAGATATTGTAGATAAATTAGAGCCAACAGATTTGATAATCTAATTCTTATGTTATAAGGGCAAAATTCAATAGTACAATCTCTCTTAGTGTAAAAAATAAATGGAAAATTATATTTCTTAGGATAAATTACTAATAACTAAAAGAATGAAATTCGTTGTTAAGAGAATAGAAAAGATTCTACCTCCCTCTCGTTCTTGTAGGAAAAGTCGGGGCCGAGCGCCCCTGTGCTGTACCGGGTAAGAGCGAGGATGGTCGAGATAGGATCAGGGACGCGAGCGAAAATACCTTAAACGGGGTCAGACTCGGCTAATCTCTTTTACTGCCTTGCCGACGCACCAGGGAGGGTGCGATGACAATTCTCTCTCAAAACAAAAAGGGCTGCATTTGTTATAAAATAGTATTCACAATAATAAAGGTGCATTGGCGGCTAATAAGGTCACTCAATCCATCGGGAACGAAGCTGTGTGGATAAATTCACGTACACAGAGTCACAAAATTTGGGTTGCAAGTAGCATGTAGATTCTTTCACTAATTTTACTAAAGCGTATTTTCCGGATTAAAAGAAATTAAAATTCCTTCATTAAATTTCACGGTGAATTCTAATACCTGTGCACACTTGTAAAGTCTTCTTCGTACCGCTCTCAATCAACCAGGAGCAAACCTGGGTGTGTTTATTCATAGACATGAATCACGTTTGAAGTGCTGTGTAGCATCAGTAGCCCGCAGGCAGGAGGGTAGACAGGGCGGACGCGGCAAGCAAGGGGGTGGGGTGGTGCAAATGGACGGAACGAGAAAGGAAGAGACGGGAAGCGATGGAATGGGGGGGAGGCGCGAAACAGAATGGAAGAGGTAAAGAAGGTTGCACTACGATGAGAGGTGGATTGATTGAAGTTTCCACTCACGCCATTTATTATGAACATTAGTTCCCGTAGTGTAGTGAATGTGTTATGGCGGGTGTTGGCGATAATCTTCCCCTGTTGGATGGTAAGATCCAACGTTTCTTTTGATGTGATTATTTACCTTGATGAGAAATTGTTGAATTACAATTTTTAAGCAAAAACAATTATAACATTAAAATAACATATTGAGGGTCATTCAAGAAGGAAAGTAATTAAAATTTCACAATTTTCTTTTTGAACTTTCACTTTGACCTGAAAATCAGAGTGTAACAACCTCAAAAAAATATTAAAAAATTATCCCAAGGTCATAACTCCCTTACGAGTCACCAAATTCGTACAAATCGTAGTAGGAATTTTAGCTACAGAAAACAAACACTACCCGAGAGTAGTTTGAGAGGCGCTCCAAATAAAAAAATATTGACTCAACACACCAGTAGAACCTAATAGTTTTCCTCACCTTTGCGAGGGTCTTCTATCAAAATTTTATATTGAAAATACATATTAATAAATTATATAACCAAAAATAAATATTTTATTATGAATTTTAATGTTATTGAGCTTGGTATGCATTCTTGACTAATTAAGCCATGCGATCATGATTGACGAACGATGATAACGACCATGATTATTCCATCTCATTCACTATCTTATTTTCTTTTGTCCCATTATTGTTGCCCCTTTTCTCCCTCTTTCCTCTTCCTTCTCCCACCTGTGCTACGTTTCTCTCTTGGAGTCCAGTTACGATCACTAAACATATTTTAGCGATTCGGTAGCCGATCATTTCCCATAAGTACAATGTTGAGTTAAAGAACAGATTTAATACGATATTTTGGAGTGTTGTGGTTTGAAATGAATTAGCTGTTTTTTTTCTTTTATTTCGTTTGTTAAGTTTCTGTTGGCCGTTGTAACGAGAGCATTCATCATGATTGCATGTGTTTAAATTCTGTAGAAATAACTGTGTTAAGGTTACCAAATCTTCTATTTATTTATTTCAGCCTGATGAATGGAATTGATAAATGTAATTTCCCTAAATGTTGCTTTTCAAATATAAGTTTGAACTTTCTGTTTCTATTGAAGAAATGTTTTTATAATTAAAATTGAATTCTTTCTGAATTTGGATATTAGAAAGATACTTACAAAATATTTACAAGTTATGGAGGATGTAGAAGATCCTTATTGTGACCGGTCGGCGCCGACCTACAAGTCGGCTTACGGGGAATTTCCCTCTTCCGGGTATCTTCAGCAGGGCTCCGCCCCATCTGGGACAATCTGAACTCGCGAGTGGTATTCCGATATGTGGTGTAGTGTATGGAGGTGTAAGTGTGTATGTAAAGGAAAAGGCTAGGCGAGTAAGGGTCAAGAAAGATTACGCGCAGTTCGCGGTTTATTTGTAAGGTTACTACTCCCACATTTGTCTGGTATTGATAGGAAAAATCACGAAAAACTAGCGATCAGAGCAGCCGGCCGCTAGAATTATTCTCCAATCAGCGGATGAATTCGATCAAGCTACAGTAAAAAATCCATCGTCGGGAATGTCACGCTAGGACCTCCTGGCCAGAGTGGCTGCAGAGGCTGCGGCAATGCTGGTTCGGAGCTAACCTCACTGGGTGACCGAGGTGGAGGGTGAGCCCATATTGGCAGCGCCTGGTTCAAACTGTGCGCATCCGCTGCAGCAGTGCAGCAAATATTGGTTCAAGACGTGCCACGCACTGCCGGAGCTCAAAGCCCAGGGCTCCCGCGCTGGCAACTGCAGATCCCGCCCGCCACGCCCTCCACCCCATTACCAACATCGGGGCTACCCACTCACTTTGCCTCCGCCTGCTGCCTCATCCTCAGCACCCTGCTCAGACTTGGATGATTACCATTACCGTAATATTTCTGTATTTTAACAAAAAATATACCGGAAGCATGACCAGAGCATTGCAACTTTATCATTTCTACATTGTAATCGCATTTCATCACACGATATTTCATTACTAAAGCATCAACATGATCAAGTATTCATCATCACAGTAGTGATATAAATATTATTTTTTTCACTAATGGAAGACCATTACCATCTGAACTGATATCCGTCCCAAACACAACCTTAACTTTGTCTCTAACGTCTTTATCACCATTACTCCGTTCTTTATCGTAACCATTACTTCATCACCTCCTATCTATCTGCATTGATAACGGGGAACGCGGTCTTCAGAAAAACTGCCACCTCTACCATCACCGCTATCTCAACGCTAACACTGAAACATACATTCCCACTATTGTAACCCCTAACATCACCTCCACTATCACCATCAGCCCTATCTCCACCATCGTTACGTCCTCTTCACCTGCACAACTACCTCCAGTTCCATGTTCGCTTTTCTCTCTATCTTTAGTTCCATCTGAGATCCGCCACATACCAGTTTTACTCATATTATCATTATTGCCACCATCGTCAGCTCCCACAAATGTGTTAGTCAGTACCGTGATTACAGGAACGGGCATCAGTTTTTTATTACTAAATGCTGTTATGGCTCACTAAAATAACCAGCAATGACATTAATTCGCAATATCATAGTTATTATTTCTAATTCGGCACGAATTCCACTAACAACTGAAGTAGAATGCAATTATTCTGCGCACCTGAGCAAGCAGTTTAATCAGAAAGCATGTTATGCGATTGTTGTTAACGACTGAGTTGCGATTGTTATTAACGTGAGGATATATATGCCATTTTTATGATGATTACATGTTTATGACATATTTAGTTCATAATATAAATAATGTAGTGTAATAGAATTTAGTGTATAGTAGAAGTACATAGTATGTGGTACACACCATCATCAGTTCTTTCTGTACCATTGTGAAAAATAAGAAAGTTAAGTGCAAAAATGTAAAATAAAGATGTTTGAACAAATTTTCTTGTCTACGTGTGCAGTCAAATGTTAGTAAAATGTATTAATTTTATTTTTTACATTTAGTGTCATTTTATTTGAAATATTCTCTCCATAGATAAACCTAATTTCTTTATTATAAATTCAAACTAATGATAAGAATTGGTCAACAAATTTAGAACAAAAACTGTTCATTGTCACATAAAACCGTAATCTCTTTACAAATATATTTCCAAACACTCATGATAATTTGTTTTCGAGTAAAGATGAATGTTGATGATATTCACAGAGTAGATATATTTTTATAGTCTAAAAACCCAAATTTCTTGAAAATATTTTCTTGGATGTCTTTTCACCTCTCAAAATCCCTCAAGCAATTTAATGTTTCTTCAGATGCACATTGCACTATTTTATGCGGTTATTTAAAAACAAACAACTGAATAACCACAAACCATTTCGAACTTTTTGTCGGAAAGACGAACTACTGTTTTCGTAGCAATTGAAGTTTTAAATCTCCACTAGTTTTACAAACATTTCTATCTATGGTAGAAATATAGGGATAGTGTCTTTTTTAATTACGTGCTGTAATTGCCTCCTTTTTGAACGTTCTTACGTAATGGGGAACGCGCGTGTTTTAGACGATTCCGACGATATTAGATCGAATTCCTTGGATCTCCATTAACGCGCAAGTGCGATAGCCCTGGAAGTTGGTCGCAGGGGAAGCACGTGTCGAAAAGTCGGAGGCGGTTCTGCGAGTAGGGCCGAACGGAATAGTGGCGAGAACAGAAGAGGAGGGAGGCAAGGGGAACGACGCGTCGACATGCCGCCTGCTAATAAAGCGCCAGCCGCTTCCCCGCCACCACCCGCAGCGCCTGGGCCTCCCCCAGCCCCTGCTATCGCCAACACCATCTTTGTTACCCCGCCACTCAACAACCTCCCGGCTGCTTCCGTCATCGTACTGTCTCCATCACCCTCAGTGTCACGGCCACTGTCGACGCTATCCCTCCGCTTCCCCGCCGACACCCTTGCCCCTTTCCACATCGCCCAGTCGCTACAACCGCAGACAAGATCATCGAGCCATCACCATTCCCACCGTGGCACTACCCCCTCTGTTGCATCCACCACCACCCCCGTCACTGTCGATGTTCTTAACCCTGCCTTATCCGTGGTTTGTACCGTTGTCGTCCCCGCTGTCCTCGCCGCAGCCGCCGCCTCCTCCACCTCGCCCCGCCCCGCTCACTGACCTCGCAGCCCCATTTGCCCGCCAAACCGCGCCCTGCACATACCTCAGGTCGCGTGCCCATTACTGTCGATGTCCCCACCCCACACCTCCGTGTACGCTACTCCGCTCCCCTCACCCGAGCCTTCGGCCCACTCCCAGGTGTCCGTCACCGCCGCCAACCCCACCTCTGCCCCCGCCGTGCCCCCGCCCCGCCCCGCCCCCGCCCTCCCCCGCCACCGCCCCAGCCCCCGCCCCCGCCACCACCCCCGCCGCCGGCGCCGGGGCCGTCGCAGCCGAGCACGGCCGTCGTCGTTCGCGCCGCCGCCCCTGCCTTGATTACCTCGGGCGCCAGCTAATTGGAAACGCCGGAGACAATGAGCCTCTGGGCAGAGCGGCCGTCTTCGGGTGCGGCGACGCCCCGCCCCGCCCCCGCAGGCTCTCGCCGCCCTCACCACCTTCGCCGCCGCTGTCGCGGGCGCTGTCAGCACCCCCCGCCCCGCGCCCGACGCCTCTACCGCACTCAACGCCCCCAGCGCCACCGCCGCTCTCTTTCGCGCCTCCCCTCCTCGCCACAGCCTCCGCCGCTGATGCAGCCACGTGCCGCGGTGGCTTCTGCAGCGTAGCCACCCGGGAGGACTGAGGGTCCGATTTCACACGATGGAGAAGAATTTCAGCCGCCTCTGCTCTTGTTGGTAGTTTCCCATAGTTTGTCCGGAAATTAGCCGGCGATTGCCGCAGCAGTGATCTAACAATTGGGTCACAAAGAGCTTGCGATCTTTCCTTTCTGACTCTTGTCCTCCCCCTCTTCTTACACTACCACACAAGTCTGCAGACCTCATAGCGTGACTCAGGTAAGGCAGAGCCCCACTGTGGGTGATATCTGGAGGAGAAAACCTAGTAAGTTGAAGCGCAGGACGACGCCGGACTTTCTTTCTAGCGACAGCGGTCACACCGCAACCTCCCTAGTAAAATTCCGTGGTGGTAGCAGATATCTTGTGGTAATCCATAATGTTAGGTAGGATGTAATCAACTACAACAATCACAGTTATAACATTTATTATAACATACCCTAAGTTAACTTTCGGGAAACACTTTTCCCATCTGCAGTGTGCCTATAACATGGATAAGGAAAAATGTAAAAATAGCATAAAGTATGAGAGCAAATAGCAAAATTGCGAGTTAAAACTTAGAAATAAAATGAAATAATAATAATAATAATAATAATAATAATAATAATAATAATAATAATAATAAATAAACTCCCAAGATAAAATACTCAGTAAACTTCCATGTCTGAGACGTAAGAAATAAACTCGCCTGGAAACACTTGTTTCATACTCCCATACTCAAAAGCCTACCCCCGAACACGGATGGTTCCATTGCTTCTATCGCAGAGACATCTCGCAACCCTCTACTCGCCAACGCTTTTTACTCTCAGCATCCATCGCAGTTGCCTGCACGTGCCTGCCGATTCTGATAGCTGTTTGCGTCCCTCGTCAAGTCTCACCACCGCTGTCTACTTCGATCAGTGGTGCTGCTGTACAATTATCATAGTCTGTATCTTATTAGTTCCGTACTTCGCGATCCTCGGAACTGTCAGTTGCGACTGGTCCTGACTTAAAGTATATTCCGCTTCTTCCGTTATGTGTTCTCTCATTTTCTGTCCCTATTCATCATTCGTCTCTCATTCAAACACCGTTCATTCTACCCGTCACTCTCAGGGGCATTGCTGCTTTTGCGTTCGTTTGGCAGTCGATTGAGAAAGTGTGTTATTAGTGTTGCTGCTGGTAATACTTTCCCTTTTCTTTGGCTGTAACTGGAAACGGAGCAGTCCAAAGTGTCTAGTTATTCAGTTTCTTGCTTTAGTTTCTTCGCTTCCTGTGTATACGTTTTTGATTACAGATTCCTAATTGATACATCTTTCATGTGTTGCTTTGCATCTCGCATCATGATACACGGTAATATATATATGTATATTTCTGACAAAAAATATTATTATTGTTATTATTATTTTCATTATTATTTCTATTTTTAATTATTCTTTCTTGTCTTAATTTTTGCTATAAGTATATTATGATTTATGTGTCTTAGTGTCTTACTAATATTGTTTCAAAACAATTGAATATGAATGACCATACTAAAGATAATGAATCAAAACAAAATATCTCTTTAGATAAAAATAGTAAATGTCTAGTTTTTACACAAAAATATAAAAAATAAAGTAATATCTTCGTGTATTTAAACTCCCTGCCAAACTTCTCTGATATGATATATTCGAATAACAAATCTATTTACAAATTTATATATTTCGTGTTTTTTTTCTGTTTCCCTTACTATTTAATCAAAACACGAGATAGAATATTTGCAGTACTTTGCCTGATTATGGTAATGAACTTTTATGAATGAAATATTATTCTGATAATAAACTGTACCTTGGAATAAATGTTCTTATTACAAATACACTTTACTCATAGAAAAGTGAGCTATTTCAGTTTTTTATAACTGATTAACTTTTATGTCGCATACATTCTTAAACTTCTATAGTTAGTGCATGAGCAGTGCTTTGAAATATTAAACGCTGCATACCTCTTTACCCTTTCGTGTGATGGTTTGACATCAGTAGAAACTGTAAGAGCAATGAGGCAGACGGTAGAGTCACGTCGTGCCTAGAAATCGTGCAGATGCTCACATCGATGAAATAAAATGAAGTTGGAGCGGGGCCGTTTTCAGTTGTATACCAGAAGGAAACGGATGATGATAAGCGGGTCGGGCAGGAAGTAAAGGAGCAGAATTCTTCCAGCACCATTGCAACGGAGACGTCATTTGATTGTATGATTAACGTTTTCGGTCACATGAAATGCTATGGTCATTAGTCCCGTTAGTGTAGTAAGTTTTATCACTGAAGGTGGCGGTGTTCCTCTCCAGCTGGATGGCGAATTCCGGTGCCGACCTACACGACAGATTGCGGAGCGTTCCCCACCAGATATCTCCGCAAGCGGGGCACCGCCCCAGTCGAATAAGCTCCAAGATCCTGACTGGTCTCCCGAAAGGTGTGGTAGCGTAGTGCATGCAAAGACTCTGTGTGTGTGTGTGTGTGTGTGTGTGTGTGTGTGTGTGTGTGTGTATGAGTGTGCGCGGGCAGGGAGAGGATATAAATAAGGGGGAAGGAAATATTGCACGCGCGGTCTGTGGCCCAAATATTAAGGTACTGTTCAAGCATTCGCCTGTTATTGATAGAATTGATTGTTTGATTGATTGTTAGTGATTCCGGGAACGTCAACAACTGAGATCATTAGTCCCGTATGTGTAGTGCATGCTTTTTCATTGGGTGATGGTGATGATCTTCCTCCGCTAAATGGCGAGGTCAGCCGTCGACCTACCGTCAAATAGCGGGGTTTCTCCAACCAGGAATCTCCTACCAGCGGGGCATCGCCCGAGAAGAATCCAAAGGAAAACTATCGACGGTGGCTAGAACTCTCCAGATAGCGACTGACTTCGGTGGTATTGAGCTGCATTGATTTATGCAATTGATGCACTGATCCACCTCTCCCGGTTATTTTCGATTGGAGAAATGATGGAAAGCTACCGATCAGAGCAACCGACAACTAGAATTCTCCTCTAGACAGTGGCTGAGTTCGACGTTTCTATGAATCTTGCATCATACATACGCCACCATCGGGCCTTGAAACTCAAGACTCGAACCGGGAGCTCAGTGCATCAACTGATGTCACTGCAGCGCTTCTGACCGGGAGGTCCTAGGTTCGTGTCCTGACGGTGACAAGATTCTCGACACTAGCTTTTCAGCTAGGTTCAGTCGCTGTCTGGAGGAGAATTCTAGCGGCGGGCTGCTCTGATTGGTAGTTTCCCGTGGTTTCTGCGATCAACAGCAGGCGAATGCCGGAGCAGTGCACTAACAAACAGGGCACGCGCATGATCTGTCCTTCCTCTTCCTTGTCCTATTCTCTCTCCTTATACACACACACACACACACACACACACTTACACTAACATGCACTACACTATCACATATTCCGGGAGACCGGTCGGGAGCTTAGAGCTTGTCCCGGCTGGGGCGGTGCCCCGCTGGTGGGAGAGCCCTGGTTAGGGGAAACTCCACTAGCCGACGGTAGATTGGCGCCGGAACTCGCCATCCAGCGGGCGAACAATCTCCCGAGAAAAACATGCATTACACTAACAAGAATAATGACCAAAACAGTTGACACGCCCGGAAACACGAACAAATCAATCAATCAAAAAACACCAAGACCTCCCAATCGGAGTGCATGAAGAGACTGCGCCAATGCTGCTTCTGAGCTAGATCAGCCTGTAGGCATCGTCGGGCGATGTGTATGGCGGTGGTGGTGGCAGTGGCGACACATCAGGGTGATAGCGATGACAGCGGTCGCCGTTTTAATGAAAAATAAATCCCGGATAATCACGGCGAGCGGCTTTAAAATTTTATTCGCGCGGCGAGGGGCGGGCGGCGGCGGTGCGTCGGCCGTGGCGGTAGCGCGTGGGGAGGCAAGCTGCGGCTGCCGCGGCAACGAACGAAAAGTGGCCTTAATGCAATGTTACGTCAATGCGAGTTAAATTTCACGTTTTAGATTAATTATAATAGTGTAAGATTACAAACCTTCAAATTCAGTCCTATTTAATTTTGTGTGAATTTGAAACTACCTATCTAAATTAATTTTTTGAATATATTGATAATTATTTATAATATAACTGAATTATAATTTTACTATTAAAATCGGCGTATTCGATAATATTGAGAGAATCCGATGGAAATGTTTGAATATTGGGTCTGAATTTCCTTACATTATAATTAAATACAATTTGATGTGTTCAATATTTTCCTGAAAAAACCTATTTTATCAAATATTTAAAATTTGAGTTTTAGGTGCTTTGAATCTATCATCCTGACGAAATTATCTAGAAACCTTTAATAAACATTCTCATAACTTCGTGATATCTAGTTTTTACACATCTTCGCCATTTGCAGGGTAACAGGTAGCGATGAAGGCGATGGAAGAGAAAGGTACTGAAGATGGAAGACTGCAATGGGGCAAAGGGGGGGGGGGGTGAAGATGATGGTGGTGGATACTGGATACTGGGGATACTTCGGAGACAGCGGAGGCAGGGGGATGGGCGACTGCGGTGGCGGAAGATACGAGACAGGCTGGAAAATTGGAGAAGAGAGCAATGTGGGGAAGGTGGTGTAGAGAGGAGGTGACTGGGGTGGCTGGGAGGCGGGGAAGAAGGGGGAAGCTGGGAAGGCGAGAAAGTAGGGGATGAAGAGGAGAGGCTACAGACACGGAGGAGTCAGGGAGATGGGTGATTGTGGGGGATGGAGTGACGCAGGAGGCGGGGAAGTTGGAGAAAACGGAGAGGCTCTGGAGATGCTGAAGAGGGGGAACGCTGGGAAGATGGACGAAGTAGGGAAGCGGGGAGGACGGGAAAGCAAGAGTGGTGGGGACGGTGGGCGAGGCGTTGAGGCTGGGAGCGCGGGGAAGATGAGCGAGGCGGGGGGGCGCCATGGGGCCGGCGTGGGCGGGGGCGGGGCCGGAGGGAGCGACGCAGCTCTAATTGCCGGCGAGGGCCGCGGGGAGCGTCAGCTGCGCGCCGGGGGAGCGCGGGGTCGCCGGGGGCGACAGCTCTGGGAGCAGGGGCGGGGCACCGGGGCGAATTTCGAGCGGCTCATCCCTTCCGCCATCAGCGCAACCATGACAGCTTGCTCATCTACTATTTAATTCCCATTAGGTTTCACATAATTGTTCTTTATATCAAACAATTTATTCACTACTGGTGCTACAACTGCATACAAATATACTTGTATACTGTCTCGTATTACTAGTAACAGTTGTGTAATAATGCACTTTCTAATCTACAACGCTGCAAACATCATTCTAAATATGAAACGGTATAATTGAAAATTACGTGAAGTCTGCTACTATCTTGAAAGAAACATGAAGTTATATCAAGATATAATACTGGAAAATTAATTGTTTTAGGAAGAAAATATTTAACTTTAATATTATGTTTGTTGGAAAGGTTTAAAAAATTGAAATTTATCACCTTTCCACTAGGTTTGCGAAAAATAGTTTTAAGACCTTTTATTGATGAATAGTTTGCATTATACATAGTCTCTACCTTCGATTTTAAAGGTCAAGAACACATTAAAAAATTGCACTCTAGCTAATTCCGAAATTCGAGTTATTTTAATGTAAAATGAAATTCCATTTTATAAAGCAACCATTTCTATTTTTTTAAAGTGTGTCCCTTTGAGAAACTTTTGTTTAATTTTTTAAGTGTCACTCTTTCGCTCAAAATTACCCAATAACTACTCGTATTGTGGAAAAAATTGGTGGCCTTAATTGAAGGTCTAGTTTTAAAGAAAATTCTTTCACAGTGTTATGTGCCATATATACGCCGAAATGTGTTCAAATTTGGCGTCTGTTCTCAAATTGACAACTATAAGATCTCTGTCACATATCTAATAAATTCCCGCAGCAACTATAAGATCTCTGTCACATATCTAATGAATGCCCCCATAGGAGCCCGCGTTCGTGGGTATAACCAATATAATTCACCTGCCTCTGCTTTCCACTTACCCAACGTCGCAGTCCGTTCACCTCGCTCTTGAGGTAATTTCAAATAAAACGCTTAAAATTCCAACGAAACGAAAATTTATATTGTTTGTAAGTTCTGGATCAATAGGCAAGCTGTTACCCGACCCGCTTTTGCGAATATTTCGTTCCGTATTCTTGAATCACCTTTTAATTATATCAAATACCTTCCCTAAGAATTTCACTTTAATCATCACGACTTAGTCAGGCGTCCATATCTTTCGAATTGTAGCCGTCCTCTCCGAAAAAAACAACAAACAAACGAAAAATTCGCCTTCCTATCAACCCCCGTATATACCTCAATTCTTCTATCTCTCACGAATTGATGCTCTCGTATCAAGATTTATTTTCATTTCATAACATTCTCCGTGGCATAAACTTTGGGTAAGATCGTGCATTTCAAACATTCCGCACTTAAGATAGTGTAATTTGTCTTCAAAAACCCGCTAACCCCATTGCAGAGAGTGAATCAAAGGAGCTAAGAAAATATAACATTTTCAAAGTACTTCGCAGCGTGATAACAGAGCGCAGCACTGTCCAAGCGGACACGGAAGAGGGCTTTTCGGAACAATACACAATTCACATTAAGACACCCTTATTTCTCGGTATTTACGTCATCAGCAGAATCAACTGATCGCCGATCGCGTCATACACGGAGCTGAAGACATTTTCGCGTATCTCCAAGGTGCTAGAGATTATTGACGCTTAGTACATTAACGAAATTCCTTCGCGGCGACATAAATTCCTTGAGCGTGCGTCCGCGCTGAAGGACGGCGGATGGAGACTTCACATGGAAATTTGAAGGAAACGTGAAAGAATTGCCAAGACAGTTGACACATAAAATCTTTCATGAAATACTAAGTGTTGGAAATCAGATTGATGTGTGTTGACAGCTTAATTCTTCCATTTTCAGAAAGCAGATCGGGAGAGGTGGCTCAGTGTATCATCTGATGGCACTGCAGTGCTTCTGATCGGAAGCTCCTGTGTTCAAGTCCCGACGGCGGCAGCATTTTTTGACACTAGTTTGTCAGCTGTATGGAAGATAATTGTAGCGGACGGCTGCTCTGATAGGTAGTTTTCCGTGGTTTCTTCGATCAACAACCAGGCGAATGCCGGAGCAGTATTCTAACAAACGGACCACAGACCGCGCGCGATCTTTCCGTCCTCTTCCTTTTCTTATCCTCACCCCTTACACACACAATTACACTAACATGCACTACACTACCCCACATGAAACCGGTCGGAAGCTTAGAGCTTGTCGCGGCTGGGGCGGTACCGTGCTGGAGGGAGATACCTGGTTGTTGCGGTCGAGGATCCGCAAACTCCAACAAATACGCTTATGAAAATCACGTAAGTTCGATTCTCGTCGAACTTTCTGAATTTTCAAAAATTGTCGAAGGTACAAATAATGCAAGAAAGTATGTACTTTTGAAGCTCTAATAGTAACTTTAAACTTTTTGTAAGAATACTACGAAATTGCACAGTAATATAAATTCAATGGACAAAACCATTTCTATCTGTTTTCGACGAGAGCCTGTAGTTGTATATGATGTGAAATTTGTCAAAAATTTAAAGCCAACTCGTCAAATATCGCCTAGTACGCTCCATCGGATAAAAGGCAAACATATTATATTTTATGAGAGTTTTTAACTTTATAGAGGTACGAATTCATTTCACAATACTTCGACACTTGAAAGAGACATGGACATATGGTCACCCTTTGCATCCTCATTTAGAGTTCTGGCAGCCAAGTAAGTTTCGAATAATTTTAAACCATCACGGGAAAGGAAGCATCACTACTGTTTCTTTACCAGTAGGTCACCTTTTAATGTCACCAATATAACAAGTATTTACAATCTGTGAACATTTTCTTGACCTCAGGGATCTATAGCATGTCTCTCTCCTTCCTCTCTCTCTCTCTCTCTCTCTCTCTCTCTCTCTCTCTCTCTCTCTCTCTCTCTCTCTCTCTCTCTCTCTCCATCTTTTTCTATTACTGTACAAATTTCAATTCAAGATGGAAACAAGCGTTATTAAATTTGATAATAAATTATGATCGCTACCTTGTAAAGGGACTTTTGATTGGCAAACGAGCTACACATTTTATTTGAAGAAGCTGCTGACGTAGTAGCTAATCCTTGTTTTTTCTCGCATTTAACCCAAAGAGGGCTCTAGAAAACTTATGGCAGATATGAACTTATATTTAGAGTTAAGAAGTAAAGCAAGAAGCTATTTGAGCATTTGGTCTGTGGATCAAAGGAACTGAACAAACTGATCGATGGGGAGAAAATAAATATTTTTTTCATTTACTGAAACAAAACGTACGTATGCATTCGAAATGTGGGCTTGTATATTTTCCACATAAATCCTAAAATTGAACTTATATAAGTGTGTAATAAGGAATCAATTTATAATCCAATTTTTTTTAGTAAAATTGTATCTCTTCGAGAACGAGTCATCGGAAGGTATTTCCTCTAACATTGCATGAAATAATGATTCATTTTGTGTTTCCATGTCAATAATGGCGTCGTAAAAATAATAACGAGTGATGTGCAGAAGTGAGTGACTGCTACCCAATTTATGCAGCAGGTAGCTACGAGGAGCGTCCGTGCTTGGGCGGGCGCGCCGGCCGGTGGCGTTGTTTTAAACGGCAGCTCCGTTTCGCTCAATTACGCGGGTGCTGGGGGCGGGGGGCGGGAGGGTGGCGGTCCGTCAGCGCGCCGCGGCGTGAAATTGTCAGGCGCCGACAGGGCGGGCACCGCCCATCGATCACCTGTCGTCCGCGGGAGCGTCCGCACCTGGCGGCCGGTCACCGCCACCACCATCGCCCCGCCCCTCCCCGCCACGCTCACAACCACGCCCCGCCGCAACGGGCATCTGCCCCGAACAGCCCCATGACCCGCCCAGCCCGCCGCCGCAAACCGCATGCTCTGGACCATGTCCGATCATGGGCCACCTGCAACTGTGGACCACGTCCAGTTCCATTTCAGCACAAAATTCGCATTGTAATGATTTTTAGTGTTTGCGGCCGTGTCAACTGCTGAGGTCATTAGTCTTGTAAGTGTAGTGCAGTTTTTTCATCGGGAGGTGGCGGTGATCTTCATCCACTGGATGGCGAGATCCGGCGCCGACCTACCGTCGGCTAGCGGGATTTTCTTCAACTAGGTATCTCTCACCAGCAGGGCACGGCCCCTGCCGGGACAAGTTCTAAGTGCCCGTCAGGTCTCCCGGCGTGTGTGCTAGTGTAGTGAATGTTAGTGTAAGTGTGTTTATAAGGGGTGAGGATAGATCAAGAAAGAGGAAGGAAAGATCGCGCGCGGTCCGTGGCACGTGTGTTCCGGTACTGCTCCGGTATTCGCCTGGTACTGATCGGAGAAACTACGGCAAACTACCGATCAGGGCAGTTGGCCGCTAGAATTCTCCTCCAGACAGCCACTGAATTCGACCTAGCTGAAGAGCTGATGTCGAAAATCCTGCGGCCGTCGTCACTCGAACCTAGGACCTCCCGGTCAGAGACAGTGCAGTGATATCAGACACTGCAGTTGATGCACTGAGCCACCGCTCCTGGTTTGCATTATAATGTTGCCGTACAAGTTGCCTCGTTGGTTCATAATGAAGGCAGTATTTAATTGATGCGAACGCGAACGTTATTTCCATTTGTCTTACTATTATTTTTCTTTCAGATTGAATAATATATTTCTGGCTTCACGTGGCACCTCAATCGGGTATTTCCGTGTTCTGTTGAATTAAGTCGCAAAGATGCATGTAAACTCAGAAAATAAAGCGTAGTATTTGTCAGCATTTCGTCATAGTATTTGTAGGTACATCATCATTATTGCTCTAGCTGTTTTCCTTGAATGATATTATATAAAAATTAACTTTCAAATTACTTCTTATTGAAATACATTTTTGTATGGAATAGTTTTAGATCATGTAATATTTTTGTATAAGATTTTACTCTTCTATAAATTGGTAATGAATATGAATTTATTTCTTCACTCAAATGTGAAAACTTGTTATCGTAAATATTGAACCAGTGGCAGTTTGCAGACAATATTTGGCATTACTTAATTTAACTCGAATTAAATAGATGAGAAAATATTAACGTCAATTAGTTTTCTTTGCTCATAATGTTATAGCGTTTAAACATATTAGTAATATTGCGTAACTTATATTACGCAAACATTACTATAAACTGTATAAAATAGGAGTCATACTCATTTTATTAGCAAAAAATTTATAATTTTCGTAACACATTTATCAGGGCTGAAAGGGAGAATGAAATTTAAGACGTATCAAGAAGCATGAAAAAAACCCTGTTAGAGGAATGAGGAAAGAAAATTTGCCAGCTGAAATGAATTTCCTATGAGTTCCGTGGGGAGATGTAACAGATAGGCAGTGACTGTTTGAAACGACCTGATAAATCAGAAGTGGCGCATTGGTCAGAACGGCGGAACAATTTCGCGGACGGAATGGAAAGTTTGCTGGAGGGAGATGGATAGCGTAGTGGGCCATGGGGAGCAGATGCGCCGTCAGCGGCACGGGTAGCGAGGACATCGAGGAGGACGTAGATGGAGGAGAGGACATAGATGGTAGGCAGGGCAAGAAGTCGTAGAAAACAGAGATAGTGGAGAGGGCGGTGAGGACGCAGAGGGCGGTGAGGACGCAGAGGGTGGTGAGGACGCAGAGGGCGGCGAGGTCGCAGAGGGCGGTGAGGACGCAGAGGGCGGTGAGGACGCAGAGGGCGGTGAGGTCGGAGAGGGCGGTGAGGTCGGAGAGGGCGGTGAGGTCGGAGAGGGCGGTGAGGTCGGAGAGGGCGGTGAGGACGCAGAGGGCGGTGAGGTCGGAGAGGACTACGAGAACGGTCAGGGCGGAGGCTATGACGAAGGTGGAGACTGCGAGGGCAGCGAGTGTTGAGAGAAGGACCTAGGCGTTGTGAGCGGCGGAGGCGGCACAGGCTGTTCGGGCGGTGGTGGGGGCGCGGGTGAAATAGGTGACGTGGGCGGGGCAAGTGATGTGCGCGGGAGGGGCAGGAACCGAACCTGGCGGGTGATGGGATGTCGAGGGCGGCGCGGGTGGGTCGGACGGACTGGGCCACCGGTGCTGAGCCAGCGACAGCGGACACGACGCGCGTGCAGCGCAGGCGTCGCCACTGCGGGATAAGGGCCCTCCCGCGTCGTAAGTCAGGACGCTCCGGTGGGGAATGGCCTCCTCCGCCGCTTTCTTCAACACTGCTGCCACTCGCCCCTCGGCTCTTCCTTTACCAATCTTTACTAGTAAAAGTGTCTTGTAACCGATATAGAATCCTGAAAAAGTAGCGTATGAATTGATACTAAAGTTTAATTGGATTTTTTGAGGGTCCTTGCAAGGTTTGGTAAAGCTTAATACAACACAAATGTGGAAAATATGAAGTAATATGGTGATAGATGCATCACGATAGTTATTTTTCGCCTGTAGCTAACAGCGGATTATTTCGTAAAATATTTCACCAGGAGATACGAAACGGTGCCGCGGATTTGGTGCCTAATAGATTCGCTAGAAGTCACTAGCAGTGCTTAAGATAAATATGGTTAATATAATAACAATGTACTTTCAAATAAAATGAAAGAAAATTATATCATATTTGAATTCGAGCTAATTACATTGAAAATAATCTTAAATTCCGTTTTTTTTAATAAATTTGATGTTTCCTCTTTCATAAGAATTGAATCTGAGAAAGCCCAGATCCAACCCGGGTATTTTGTTACTTCCAAATACTAGTAATTTTAAACATCAGTGCTTGTAATTCCAGATGCATAAAGAACACTTAATGAACGTTCACTATGACGGAAAATAGTGATCCGACGAGAAATACAAAATTAAACCTTCAGAATACATTGGATAAATTCATTTAATTACATAGATATTTATTGTGATACCAGAAAATCTTTAACCGAACGAAGAAAATAATCAATGGTAGTTATAATATCTAACAATTGCAAGTTTGAATTTCAAAGAATGGTTTATGATTTATTTTTAGCTTATTTGAAATGTTTCACGTTAAAGGAGAGTGTTTATAAATGGTGCTGATAAAGAGATAGAGAAGCTATCGAAGTATAATGATGTTAATGTTATTTTCCTTCGCTTACAGTGCTCCCACATATTCCCGTCCACTTTTCCAGTTGCTTTTCCCTAGTGATTTATCTTTTTATTTTCTCTCCCCTCGATAATAAAAGGTTAACATATTCCCATGGTTTCCATTTTATCTGCATTTTTGTTTCAGAAAATATTTTCGCCTTATATTTACCTAAATCCCGCAGCACTCCTTATCTGTTCTTGACCAAACAACTGCTTCCTGCCCCCAAAATTGTTGCTCGACTTCCAATGTAAGTTCGAGCTCTCCAGATGACACACTTTACTCTCAAACAATATTGGTCTCGGAAAGCGAGTAAGTGACTTTATTAACAATGTCATTGCGATGTGAGGAGACAAGTGAGTCATTCAAAGATTAAAGTGTTAGAACACTCTCGAATATTTTTGTGTAGGTTGTGACATTGCTCTTCCTATTTCCTCACATAAGTATGTATATGTCGAGTAATATACGCTGAATAACAAACGTATTGAGAACGTTATGTGTAGATGTGGAAAATCATCGTCACGATTTTTACAGATATACACCTTTAGAGGTCCACTAGTACCGAAAGAGTGCTGTTAATTTTCAAAACGTCTATTTGCCCATCTATGAACACTACTTATCTCTTCACAATTCATAGGATTTTTCAAACATGAATATTCCCCGTTCAATCTAGCTAGACTCAAGAACCTTCGAATTTGAAATAAATGTTTTACTTTAAGGTTCTTTCCGTGAAATCTGTTCACATCCGCAATGAAAATTATAGAGATACCTCTCACGTCGTTAATATTTACATTACATAGATTTTTTTATTTATTGTATTTGTGAGTATAAATGCTTCAAATAATTTCTTTTTAAGTTTCTCGAAATATCAAAACTTTTCCGTGAAAATGAGCTTAAAATTATGCATTTTCAGAAACGCTCAGAAGACGTTTTCTCCAAACATTCCCTAGAAAAGAATTCATTGAAAATAATTTTTGCTCTTCTACGATTCTCTTAGTCTCATTTCACTTAAAATATTAGACAAAAATTGATAAAATAAAAAAATATGCTTTTGATAAACTCTTACTCAATATATAACAAGAAACAAAACTAAACTATTGAGAGTAACCGTAAAAACTTTATTCTACATTTTATACCGTGTGAGATGTGTACGCAGTCTGTACATGAATGTATGTAATTGAGGAACCACACCAAGAATAATGCGGCCTCAATAGCCGAATTGCTTAACTACGCGCCGTATAATCACGGAGGCGAAGTAACTCGAGACATCGTGGGCTCCTGGATGGGTGAACGTTTGGGAATTCGAGGAGACTAACGGGTCCTTGCCCCAGGCCAGAAGGATAAAAGGCAATGAATGACAAAGACTGACGATAACTAAGTTAAAGGAGGATTACGCCACAGTTCTGCTAGAACATTGTTACGAAAAACAATGGTGCAAGCACCGACGTTGTCCATGGAGTGTAGTGGTACAGAAGAAAATGGACTCAAAGTATTTCTCGGCATGATGTTTGGGAAGCGCGAGAGACCACCAGGAGAGCGGTTGGAACAGTGAAACGCCTAGTATGTATTTTAGGGACCGTTAGATTACAACTGGGATGTAGGTGGGAGAAGCTAGCACCGATTCAAAAGAATCATGAACAATCAAATAAGAGAATGTCTGTGCCATTTTGAATCACCATTGATTTTAATTACTTAACACATGCTATGTTACATGCTTGCTTTTACGAACGATTTCGGAGCTTTGACGTAAGCGCTACTCAGAAGCAGCACCAGAAGCCAATTGCTTACGTTCACTAAAATCTCTCGTCAAAAGGAAGCGTATAAATTGGGTATTAGGTTGGAACGTTCACGTCCAGTGTTTCATAAACTAACATAGTATCATTTTCCCTTTATCATTCTCCTACTTCCTTTTATCCTCTAGCGTATAAAATTCTCTTTCTGCCTTTTTTCCCTTCTCACGGTCCACGTGCAGTTGCATGTTCCGCTTAAGCACGAAGGGACGCGTCGTTGTCGCAGGGCGTGGGGCCTCGCTGGGCGATCGGCGGCGGCACCAGCGCTGCGCCCCCGCGCCACTCACCGTGATTGCGCGGGGGCGGGAAGGCGGGCGACAAGAGCGCGTGTGACGCGGAGCGGTGTGCGGGGAGCGGAGAGACACAGAAGGTTTCGCGGAGGGCCAGAGAGAGGGACGATGTGTTGAATGGGAGATGTGAGGTTTCGGGGTGAGGCGTTTGACGCGTGGTGTTTGAGGCGTGGGAAGTCAGGTGTTGTTGTGACTTGGGGAGTGATGCGCGTCATTTGAGGTGTGGAGAGTGAGGCGTGGCGCGTGCGGTGTGGCTGGTGAGGCGTGGCGGATGAGGCGTGGCGGATGAGGCGTGGCGGGTGAGGCGTGACGGGTGAGGCGTGGCGGATGAAGCATGGCGGGTGAAGCGTGGCGGGTGAGGCGCGGCGGATGAAGCATGGCGGGTGAAGCGTGGCGGGGAGGCGTGGCGGGTGAGGCGGGTGGAAGGTGTGGCGTGGCGGATGAGGCGTGGCGGATGAGGCGTGGCGGGTGAGGCGTGGCGGGTGAGGCGTGGCGGGTGAGGCGTGGCGGGTGAGGCGTGGCGGGTGAGGCGTGGCGGGTGAGGCGTGGCGGGTGAGGCGTGGCGGGTGAGGCGTGACGGGTGAGGCGTGGCGGGTGAGACGTGGCGGGGGAAGCGTGGCGGGTGAGTTTGACGGAGAAACTTTGGAAAGATGTATAGACTTTGGAAGGATAAAAACTGACAATATTTTAAAATGAAGTAGAACAAGCAATTCGGGACCAATATCGTGCACATAGGGATACTACGGTAGGATGCTATCAGACGACGTGACGGCAGGGAAGGAAGCATGACGAGAGTAAAGCAAAGTGACGTGCTGACAGGGGCAAGGTAGGAGTGATCGCTATGATTGAAGACGGGCGCGTTCTGGACTGTGGGCGTTCCGGGGGCGTGACGGGAAGGGGCGGGGGCGGCGGCTGCGGAGCGCCCTAATCTGCCCCATCTGCCCGTCGCCCTCGCACGCGCTCCGCCGGCGCCGGCGGCGATTAGGCGCATTAGGCCGTAAGCCGTGCCTCGGCGGCAGATCTAATTTGATGAGATTCAATATAACTCGCGGTTAGCGCGGCTGCGTAAGCGGCGCGCGGCATATGGCCTGAGCGATTGCCGTTGTTGACGGCGGACGGAGGGCGGAAGATGGGATGAAGATCGAAAGAAGGGGATGGAACGACGGAGGGAGGAGAACGGACAGAGTAAGAGGACGGAGACAGGAGAGGGACAAAGAGAGGAGGACAGAGGGAGGAAGAGGACAGAGGGAGTAAGAGGACAGGGAGAGTAAAAGGACAGGGAGAGTAAGAGGACAGGGAGAGTAAGAGGACAGGGAGAGTAAGAGGACAGGGAGAGTAAGAGGACAGGGAGAGTAAGAGGACAGGGAGAGTAAGAGGACAGGGAGAGTAAGAGGACAGGGAGAGTAAGAGGACAGGGAGAGTAAGAGGACAGGGAGAGGAAGAGGACAGGGAGAGAAAGAGGACAGGGAGAGTAAGAGGACAGGGAGAGTAAGAGGACAGGGAGAGGAAGAGGACAGGGAGAGTAAGAGGACAGGGAGAGTAAGAGGACAGGGAGAGTAAGAGGACAGGGAGAGTAAGAGGACAGGGAGAGTAAGAGGACAGGGAGAGTAAGAGGACAGGGAGAGTAAGAGGACAGGGAGAGTAAGAGGACAGGGAGAGTAAGAGGACAGGGAGAGTAAGAGGACAGGGAGAGTAAGAGGACAGGGAGAGTAAGAGGACAGGGAGAGTAAGAGGACAGAGAGTAAGAGGACAGAGAGAGAGAGAGAGTAAGAGGACAGACAGAGGAGAAGGACAAAGAGAGAAGGACAGAGGGAGGAAAAGTACGAACGGAGGATGGGAGAGGATGATCGGAGGGAGGAAGAGGACGAACGGACGGAGGAGGAAGGCAGAAGGAGGAGGAAGACAGACAAAGGAGGAGGTGGGCGAAAGGACGGAGGGGGATGGAATGAAGACGCAGTGGGTGGGTGGGTGGTGGAACGATGTAGAACAGAGAGGTTGAGGCATAGTGTACAGGTGGCGGCAGGTGGAACAATGTACGTCAGCGAGATGAAAAAAGAAGTACAAAGAAAAACGCGAGTCGATGGAGGAGGGGTGAGTGACTATTGAGAAGAAACGAGTGACAAAGGAAGGAAAAGGGCGGGTCCGAGGTGCGGCGTGTGGATGGCGGGGCGGGCGACGCGTGGGCGATGGAGGTCGGCGCGAGGGCTGAAGGTGACGTGAGCGATGCCGTAGCTTTTCCCCACGTGGGGAAGGGCGATGGACTTCGCGAGGAACAGTGGCGCAGGCGGGTGGGCTGGCGGCTGGCGAGAGTATTACGGCAAGCGGCGATTTTCTCTCGCGACGAATGAAATGATCTTGTAGCTCGTTACGACCCATCCATCATCCCCCCGGCGGCGAGGCGCGGCGCGGCGCGGCCGCCGCTGCGGGGGCGTTTTTGCAGCGCGGGGGAGGCGATATTCTCTGCCTCGTTAGGGGGAGGTGGTGGCCGCTGCCCTGTTTGCGGGACACGCGACTCCATTTAAGATGTAATAGACTCCGTGTTGAGTAGTAATGGAAAGTATATTAATGTCTTGTTTGACACTTCCCATTTTGATGGCATGTTTGTTCATGAATCTTTAATTTTTGCAATACCCTTACGGCATGTCAGTCTAAATGCGTCAGGCTGTTTTACGTCATGAACTATTAAAATACAGATTTCACAATTTACGTCCTGACATCGAATTTTAAATGAGATGACCAAAAATGGAGTTCAGCGTTACTGCATTAATTACAACCTATTAAATTGTTTTTAACTGGAATATTTATGTATGTCTAAATTTGCATAAAGCTTTATTTACTGAAAACGTGAACTTATCCTTTTTTCGTAATTCTCTTGGAAACCTTTGCTCTCTAAAGAAAATTGATAAGGTACGTAGACATGAAATAAAATTAATCAAAATGTTTTTATAAATTGATCGTGAGAGAATTACACATATTCAATTTTAGAAATTCAACATTATCTTCCGTAATAAAGAATGTAATATAATTTGAGGGTATATGCTCACTCGGCAGATTTTTATCAACCAATAGTGTTTATATGCAATTGGTTCATTTCCAAGCCGCTTACTTTTCAAGAAACTACTACTTTTATTATTATTGTTTATGAGGTCCACTTCATAAGTTTAATTTATACCAATTGATTTACTGATACTAGTATGTGCAGAAACTAGTACCATTGGGCGTGAATTCAAAATAAGCAAAAAACGCATCAAACATCACACGAATGGAAAACAACCTCATTAAAGCAGCGAGCAAAATTTGCCTGTTTCGATGAAGTACCTACATGAACTAGCGCGCTCAGCTCGTGGGGCGTTTTTGCTTCGTTGGGAGGACGATGGATGTGAGTTGGAGGCAAATACTCCGGGTTGCGGTCCTTGCTCGTGGCCCGTATCTGCTAACTGCCGCCTTTGATGGTGACGTTCAGCCCGCCTCTATCGTCCCACTTCTCAAACAGATTCTGCAGCTGCCGCAGCGAGATAACTTCACGTACTTTGCCTCATGCTGTTCCCACCGTGATCCACACTACTACTATTGAATAAACCGCCTCCGCTATCAACACAACCACTTCTACCATCACTTCTACAACTACAACCACTACCACTACCACTACCACCCACTACTACTAATATGTCCCTATCTCTATAATATTTATCACTTCCACTATATTTGTCACTATCACCATCACCACCAACACCTCCAACCCCAATCCCACGATTGCTATAGCCAATAATTTCACCACCATTTAGCACTTCTACTACAACCCCATACTACTCCCATCTCTGCTACTGATAGTAGATAGAGATGGCTAAATTGTCACTACCACCATTAACACCACAACCCCCATCACTGCCACCACTTCCATTGCTGCCACCATCACTACTGCCATTCCACTACTATCACTTCCACCACAACTACAGCTACCGCCATTTCCGTTCTCACTACCCCAACCACTAAAACCACTTTCACCACCGTCACCACAACTATTACCTCCTGACATCCACAACCTCCAGTACTCGACCACCAATTTCACTGGTATTGCTCGGCTGCCGCCACTGTCATAATTTCTGTCTGCCTGTGCCATCCCTTTTACTGCCTCCACTTCAGCAGCCACTGTTTCCTCTGCTCTCACTATTTCTCGCCCGCCTTCCCCAACCTCCTCTGCTTCCTCATTCATTTTGCAGTCCGAGTAATGGAAAGCGCATTAAACTGCTGTGGCTTAGCTGCAGGGCAGTGGAGGAGGAGGCGAAGACGTCAATAAACATGGCAACGCTGCGGAAATGGAGACGTTTGATGTAGCAACCGCACAAAAGACAGAACACGGATTTAGAGATGAAAACAATGTCACTGTGATTGAAGGTAGAGACAAAGCAAACTCACAAAAAATGAGAGGATAATATTAACAGAGTACCAATTTTTATTTATAATAGTATCAATTGAAATTGTTTTATTTAACCAGTTAACAGAAAAACGGTAGCGAAATTTTTGAAGAGAGATCCGAAACCCAGAAATGGTTATATAAATTATTTTAAGGGCTTCTAGATGTGAAAAGCAGTTAAAGTAGATCTTGGCGTTTCAGAAAAGGCATTGCTGGGAGATGTACCTGCTTCTGAGAGAATTATAAGTTTGAATAAAGTTCTAAAATGTTTTTGTTGGATTTGTTACATTTGTTGAGATATAATAAACATGGTAGAGAAAACATTATTTGTTGATCTAATTCAAGATATTTTGTTTCATTTGTAATCCTTCTTGAGATGAGATTAAGGTTGAACTGATTTTCCATATTCGACACAGTTCTAGCGAAGATGGTAGGTGAGGTAGTCTGGCCACAGCACATGGCAACGCCGAAAGAGAAGCTGGCAGGGGGAGACGCAAGAGAAATGAAAACGGGTTGACGGCGAGCCCCTGCAGAAGCGGCTTCGTGTAGCAGCTTTTCCGTGCTATCGGGCCCGCGATAAAGCTGCAGACACGAAACGGATTTTAGAAGGCGCACCTGTCCCCCGCACCAACTCTCCCCCCGCCCTCCGCGCCGCCCGGATTATGCTAAATGCGTCAAAGGTGGTTTAAACGCGTTGGAGGCCGACGGCGCAGAAATGTTAATTTAGACGCCGGCGGCGCTGTGACTCATTCCTGACAGTAAATTTTTTATACCGGGTATAATTTTATCGTATTTTTTTGTTTCAGCCCTCAGGGATTTTTAAATGGCTCTGGACAGAGAACATCCGAAGAACTTGACGTAAAATTGGACGAAAAACTCACAATTGTGAATGATAAAAGTGACGCCGCCACGCTTTGTGATATTCATCGTTTTTTTTGTTGTAATTTCTATGACTGACACACATCCCGCAAAAGTAGCGTGCCCACTGAGTAAGATTATTTTTAACATTAATTTGGGGGAGCTATGTCATGTCACGTCATGCCATGTGCAATAATGTAATGCAATTGGATTAATTTGGCAAACGTTAAATATTTTTTGCTCACTCACCTCTGAAGTTGGATTTCATTGACCATTTATAGTATGAAAAACTTTGCATTGACAGTCTTGATCAATAAGTGCCTCGGCCTAGGCCGTAATAGGCTTGTAATGGCAAGTAAACACAAACGTGGCGTAATAAAATTAAACGTTGTAATAACGATGTAATAACGTTGAATACTGAAACGTAGCACGAATTGCAACTACGCCTCAAGATATTGTATTGACCATTCATTCATTAATTTCATTCTCTGGTTTCAGATTGCTATCTTTCTGGAGATGATATGGCGCTTGCTACATGATAAAGTAAATTGCAAGATAGATTTAAATACGAGATGAATGAGTAAAGCATTGTATGTATCTCCATTGCGAAGTTTATATTCCGAGTTCTATTATTTTAAACTCGGAACATTATCAACCTCGCTGTAAAAATACAATTTAACGGCGTTGCTGCATAAAGTTTAAAACTTGATTAAATAATAACACTGAAGTTATGTGTAATCTAAAACCGCTCACTCAATTTATTTCAATTTAGAAATTGAATGTACCTTGTATTTTGATATTATGAATTTTGTTGATATGTTTGTTACCATTTCGAATAAAACTGTATTTACTACGCAACATTTGCAATGGAGTAACATGAATATCTATGTTGATAGGATAGTTAAACGTGAGAGGCAATTGAACCCCCGTTTTTAGTATTATTCCAGAGAAAATAACTCGGATAAACATGTATTGCCGTTTCAAATTCTTAGTATTACAGCGACATTTTCTGGCCATTAATGACAATAACTGCAACAATTGTCGTAACGTCACCTACTTTTATATTTGATCACTATTTTATGGATACTACACAACTACTGTGAATATGAAATTTAATCCCAATTGTGGGCGTGGATGTTAACTTTGACTAACAGGTTAAAATCAATAAAGCCAGAAAAAGAAGATCTTTTTGGGGGGAGATTATTTAAGGTCGCATTATCATCTAGGTCATTAGCGACCACTACTGGAGTTAACGGCACTACGGAGTTCGACTATGAAGACGAAACGAAATGGTGATGATAAGGGGTGAAAGGACGAACACAAATACAACCATGCCCGAAGCGAGACTCGAACACGCGACCCTTCGGTCCGAGACCACTACGACACTACTGCCTTAGTGATCTCGGCCACCGGGCCGGCAACAAGATCTTAATTTCAAAAATTTTTGTATTTCTCTCCCTTCCGACAAACTTCTAAATTACTGCTCAAGGTTTCTGTTTTCTTTTCTTAATTGAATTATTTCTCTTTTTACAATGTTTAACCAAAATTTTGGTTATTTGATTATGTATTGGATTATCAATTAATGAGAAAATGATCGAACTAAGGAGAGAGGGAAAGCACACATTTTTAAAACTAATTTTGCATCTAAGGCGAACAGTTTAATGTTTCTAATATTTTTATAATTTAAATACATTAATAGCAAATTCAAAACTGTTCGAAATGATAAAGTATTTTTATTAAGTCATGCATCAAGTACGAATATTTTTTTTGGCAAACATGAAAAATGTAAGGATTCCGGCGCGTTGAATGCAGGTTTTTCCTTCTGTTCAGATTATTAAAAGAAAACATTTTAAATGTCCATCAATATGTGTTAAAATTTGAGTTATCTCTTTAACGGTGAACCTACCTTGACTAAAGCCTCTTTTAGAATATATTTCCGCTCCTTGCGATCTAAGTTTTTATATTTCTTATTGGATAGAGTAAGCACAATTCTTTCGATGATGTGGTATTAATGAAAAGAAATAGTAAGGCGGAACAGATATGAGAAGTTTACATTCTCTCATATAAAATTCAGACTATTTCCTCTTATATTGTCCTTTACGCCATATATTTTCCATCGAGTCAGAAAAATGAAGTGAAGACAAAATACGACTGACCAAAGGAACACAAATGGAAAAACAGAAATGGTCAATTCACCGACTTCTGGACATCTCACACCACTGGGTCGAAAGTTGCTTGCCCTAAGCAACCTCCTGAAAGCACCATTTCCTCTCCACCCTTTCTCCTGATCATTTTTTCCTCTTTCCTTCACCTCCACATTCTCTTTCTAAATATCTCCCACTCTTTCTTCCTCTTCGCCTTCCCTCAATTCCCATATTTTCTCATCCATTCTCCAATCCGCAGAGGTGGCTCAGGGCATCAACTGATATCACTGCAGTGCCTCTAACCGGAGGATCCGAGGTTCGAGTCCCGATGGTGGCAGGATTTTCGGGACTAGCTAGATAGCTGGGTCGACTTCAGTCGCTTTCGGGAGGAAAATTCCAGCGACCGCCTGCGCTGATCGGTTGTTTACCGTGTTTTTTCTCTGATAAATACCAAGCGAATTCCGGAGCAGTATCCTAAAAATGGGCCACGGTCTGCCCTTGCCCTAACCTAACCCTTACTTACACACACTTTCACTTACATGCACTACACTACCACACGGTCGGGAGCTTAGAGCTTGTGTCGCATGGGGCGGTGCCTCGCAGGTGGGGAAAACTCCACTAGCTGACGGTAGGTCGGCAGCGGATCTCACCATCCGGCGGGGGAAAATCACCACCACCTCCCTAGGGACTAATGATCTTAGCAGTTGACGCACACGGGATCACTAATAATCAATTAGTGACCTCAACCTTCCTCTTCGCACCTTCCAACATCTTCTCTCAGACCCTGTCCTCCTCTCTCTATCTCGCTTTGCCTCCCCTTTCACTCTCCTCCACCCGTCCTCTCCAGCCCATCTCCTGCCCACGCCCCCGACTGCCCCGCCGCCATTACCATATATATTGCCGAGGGCGGCGTGCCGCCGAGGACTGCAGGGCCAGCGGTCGCTGTTTGTCTTGCGGCTTCCCCTCTCTCCCCCATCACGAGCTCGCACCAATTGATTCCCTTCATCGAAATTTGCTGATTTATTTCGCTTTTTATTTATTTTAATTAAACTTTCCAATAATTAGAAAACAAAGAACCCTTTTTCTTGGCGTTGGCAATTCAATTTCTTCGGCGGAGTGGAAAATGATATTCTCTAGGCGGCGGAAAAGACGTCGGAGAAGCTCCTTCCCCTCATTAACCCCGAACAGCTGCGCATCGACGAGCGCCAGGCTGTTGCTTCTGCATCTAAAGGGGCCACGACTCGTTGTTCGCCGCTTGTTTCTCATGTTTCAGTGTTTAACTTAGCTGTACAGCTTTGTTGCGTTTCTTCCTTAGAAATTTCGTTTTCGCTACTTTGGTGTACAATTGTATAATAAATATTTTTCACACGAAAAGGCTCCCTATACTCCTAACAACGGTGTAAGAACCATTGCAGGTAGATATCGCGAGAGGCCCTACTATGTCTTTTATGTTTCCTTAGATAGCGACTGGAAAGTGGGTGGTGCAAAACCTAAAAGGTAGACCCGACATAGAAAAATTACAAACTATTTTGTATGAGAAAGTCTGTACCATTTTGTAGCACTACTAGTTGGGTCAGGTTGAATTCGATACATACAATGTATAATGTAATTGTTAATTTGGCATTGAGTGAATTAATTGTGTCATATAAATAAATACAATGCTCATAATTTAATGGTTTATTAATTCGAAACCATAATGAACATTTACCGATTCAATTAGTCGTTCGAATATACAAACAAGTACTTTATTTACGAAACAACAAAATAAGCATTGGTGAACATAGTAGTAAAAAATAGGTACTCGATTATGATAATAATAATAATAATAATAATAATAATAATAATAATAATAAGAAGAAGAAGAAGAAGAAGAAGAAGAAGAAGAAGAAGAAGAATAGAATATTATTATCGAGTGATTTCAAATTTCGAAAGACTTCTCGAATGTAATAGATAATTCATACTTCGCATGGACGTCAAAATCTAACATTGTTACTACACGAAATTCAATAACCAGCGTAATATTATTCGGAGTTATCTTGGAGTGAGTCTGTCCGCAGCACAGCCTGAGCGTCTACCTACTTTAAATACAAACAGCAGAGGACCTGCGCGTCCAGAAAGCTGCCCCGCCGGGGCCGTATATTCGGAGAGAACACGCGTTACACAACGGGCGAAGGCGTATAAAAATTAGGCGCGAGCGGTGGCTCGGGCCAACGGGGCGGTGCCGTGCATCTCGGTGCGTCCCCCTCCGCGCTTTGCCCCATCACACCACTTCCGCTTCCCTCTCCCCCTCCCCACCCGGTCGCCCAAGGCACCTTTCGAGTGCCGGCCGCGCGCTCGCCCGCTTGACTTCTCGCGCCCTTTCCGTCCTCCAGGTCCACTTTGCTTCTCCGCCTCCTCGTCACTCGCCGCCTGCTCTTAAAAGACTTTCCGTTCATCGTGTGATAGGATGTGTGAATATTGTGATATATTTTTATCCATTTTTAAATAATTTGCCGGCTTAGATGACTCAGGGTGAAACTGATGTCGCTGCAGTGCTTCCGACCGGGAGGTCCTAGGTTCGAGACCCGAGACGGTGGCAGGATTTTCGACACTAGCTACATAGTTCAGTTGAATTCAATCGCCGGTTGCTCCGATAGGTGGTTTTCCGTGGATTCTCTCATCCAATATTGATCATCCGGCATCAATATCCTGCCATCCGGCATTTCAGTTTTGCATGGTTTCTCTCATCAATACCAGGTGAATGCCGGAGCAGTATACTAACAAACGGGCCCCGGACCGCGTGCGATGTCTTCCTTTTATTTCTCGTCTTATTTTCACCCCTTACTTACACACATACACTTCCATGCACTACACTAGCACTCGTGTTGGAATACCCGTCGGGAGCTTAGAACTTCCCTTGCTGGGGCGGCGTCCCGTAGGTGGGAGATACCTGGTTAGTGAAAACCCTGCAAGTTGACGGTAGGTCGGCGCCGGATCTCGCCGTTCATCAGGGGAAGACTACCATCACCTCCCGAGATAAAAATGCACTACATTTACAGTACTACTGACCTTAGCAATTGACGCACCCGGAGTTGCTAATTAATCGATTAAATATTTCTTTTTTCAATTCTTCATAATTTTTCTCTCCCTATTCAAATCAATTTACTTCCTTTTATTTCTCTCCTAGGTTTATCTCCCAAATATGTATTCTTTTTTTATATATTCATCTTCTTTCATTTCACTCATTGCGAGAATTGTATGTTTTTCCTTTCGAAGTACTTGACGCGTTCTTAACCACTTAATTCTCCATCTCGTCTGACAGCCATCCACCCCAACTTCCTCTTCCACCTGATCCCCTTCATTCTTCTCTTGGTCTTAGGACTGCTTGATTCTTGAGAACACCTTTCTGCATTACCTGAACTTTCTTGAAACTACTCGTTGGAACAAACATCATAACTTCACATTATACAAACGTATGTGGATGATCTCTGAGGGCTTTTATCCCGATTTGAAATGAATTCTTTTCTTCTATTTCTCTCATTCCTTTCTCTACTCATTCTACACAATTGTCGTATTTCTATTCTTCTTCCTTGTATATCTCGTCTCACAGTTCTATCATGTATTCTTTTTTAGTAAAACCTTTGGTCTGTTCTAAAACACATTTCGAGTGTTGTGCGTGCTCGTCCACTTGAATTCCTCCGAGCTCATTCCCCATCCCCTCACCGACCTTCAGTCTAACGTTTATTCACATGCCCTTTCCGCTTGTTCAGTGTCCTATCATTTTGTTCTCAGCCAATCAGTTCTATAGCTGTTAGTTTTCTGATGGGTAAAATCAAATTACTTATTCCATACACAAAATTCCGTATTCAACGCAACACCTTTTTAGAGTGTGAATGAATAGTACCATTACCAGTACCTTCGTACTTTAGTAGAGGGGATCACAAGCATAAAATTCAGTTTAGGCCACAGAGAACAGATGTTGGCAAATTTTCATTTACAAATAGAACAATAACGGACTGGAATAAGTTACCTGCGACAGCCCTGGAACCCTTTCCTCTAGGTGTTCAAAGATTTAAAAATAAATTAACTAATGGTATTTGTAAGCTTTATTAGTTTAGTAAGTTGGATTATTATATCAGTTATTATTTGATTATTATTGATATTTTATTGCTATTATTATTGTGTTAATTACTATTAAATGCGTCCCTGTTCTAAATATATAATTATATTCGAAGTAGTATTGTATTGAAGTGTGATGAAGTGTTGTGCAGTGTAGTGCAGTATAGAAGTAGAAAGAGAAGTGAATTTCAAATGTGAAGTGAAGTGAAGTGAAGTGAAGTGAAGTGAAGTGAAGTGAAGTGAAGTGAAGTGAAGTGAAGTGTAATTAAAAATTCGTGTAATCTTGTATTTAATAGTTTCAAATAACTGTGCAGGTCAACCAAAAAATGTAGTTAAGGCTATTATTGTTAGCATATTATTATTATTATTATTATTATTATTATTATTATTATTACATTATTATGTCTTTAAATAATTTGAAGTTACGTTGTTAAATAATTTAAAGTTAATATTAGTAATGTGTAAATTGTAGAGTTCTGCCACCAGGTTGTGTATACCTACCTGCAGAATAATAAATATCTATCTATCTATTTATCTATTATCTCTCCATTTAAACCCTTTCCTTCCTTACATTCATGGTTTCCTCTCATTAACCATTCTAGAAATATATTTATTATTTTTATATTTTCTCGTCTGATTATGAACTATATTCTTAGTTTTCATTTTTCTTTTTTTCTTTCTTAATCATTTCTATATGCGTATTATATTTTATTTCGCTTAGTTGCATTATGTTATATTATACTATTTATTCTCTTTCGCTTCTTTTTCTGGTTCATCTCCTTCATTACTTATTCCCCTTTCTCTACTTCTTTTCTTTCTCTCATTTAATTTATCCTTTAGCAAATTCCATCCCGTCCCTCACACCCACCCTCCAAGATCCCCATTTCTGTCCTTCAATGACCGCTCCCCCACTTTCCTTAAAACACCATCAGCTCCCTCTCTGTCCTCACATTCCGCGTCATTCCCCTCTCCACCCCTCCCCTCCCCTTCCTTTTCCCACCCCACGCTCGGGGTGTCGCTTGGCGCCAACACGCCCCGCAGCGCCGGACGGCCGTTTCTCCTCTTTATTTTCAATATGCGCGGGATTCCAGCATTTAAATGATTTCTCCTGGGCGCAGAAAAATGAGGAAAGAGTCCGGAGGGAGCGTGTGGCCGGTGCTATGCAAATCCGCGTTTGTCCTTCCATTTATTTAGCCGCCGCTCCATTTGAATGTATAATGAACCCGTAAGGACTGCCGCGGGACGTGGGGGCGAGCGCGCGTGTTGCTCTGGTGGCAGTGGAGCTAAGGGTTGAGGACTGAGGACTGAGGGCTGGGGACTGAATGCCTGCTCTGATTCACTCGATGAGGAAATCCACTCTACGCACCGGTGACGTTTTTGTACTGAGAAAGATATGAAACAGTTTGTTTACTTTTGTATTTAATTGTAGCTGTGATGTCTGCAGTTTTTGTGGGACTATCTGTGCTCGTGGAGTGTGTTAGTGAAGTACAGCTGAAGGTGGAAAAATGATACCACGGACTAAAAACTCGCGCCATAAATCTTAATGATACATTTCACGGCGCACACCGACGCATGTTTTTTACTGAGAAAACTGTTTAGTTGTTGTTTTTTTTTGGCAAATTTTGACAGAGTGAGATCGACTCTCTGCGGGTGCAGTTTTGGTGAAGCGTAGCTCGAGGGTTGAGTACTGAGTATTCATGTAAATTATTTACTTGGTCGTTTGTCTACTTCGCTCACTATAGACGTATTTGTCCTGAGGAAGGTAGAGTTTACTTAGTTTTCATTTGTAACTTATTTTAACGGAGTGATTTTGTCTGTTAAATTTCATAGTTTCAATAAACACCGTAACTATTTGTGCAAAGAAATTGCACAGATTTCCTCGCACTAGCTAATTACCTGTTCCTTTCAGTCGTCACTAACGTTTCAGGTTTTCCCACTGACTTTTTGGCTGCCATATATCGGCACTTGCAAGACCTTCGAGAGCCTCTAGCAATACCTATTGCTCCCCTGAGGACCTTCCCAGTGAAGAGCACAATAAGGTTTCCTGAAATTTGCATAGACTCAACACGGTCATGTATGAATTAGAGTACACATGTAATACACGAGGAACTCACAATGCCCGTCATGAACACTAGTTAAAACATGCCTTACGCGGAGGCATATTTACGCTTTGGCAGACACGGCTCGTTTCATGAGCTCCCCTCACTAGAGGTGCTATATAGAGTGTACCCGCTAAAACAAATAACAACAACCCTAATTTGAAATATCCTAACAGGGGCGCAAATTATGTTTGCCACGGGCCAATACCTAGATACGCCTCTGCTTATGCGTGACTGAAACTCACAGATTTCGTGTCCACGTACTTTGCCTCACTTGCCTTAAATCCTATTTCTCACGAAAGCGAATCGCTTGGTGATACTATTTTTAAACATGTTACAATTATGAAAATAATTTGATAAAAGTAGTAATATAACCAAACTTGGCCCTTTTTATCCATACAAAGCATAAAATGTGCTTTGATACATTGAATCCATGTATTTTATTGACTGTGACATAATGTATTTTCGTGGGTCCAATGAGTTACTTTAGTATAAAAAAATATCAAAACCGCACACTTTAATGAAAACACAGAAAAGGTTATAGAATATTGTATTTTTAATAATGTTGCTGGTGAGGTTGATATCTTGTAATAATTTGGGAAAATCTGTTGCCTAATATCAATACTGATATAATGAAATATCAAATATTGATTACATCAAATATTAATACTAGACAATGTTTTTTCTAAATATTATATTTACTTACAGTATCATTTAATAAAATAGTTTAGTTTTCTTCCTTGTAATTTTTATATTGAGTGAAAATAAATAAAAATCATTTTTTCACATTTTCAGTTTTTTGGCCCCTATTAGCCTGATTGAAATGAGTGTCTGAGAATGTCATACAACAGCAATTTCTCGATTAAAATTTTCGTAAAATAGAGTTCCTTTTAGAAGATTATTGAGCGTTTCTGAAAATGCGCAATTTTGAGTTTATTTACACACGAACACATCGGGGATTTCCAGCAACGTAATAACACATATTTGAAATATTGAACTATAAAATACATCTGTAATAAATAATAACAACGTAACTGATATAAACATACGTTTGAAAAAGCAAACAAAATTTTAGAAAAGTTTTGAGTAGTATGGTACTGTCTTTTTGTAAAAGCTGTACCTTATCAAGCTTCTTATAAAGCCTTCTTATAAACTCATTTTTTCATTTTTCTAAAATATGCACAAGAATATCCATATTTATGAAATTACGATCAAATTAAAGTTGATGAAAGTATTAATACCTATAATATTGTTTGTAGCACCGGCAATATTAGAGCTGATCCAGAAATGTACAAATTGTCGAAATCTAAGTAAAGAATAGTGGACTTATGTGTTCGTGTTCATGCTTAACTCTGTCCCGCGGGAACATTATCGTTTAAGTAAATTGGTACGTTTTGATAATTGAATTTTTAAAATAATGAATTAATTAAAGATACATAATTTACATATAGGACTTCTAGAGGTGAAGGGGGAAAAGAACCAGTATTTACAAACAAAATTAGTATGCAACCCGCAACGTACGTAATACGACTTTCGCGAACTGACCAGACCTTATTTAAGTTAATGCCTTATTTTCCGTGGCGAGACTCGAGCCATCAGGCCCGCTCTTTGGTCTAACCACGCAAATTTCGCTACCCTCCTTTCGCCACCTAGCGGAGAAAGAAGGTATCTTAGTCGACGAAACAGGCGGATCTCAATTTCGCTCAGAGGCTTCTTTTAAGTTTGAGGTTCTCCTACATGCAGTAAATCTACCACATGGGGCAGCCGGCTTTACTTCTCCTCCGAAGGAAGGCGTACGATCGGGTTTGAACCCGCAAACTCGGATACAACAGACAGGTATGCTGACCGTTATACCACCGAATCCTTCTACTTTTGCTAATCCTAACTACCTGTGTTCTAATCCCAGCGTGGGTAAAAAATTGCTAAAGTATTAAGAAGTAGTATCGATTGAATTGTAATGAATATTATTTGATTTAAATAACGAAGTATTTTAAAAGATCGACGAAATTAAATCTGGTGAAATACTTTTAAAGCAAAGAAATTTTGGAATTATTTTAGAAATACATATGCTATTACTATGGTACCAAAATAAACAAATTATTATACAAACTATTAAAATCAGAATTTGTTTCCCTTTTCGACGCACCTTCTGACAAATTATTTATCTGAAAGAACAAAACATAAATTATTATACAAAATTCAATTCAATTTACTTTCGTCTTGAAACTTGGATTTCTAAAGTTTATACAAATGATTATTTTAGTTTTTATTTTAAAACAAATATCACACGATGATATTTCTTCTCGTCTATCACTGGAATAGAAAAGAATTGAACGAGAAAACTCGCGAGAAAACAAAACAGTACATCAAACGTAGCGACGGAAGCGAAACACGCCAATACCCAGTGGTGCTCCTCCAGCGAACATCTCAGCTAATAAAAGCACGACCGCTCCCACCCGAGACGCGAGCATTCGATTCGTCGCTGGGCGCAGCGACGCCGCGCGCGGGGCATCTGTTCTCGTCAGCGCTTTCAGCGGCGCGCGCCGATAGGGCGACGACTCGGCGGGCGGCCGCGCTCCTGAGCGACCCATCAGCGCGACGCCGTGCAGGAGAGGGCCGCTCCGGATATTGCGTTTAGGGACCCGGCGGGAACGCGGGGGGCAGGAGGCGGTGGTGGAATCGGGGGTATGTTAGCGGCGGAATAGTTTTGGATGAAGTGAGGATGGTGGAAATGGATGCTGAAGATGAGGTGGTGCTGGAGGTGGCAGTCTAGTTTTGGATATAGAAAAGAATAGAATATTTATTTTGCTACTTAGGAATACATAGAATACTTCCGGGGGTAGCGTTTTCTAAGAAATAACTAAAAAAAACAACAAAAGAAACATCAAACAGCATTAAAATATTTACATGTTACCAAATACAATTTTACAAAATTAATCTATTAACCATATTTACTTAGTCTAATTTTAAAATTTTTGACATTCTGAGGGAAAGTCTCCTACACTACTGCAGATAATTTGGTGGAAATGGTAGAAAGAGGTGGTGGAGGAGACAAAGGTGGTTTTAGAAACCACGGTACGTTAACAGTGGTATGAGGGAGGTGAAGTTAGTAATTGTGGAGGAAGGTAAGCGACCTTAATGTTGGTGGAAATCGAGGAGACGATGGTGATTGAGAAGGAAGTGAGGTTAACGGTTACGAGGTGATAATGGCAATAGAGATGTCTCTGTAGGAGGTGCAAATGGAGATAGCACCACGGCTGGATTGGAAGTCGAAGTAGTGGTGCTGATGGAAGACAGAAACGTTCGTGATTGCGACAAGCAATTTGATGGTATTAGCAGTAATATATTTAGTAGTGAATTTCATGAATGCATTGCATCGAGTGTTAGAATGAAATATACTTTAGTAATAGTGGTAGAAGCATTGCATAGAATTGTGGTATATATAGTGGTAGAAGTGCATTGCATAGAGTGTTAGAAATAAATAGTTTCGGTAATAGTGATAGTTACAAAACCGAAGTATATTAAGGTTCCAATAGGAATGTGGTCAATTGAAAAGTTGATTGTGGGTGGAGTAGGGCAGGCGGTAGACGAGAAAGAGGAGTTTCTGGGTGAGTGTTGTTGTTGTGGTAGTAATGGCCATGGAGAAGGAGTGAGAAGAGAGAGCCCTGGATGCTCAGGTGACATAATGGCGGTGGGGTAAGTGAAGGTGGCAAGGCGAGAGGGAGGGCAAAATCACTGGTGTCCATCACCGAGACGGCGTCCTTGGTGTCGTTGGCGTCGCGACGCTCTCTCGGTCTCAGGTGCACTGAGCCCGCGTTTACTCTTAGAGTGTGGGGATCATGATGCCAGTTTGTGAGAGGGGGAATCTCCTTTATTCACAGAATAAACCAAAAGTAATGAATTTCTCTGCGGATATATAAAAACGTTTTGCATTAATTTTTAACTAATTTAAATGTGTTTACTCTTAATTGTATTGTTTGTTAATTATTTAAACAGCGAGTTATTTTTTATGTTCTTCATTTTCATAAACTCATAACATACATTTCATCCTTCTGCAAGTTTATAATAGAGAAATATATTACTGTGTGTTCATACTTTACTTATCGTGAATCTAAAAATTGAATCGTTATGATATGTCTCGTTATGATATGTTTCGTTATGGGTCATTATTTGTGGCAAGCTCTGCGTAGTAATACTCATATTAGAGCTAATATTCATTTCAGTACTTCAACATTCAGCACAGAAAGTTATTATTTATGTAATTCTGCTTTTGTTTTATTATTGGAGGATTTTAAAGCACGCGTTGGGAGTATGTTGTGTATTATTTTCAATTTTAGCAGTCTTTCATAGAACAAGTATATGTAACTTTTTGTATCAATTTACATAACAATTATCAAAACAAAAACTAACTGATGCATCAGAAATTTACTCTTCATTCAGAAAACAACCCGTCCATCCAGCGTGATCTTCACAATGAGTTTGATATAGGTTTTACTGCCCGCCATAGACGTCCTTTCACAGTACAGGTGTACAGGAGCCCGTGTGAGAAGACCGGCCTCACTGACTGCGCTCATCATGCGCGTCGTGTCGGGGTCGCCAGCAGGGATCGCTCCGGGCGAAAAGCCGCCCATCCCTCGCCCCCTCCCTTCCCTACACCACCCACGCCCGCGAAAAATGGTCGCCTGGGGAAATTCTGCGGGGAGGCAGCGCCCGCTCGCTTGCTCGCCCCTTTTCGCCCCGCCTGGCTCGCTCCGCCACAGCACGTCACGCGACGCCACACCACGCCACACCATACCACACCGCACCATACAGTACCACACCAGCACCACAACACCACACACCATACTGCACCACACCACACCACCGCACACACACAACCACCACACACACCACCACAACACCACACACCATACTGCACCACACCACACCAGCGCACACACCACTACCACCACATACACCAAACTGCACCACACCACACTACCGCACACACCACTACCACCACACACATAATACTGCACCACACCTCACCACCGCACACATCATTATCACCACACACCATACCACCTCACACAACACCACCACACTACCACACACCACACCACTACACACACCACACCACCACACACCACACCACCACGCACCTCACTATCACCCACCACATCACCATACCACCACACACAACACCACATCACACACCACTACACACCTCACCACCCCACACCACACCACGTCACGCCCTCCCGTCTCGCCCCTCCACTTCACGCTCTGTCAGACACATCTTCCCCGCGCCATTCTCCACGCCCCACCATGCCCATTCCGCCCCCTCGCCCACCCCTGTCCCCCCTCGGCCGCGCGCCCATGTTCGTAATTAACCGTCGTCGCGTCGTCTCAGGTGAGTTCGTGCGGGCAGAGGTGGCTGAGGCGCCGCCAAGACAAGCCCCACTGCAGCTTCCGAGCCGCCAGGGCGAGCAGCGAGCGACTGAGAGCAAACGACGCGCCGAGGGTAGCTGGCGACCGGGAGGGAGAGTGAGGGACGTGTAAACTACATATTATTCGAATTTTTTAAAGTGACCGACGACATTACGTCTCCTGCCCTATAAAATGAATCTTTTTAATTAATTTGCGGACGTCATTCTCAACGGGGCTCACTGCCTCAGGAATGTGCTTATCACTATTAAAAAGATTCATTTTGTAAGGCACGAGGTGTAACAATGTCCTAATTCATCGGCCACTATAGAAAAATCAAAGGAGGTCATAGGTACGGGAAGTGTAGTGCATATTATTTCCCCGGAAGGTGCGGGACATGCTGGAACACGAGATCTAGCGCCGATTTACACGTCGGCTTGCGGCGTTTTCGCTATCCAGATTTCCCCGCAGCAGGGCATCTACTCAACCAG
The DNA here is from genome assembly GCA_011170035.1 of Teleogryllus occipitalis. Taxonomy (NCBI): domain Eukaryota; kingdom Metazoa; phylum Arthropoda; class Insecta; order Orthoptera; family Gryllidae; genus Teleogryllus; species Teleogryllus occipitalis. Next base: position 251,080 of record BLKR01000345.1, read on the forward strand.
GAGTTCTTGATATGCCTGCGACAAAGGAAGAGAAACGGAGAAAGATGAAGCAGGAAAGATTGCACTCGGTCCATGGCTCGTTTGTTACGATACTGATCCGGTATTTGCTTGATTTGGATCAGAGAAACCACGGATCAGAGCGGCTAGAATTCTCCTCCAGGCAGTGGTTGAATTCAATTTAGAAATGAAGTGTTAATGTGTAAAATGAAGTGAGGGAGATGGAACTAAGAAGCGTGGATCGCTGCAGATGGTTGGATCTGGTGGTTGCAACCACATTAGGGAGGTAGATATGCTCGCCCTTACGGCAGCGACCAGGTGGAGAGAAGCGTATTTATTATTGTAACCGTCAAGCTGCATGAAAAATATTGTTGCTGACCTCTTTATCAACGAATTTTTTCACTTAGTGATCTGTGATCTTTTTTCAAAAACAGTATGAGCAGACAGTACACCAACCACATATTCATATGAATGAACGCTGTGACTTGTTAGCTCCCCAGGTGACGCCACGTAGTGGGCTGAGAGGCAGACGTTTCGCCTGTCATGTCGCAGATTTTCTCAGAAAGAACGTTGTGCATTCGTTAAGAAAACAAAAAATACCTCTTTAACACTTCTTAAACACGAGTCTGATATTACGATACGATCAAGGTACGAGCGAGTATCGTAAACTTCACTCGAGGGTATTAATACCCATTACATCAAGTTTTGAAAGGTACTTTTTCTACGGCTTTGTAAGTTAAACTTTTACATTGAATCGTTTCGTGGCAGGTGACATGTAAGATTCAGGCAAGGCCACCTAACCCTACTCCGTATATACTCACTGCCCAACCCTCGCATGCTGCCGCAGGTGCCTGTGGTTACCAGTCCGCCTGCGAGGGAGTACTACGCTACTCAAATACGATGAAATTGAAATTACGATCCAATTTATTTTAAATATTCCAGGAAAAAAAGTTTAATAATAAAAGAAATTAAAACTGACGACCATAATATAATATCAATGCAATTTTAATGTACACAATCCAACGAAACATTTACCAAAACGATTCTCAATAATTAATTGTCAATACTTGGTTTGTAAACTTCTCTGTGATTGGTCAAGAACATGTACCATAATGCCATCTATATTGTAATGAGTATCGTTATGCCACTGATTGCAGCCAACAAATTACAGTATTATACAATGGGAATAGAAAAAATAAATTCTTGGTCTTGAAGAATGAATATGAAGAATGAGAATGAATAAAATGTTATGCTGAAAGAAAACACAAGGAATATACGGAGCCGAACGCTCGGATTTTCAGTCCAACGTAAGCTTTTCACCAAATTATTATGTCAATTGTTTATCCCATACTGATGCGTACTCTATCTGCATGCCATTTGAACGCCATAAGAATAGGGAACACAATTTGTTACCTCCAGGAAGGTAGAATGCGCAACATATTCAATTTTATTGGAGATTACGAATATCACAATAAAAACGGTCATATCACGTCACAGTTTTTAAATATATCATATCTTTATACCATATCATACCGTATTTTGCTACTAATGCAAATACATTTAAAGTGCACCTGTAAGATATGTAGAATCAATACCCACAAAATCTATTTAAAAATAAAGTATTTGTTCTGTTCATCTCTGCCACTTTAATAAGATAACAACAAAATTACTCTTTCTGCTTTTTACCTTCTGTATTAGAAAATTGCTGTCCTTATTCTCGCGTCTGATAGTCGCACATAATTACGACAAGGTTTTAGTAGTCTTAGTAGCTCTTAGTGGAAGTTTTGCAAACACGACAAGTGCATTATCATATTTCCTACTGCTCATCAGTCACCGAAAGGAATTATTTTAGCCCCTTACAAAGAAAAAAAGAAGGAAAGATCACGCGCGGTCCGTAGCCCGTTTGTTTGGTTACTGTTCCGGCATTCGCCTGATGTTGATAGGAGAAATCCCAGAAACCTTCTGATCAGAACAGCCGGCTGCAAGAATTCTCCTCCAGACAGAGGCTGATTTCGACTTAGCTGTGAAACTAGTGTCTAAAATCCTGACATGATCTGGACTGGAACCCTAGGATCTCCCGGTCAGAGGCTTTCAGTGTCATCAATTGATGCCCTGAGCCACCTAAGCCAACCCTCTGCTCGTGTTTCGACTGTATCTCTCGTTGTCATCATGACGCGGAGTCTAGGACTTCGTGAGCGACATCGGAGCCGTCGACGCAACGGAGTGCGAGGGAGGCGACGCGGCCGGCGACGCGTGGGCGTCGAGGGCGTCGAGGGCGTCGAGGGCGTCGAGGGCGTCGAGGGCGTCGTCGGCGTCGTCTCCGCCGTGAAGGGCGAAGGGGCGCGTGTGCGCGCGACACAGCACTCGTTACCGCCTACAAAGAGGCAATTTGTCGGTGTGCTGAGCCGGCAATCATTTCTCCGGAGCTCCTCTGCCTGCGCCGATCGCCTTTCTAATGAGTCGCGGTTACGCGGTAACGAGCGCTTGAGAGATGCACGTCGTTGCCCCCCCCCCCCCATGCCGCCGTCACCCTGCTACCTCCGACGTCGCACACATCACCACCACCGCCGTCGCCGGCTTCAGCGATGTTGACACCACTCAGGATGCATCTATACTAGAAGTAATTACAAGAACACGCTATCGGCGTTGACAGCGACAATCACCGCTAGCGCCTACACCAACACCACCATTACAACCAGCACCAGTACCTTCACCACTAGCACCACCAGCATCTTCACTACTAACACCACCAGCATCCCATCACCAACACCAGCAACAGCAATAAACCACTAACGCTAATTTCACCACTACTGCCACCATGAACACTTCTGCCGAAACAACTATGCTGCGGTTTTCACAAAGCTGCCTCTGAAGGATATCAGCTGTTTCGGTGTCATCCAATCGGAAGGCGGAAGCGTTATGACGTCACTTTAGTGACATGGAAGGTCCCAATTGGACAAAAACCGTAACAGCTGATCAAATGTCAGCAGCAGCAAAGTAAAAACACCAGTATATCAACACCAAATGAAGGCCAGAAGAGGTGGCTCAGGACATCATGTGATGTCTCTGCAGTTCCTGTGACCGTGAAGTCCTAGATTCCAGCAGTATTTTCGACACTAATTAGGTAGCTAGGTCCAATTCAGTCGCTGTCTCAGGAGGATTCTAAGGGCCGCCTGCTCTCTTCGGCTGCCAACACCTACACGAGAGGCGGATGAAATTTCAAAACATAACATAAACTTAACGACTGGTGGCGGCGTGTCTTGAGGCCGTGTTTGTACCTTTAGCGAGCCTTATCTCTACCCAATCTCATGATGAGAACATATTGCTTATGTCAAGTACCTTCAACCTTCTCGAGCGCTTCTCTGCGCGTATCTCCTTACGAGGGATGAACAACAACGCTGAACCGTGGCTGCCATAAACATGCTCACAAAGCTGATTGCTTCAGAGAAGCTCGCTTGGCGAAGCAGAGTAACTGTCAGAGAAACATATTGCATTATTGTAGGTAATACACGCCTATTTACCCCGCATTTTCTGGGTATTTACTAATTACAGTCATTACTCTGGAAAAGAAGTGAATTTCATCTACAGTGTTTCCGAATGTTTTCCTGCCTTGAATCGCCCTGCTATTCGTACCCTTCCCCGCCTTGTGATCATCGTTACCACCATCGTTGTTTGGGGAAAAATAAACAGAAACTCCTGGCAAACTGTCAGAAATAATTTTTATATTTTAAATTATTTTATTACCTGTTCAATTATTTTTACATTTTTTAGGAGTTTGAAAAAAAAATACATTTAAAATTGTGAGAAGATACCAGAGTTTTAATTTGGTAAATTAAGTATTTACCATATTGTAAAATAAGTAAATATATTAAAATTAAAGTTATTGAAGTGTCTGAGAAATAATTTTTTCCTTCAATTTCTCAAAGTCTATTTGTGTTGTCGGAATGAACCCAAACACTTTAAGTAGGAAACTTTATGGGTATTTAGAACATTTTATACGTATTGGTATGTTACTTACAATTTTTTTAGATGGCCTGCTCATGAAAATGTGAAAGGTTGCAAAATTAAAATTTGCTTTAATGTTTGGAAAAGGTGGCAGGAGATCTATGTATAACTGAACCAAAAAATTGATTCATTAATAAAGAATGATTCTTCACCTTCGATTCTAGTATCACATTATTAATTAAACGTAATAATGTATAACATTATTTTGATCGAGCAAAAATACTGCCATTGTTTGTAAGAAAAATTTGTGTCGGTAAGAGCCAGTTGCGTGACTGAAACCATTATTTTCAATTTTAAGCTCTCTTCCATTTTAACTGACGTTTACGAACTTAAGGGTAATCCCTCAAACGTTTGCTAATCTGATAATATGTTGTAGATTAAGCGTCACTCAAAACGTCTAAAGCCCTTCATTCGTTTCTTTTGAAAGATCTTCCGTCCTCTTCTTATTGCGAAAATACGTTTATTTTTTACTGATACGTAAATTTTTTACTGATACGTTTTTACTGTTATTGCCTTTGATACGGATCTCAATGTACACTGCATAACTTACCTGTATCAAAAGGATTGCGGTTACGAGGAAAATATGAAAACAGTTGAATGATGCTATATGTTTTCTTATGGAGGGAACTACGCGAAGAAATTATGAAAAGACAAACAGAGTCAAGTTAACAGCTAGGTAAGTAGTAAATAAATCTGAATCAATAAAATTAGGTAAAACTTAAATTATGTATGTACCACGGGAGTTAACTGTTTCTAATGGCTTTGAGCGACAAAACGCCTTCGGGTCAAAGGCCCTCGGGCATTTTGTCGCCTCTCGATTAAAGAAACTTTATAATGCTCATGACGCATAAATAACTATTGTGGGATCGCGTGAATCGCACGCCAAGGTTGACAGTTGGTTGGGATGAGGTTGGGTGCGGTTAGCGGCAATTGAAAGACGACACGGCGTAGAAAGGTGGCGGGCAGCGGGCAATGCGAGCGGCGGGCGGTCGCAGGCAGTCAGTCGAGTGTGGTGGAGTCCCACGCTTACCGTCACAAAGACTATTGTGTATGAAGGTGTAACAGAGAACTGACCGTAGTAGAGGAGAGACAGACTGTTATGTATGTGTAGGATTTATGGGGAAAAGGGGAGTGCTTCATCTAAATACATAACTGTAGCAAGTTTATAATGAGATATTATTGTTGAAACGTGTGCGTTTCATTCAAAAAGTTTTCTCTCCACTGTTCCTTACACTATTATGAGTGATTACACTTGGATTTTCGTAACGTGGCCGATGACATTAAGTCATTTTTACGCTTCCTGCCTTATAAAACGACTATTTATATCAGTGATAAGCACATGTGTGAGGCCATGAGCCCTATTGAGAAAGAAGTTTGCGAATTAATTAAAAATATTCATTTTATAAGGCGGGAGGTGCAAGAATGGCCTAATATCATCGGTCACGTCACGAAAACCCGAGTATATCGCGGTGAATTCCGACCGGTCGCTCGTCAACAAACTGCCACATGTGCTCGTGCAATGTGTCTGGGCGGTCCCTCTCCACCGCGCGAATTTCGCAGCCGTTGCTCCCGCCCTGCGGCGCCCTCTGGCGGTTATTCACGCCCACCGGCTGTTGCGCGCGCTCTCGGGCGGGTGATCCGCATTGGGCGCGGCCGGCGAGGCGGGTGATGCGCGGTGGCGGCCAGGCGAACCTTCGGCTGAGGATGCGGGTGGCGGATGACAGCGGGCAGGAAGCGGGAGCCGGCGACTCACGCGATCAACCAAGGTGAAGTCCGCGGGCTTTGTCTTTTCTAGAGTCCGATAGAAATGCACTCAGTTTTAATCGTTCTCGGCGACAAGGCCAGATCGCCGAGACCGCAGTCTCGCAGAATGCTAGTTCTGTCACTACCATTGTCAATAACGAACGATACCGATCGACTGAGGTAGCTCAGGGCGACACTACAGTACCTCTGACTAGGCGGTCCTAGGGTTCCAGTCCCGACGGTTGCAAGATTTTTGACACTAGCTATAGAGCTAGGTCGCCTTCTTCATTCTAGCGGCAGGATAGCGGATCGATAGTTTTCCTTGGTTTCTCCGATTAACACCAGGATAATGTCGGAGCTGTACCCTAACAAACGGACCAAGGACCGCGCGCGATCTTTCCTTCCTCTTCCTTGTCATATCCCCACCCTTTACTTACACACATACACACATTTATACTTGCATGCACAACACTACTACACATGCCGAGAGACCAGTTGGGCTTAGCCGGTGCCTCGCTTGTAGGAAATATCTGGTTGAGGAAAAGATCGGAAGCCAACAGGTAGGTCGGTGCATGAACTCGCCTTCCGGTCGGGGAAGCTACCAGCTACCTTCCGCAATGAAGGATGCAGTACACTAACGGGATGAAAGGCCTTAGCAGTTGATGAACCCGGAATCATTAATCAATCAATCATCACACGCTGCCGATACTAATCCTATTAACGGGATGCGCCCACTCCACTGACTGACGAAAAGAAAACGATGGATAACGAACGCTGGAGACATCACCGGATGTATGAAATATTTTATACGTATTATTATGCCACTTTAAATGACGATGGTAACTAGACTTTGTTCATAAACTAACCCTTTGCCTCTCACTATCGGGGTGCTTGAATATCGTGAGTCCCTTTGCCTCTCACGCTCATCGTAATTTTTTTTCTTTTTTCATTTCAGTTCTCTACTTCAACGTTTATGATATCACTATCATTCAAACCGGGAGCGGTAGCTCAGTGCATCAACTGATGTCACTGCAGCGCCTCTGACCGGGAGGTCCTAGGTTCGAGTCCCGACGGCGGCAGGATATTCGACACTAGCTTTTCAGCTAGGTCGAATTCAGTCGCTATCTGGAGGAGAATTCTAGCAGCCGGCTGCTCTGATCAGTAGTTTTCCGTGGTTTCTCCTATCAACACCAGGCGAATGCCGGAGCAGTACCCTACCAAACGGGCCACGGACCGCGCGCGATCTTTCCTTCCTCTTCCTTGTCCTATCCTCTCTCCTTACACACACACACACACACACACACACACACACTTACACTAACATGCACTACACTATCACATATTCCGGGCGACCGGTCGGGAGCTTAGAGCTTGTCCCAGCTGGGGCGGTGCCCCGCTGGTGGGAGAGTCCTGGTTAGGGGGAAACCCCACTAGCCGACGTTAGGTCGGCACCGGATCTCGCCATCTAGCGGGGGATGATCACCGTCATCTCCCGAGAGAAAACATGCACTACACTTACGGGACTAATGACCAAAGCAGTTGACGCGCTCGGAAACACGAAAAATCAATCAATCAATCACTATAATTCAAATCATTTTGAAAAAGAATCATGACAACAGTCGTAATAGACATACTTTGTTTGATAAGCAAAATTGCGTCACGTGTATCCGTGTAATCAGTGAATATCATTTTTCGTATCTCATCGTTTTATATTAAATATTAACTTTCACAATGCAATAATAGTACATTTAAAGTCGGTTCCTTCTCGGAAAATAAAATTTCATAATTGATAAGTCTAAACAAGTGAGGTTCTTTCATTTGACCATGCTTTGAGTGCACATATGTGCCTTTCTAACATCCGAAAAAGCCGACGCTATCTCCGTTTTAAAATGTACATTAGATAAAAAAGAACAACTCTTTTTGCTTAACGGCCACAACGGTTTGTGATCAGTATGATCTAAGAAACAACGTACTAAATTTTCAGACAATTTGACCGAAACCTTATTTCCATGAGATTCGTACGGTGTTCTTTGATCGCACACTGCACGTGGAAAACCTCTTCGTAGTTTATTTTCGTTATTTAAAAAAGTATGTTTTACAATAATTTTTATTATTCAAATTAATTAAAATTCTACATGCAATTATTTTCTTCTTCGTTGGAGAGCTCATGGTGATTCTCACAAGTGCAACACGCCGAATATATCAATAAACTGCGCACACAGCACGCTCCGAAGTTACTGTTGAGATTAGCCGAGAATGAACGGTACTGATAATTCCGATATTTGACAGGGACCTCCGTACTTCATTTTCATTTTTACAGGCAGATAAAGAGCGCTCTCACCTACGAGAGTGCAAAAGCATGTTATCAGGAACGATGCGATTTGTTCAGCTCTGATCGGTTCAAATAGTGCTATTTTCACCTTGAAAAATAATGTTTACCTTATTCGATTGCAATACTTAAATACTATCAAACGTTTTACTTATTTGCCGGTTAAATACACTACATACTTTGTGATTGTGTTCAAAATGGACGTATTGTGTACTTTTAAATCACGTGACCAGGGCTTTGTAATAAGTTTTCTGTCAAAAACTCTCCGTTTTTTCGCGCAGCATTATATAACTTTCTCTTTACTCCGTAGCGAGAAAGGAAAAGAACGGAAAATGAACATTTATTATATTTTTCATTTCACCACACGAAATCAAGATAGCCGCCAATTAAAATCAATTAAGGGAAACCTCGCAAATTAAATTTCTGGGATTGACTAACCCCAAACTCGTTCAATATACCGGACTGCACACCGCGAAAACCACCGAAATTAACCACAAAATGGCAACCAATAGCATGAAATTCTGCCGTGACCCAACGGGTTTTATTTATTTTGCTTATGGGGACGTTCTTTCCGTAGTAAGTAATAATATGCATAAAAAGAAAATTCTATCTTGCTCCAGTTCATCAAAATTTACAATGCATTGGCGGCAATGGAGGAAATTATGTTATAAATTGTTACTTCCCATGCGACTACAAAATTATTGATGTCTCAACCTTTGTGCTTCTCTACCTTCATTTCCGCCTTGTCCGTACCCCGCACCTTATTCTCCGGGAGCGACGTCTTCAAAGGGGCGGCGGAGGAGGCAGAGCCGGAGGAGCTGGAGGAGCCGAGCCGAGGCGAGGCGAGGCGGGCGCCCGTCCATGCGGGCAATTTACAGAGCCGGCAATACACCGGTGCCATGCGTCATCCGTAATAGCCCGACAGCGGTGGCAGCCCTGGTGGAGGCGGGGGGCTTCTTCGAATTCGGTGGCGGCGGCGGTAAACGGTCCCTGAGGAACGCCACTCTCGCATCGAAGTGCGCTCCTCCGCCGCTGCCACGCAGCCGCGCCACAGACGCAAATAAATCTCCCATAAGCCCCGCCCGCGGGCGCTCTTTGTGTATTGGCGTGGGCGGGGGGGATTGATGGAGGAGGAGCGGTGGGTATCTGCAGGCGGCCCACGTTCCTGGCCCCGCCCCTTTGTGCCAGCGCGTTCTCTCCCACTCCATCCCCGTACCTTCACAGCATCGAACATGTCCCGTACCTTCCTAAAGTTTCGTCCTTCCCAAGAATTGTTCATTTTCTATTATGTTTCTTATGTAGGGTTCATGACATAAATGTAATATTTAATAATATTACGTAATAATTAACAGAAAATATTTTATCTGTAAAATTCGTGCCATGGTGGTTAGCCAGACAAAAAAAATTAAGACGACTCTGAAGACATTTTATGTGATGAAAGAGAATTATTATATTCGTAGAGAATAAATACAATATTATCTCTAAGATCAGCAAGATATTCTTCCTAAAACGCTTCTACACCCTACTTTCCATGGTCTGGTCGGGTCAAGGCGTGAATAAAATTAAGAAATACATTATTAAAACTACGAATCTGAGAGATAGCCTTACTTCATTTTATTTCTACAAGACTGATTAAATTTAAAGTGAAACAAATTTTATATTTTGTCACATAAGAAATTCAATAATTTTAAAACATAAAATTATCACAATGGAGATTGAAAATCACTTTTTCTCAAGTAAAACTGTATTGAAGGGATAATATTTGTCTTTTAAGGGACTTTAACTCCGCCTGTCAGTGAGTTACACTTTTGATACGCATCGCATCTTATTACATCCCGTACCCCAACCGTTCACAATCTTGTCGACTTTGCCTTCAACGTGATGCATTCACGACCATAATTCCCTTCCCTTCCACCGTCACCATGTCTCCTACCGCCCTCTACCCCAGCCGTCCCCATCACCAGTTTGGCCTTCGAATCCCCCTGAGTCGGGCTTCTCCCTTTCTCACGCGAGAATATTGATGGAATTTTTCAATACGCCATCAATTGTTACCCTTTTGTGGGTAGCGCGCAGCACACTTTATTACTAGTTACGTGCGGCTACAAATCATTTTTGTTGCCTTCGCGGAGGGGTTTTACACGGCTCGACTCAATATTGCATCGCGTGTGTTAACATGGGAACAGTATATGTAAATGTTGCAATAATATAACTCAGAGAAGCGGTGCGGTGCGGTGCGTTCCTTTTCCTGAACTTTACGACCGCCTAGGGAGAGAATCATTGGCGGGAATGCGCAACCGTCTGTGCTGGCAATGTGATGCGGTGAGATATCCCACGGTAGAGATGCTTTCTCCCGGCGAATTCGCATGGAATACGAACGGAATAGATTCGTCGTCTTTTATGCTTCCGATGCGATATACCTTGTTCCACAAAACACGCTTGCTGCAAAAATGTAAAAGTAATGCTCTGGAAATATGGTGCTTTATTTTTAAAATGTAAAATGTATGTTATCTTTGAAAATTTATGGAAATGAATGTTTATGATATTTTGCATTCTATGGTCCGCAAAGCTGTTATACACTTGATTGTCTCCTTTAGACTGTAAATTAATGTGAATTATTAGTACCTAATTGATATATAATATAAAATATATTATCGAAAGCTCAGCAATTATGTAAAGAAATATAATACACATAGCAATTGACTGTGATTACTTCAATTATTCGGTGATTGAATTCTGCCCTATTCTGCAACATTGTCTTCTGAGAACTTGGTCATTCTCTAAGCATTTGCGCTATGAAATCCTGCTTTCAATGAGTAATAAAGACCTTTTATCCTTTGAACGACAATTTAACTGTCCAAAAACAAATTAATGCACTTAACCGTTTATTACATATTCAGATGTTACAAATGCACATAAATTAAAAGCTAAAAATATGAAAAATGCTTATTTTTCTTTCTACACTTCAACGGTGATGCATCGACCCTTCGTGTATTATCGGCTTGTACATTAGGTTGTGAAAACTTAGAATAGGAGAAAAGGCATGGAACTGTTCGAGCTATATGATGGGAGCAAAGAAATATTTTCTCCGTTAAATAGTCGTTAAACGATAAAATAAATTGCATTCTAAACGTAAATTATCAAGTTTTGATAGCAAATATTTTAAACGATTGCCCATATTGTATTATAAATAATACAAATATTTTCCTTCGAATTAAGGATAATCAACTACCATTAATTAATCCTTCTCATTTCGTAAATTACTTTTTAAATTACATTCAAACCGTTTTGAATGCCATTTTCCTCTTTCCCTCAGATTATCTGCAAGTTTTTTTGCATGAATACTCAATGTAATGTCAGCAATAATCGACGAGAACATAACACAAGTTTAAGGAAACTTCTCTTGTAGCTATCTATGTTGTAGCACAATGATCACTAACCATGCGATTTGTCTGAATGTTTGTGTTAAAACTACAGGAACGGAAGATGAGAATGGATGTCTTTTTATGAACAATGAATAATCATTTAAAAAATAAAATTATCGAATATACATAATTAATTTACGAAGCTTGTTTGTTTTAATTCCAAAGAAGAACATTTATTTACAGTAAGTGTTGAGAAATAGTTTGTTCAGTTTATTTGTTAGGATAATTTTCCACACTATTAAGATAGTTTCACTTATGAACTCATTTTATGATTAATGCAATTGACAATGCACCGCGAACCTTTGTGGCGATTTATCTGCCCTCAAAATCCATACCGTGCGGCGGGCGTGGCTTGGGCTTATCCAGCGTAGTAACCAGTGCAGCTTTCGCGTGAGCCTCCTCTCTCTGGTTCAACCGCCTCCCCGCCCCTGCTGCGCGAGCGCGCCTGATCGGGGCCTGATTTAATTAGCAACACCAACGCCCCTCCCGCGATCCTCGCCGCCACCCGTCGCCTCCCACGCCCCGCCACAGACCAGGCCCTCGCCCCGCGCACCTGATTACGCGTCATCAGAGGCCGGGGCGGGCAGAGCTGCTTTTTATGGCGCGTCTCTACCCCCGCCTCACATCCGGCCCCGTCCCCACCCCTTCTCCACCACACTCTCTCCCCGCCCTGCTCCCGCCTCCCCTCGCTCTCGCTCCGCCTCGTCCCGCCTGGCCTCGCCTCGCCCCGCCTCGCCCCGCCTCGCCCCGCCTCGCCCCGCCCAGCCCAGCCCCACTCCTGGACCTGCACCTGCTCCTGCCACGGCCCCTCCCCCAGCCCCGCCCCCGGTCCATCCGATGCGCCCGCGTGCGCCGAGTCAGGGCCTGCGAGGGCTGCTGAGAGAACCTGGACTGTAGCGACACCTGCCGAATTATTTAGAGTACGAGCACAGATGGTATTTTTTTTATTAGAAAAGAAAATGAAGACACTTAAAATTTTACGTCTGACGTAATCAGGAACCCACCCATAAGATTACTTTACCAAATCATGCGCAGAATTCTGTCTAAATATTATATGCTAATGCAAGATAATAGGTTTATACTATACAAGTAACTAACGACAGGAAATACCGAAAATGTACTACTGCTGGATATAGAATTACACCCTAGCCCTGCATCAAACCAAAAATTAGAATTGTTTGCAATTTCCGATGCACACCCCGACACACACGTCACGCTGCAACTTGCTTTACCATTATGCACATATCAGTGACGATGCGTGTTTTGCCCTTAAAACCAGATTGTCGCGCCAGAAGAGACAGCCTGGTCCTTGAAAGAACGTGAGTAATGTATCTTATGTCAAAATATATAAAATGATAAAAATATATTTGTGGACGTTTTCCTCTTCTGGGTACCTCCCTTAGTAGCAAGGATGATCAGAAACGAGCAGAATCTAAAACACTATAATGAATTAAATTATTTTTTAATCTTCTGTACAGTTTAATTATAAGCAGCGACGACTTGATATTTGTTAATAAACGGTTAAAGTTAGTTAATAAACGGTAATAATTACAATCTTTACTCTCGCAAAGTCCCGGACTTTAATTCTAAAATGCACGGCTCAGGTTCTGGGGTTCTAGTTCTAGAAGCTATTTTTGCTACTGAAATAATTCTTTACAAAGTTTGTAACGTTTCTACGGGTCCAACATGCTTTTAAGGGAGAAAAAAGTTTTTAAAGCTTGGTCTTCATCATCACCTTATTCATTGTGATGGTTCTACCGTATTTAGATTTCGCTTGTACTTTCTATTTCTATTTCTCTCAGTAGATTATGAGTAGACTTACACTTCTACAGCGTTTAGATTTATATTGCTGTTCTTAATCAGGTTCTTCTTCTTCTTCTTTCTTCAAAATATGATCGAACTATTTGGAATACGTCTGATGTCGCTTCTGATCATTCATTGCAAATCCTGATGTAGCTATCGGGAAAAGCAATATCCGAGCATTAACCCTTGGACTCTCTCTTAAACCGATGGTTTATATACAGGTGTCTGGTAAGCCACTTCCTATTTTTGGATAGATGTAATTTCTTTAATTATGAACCAAATTTTGTAAAACTAGTTTTGTTAGAAACAGTGCTTCTTGAAGTTTATTTTAACGGCTTTATAAATCTCCGCTTGAGCTCCAGCATTCGCAATGCATTTTTTAAACGAAATGGTACGTTCGATGCTGCTGTTTGTGAAACATTAACACACAAGATATTATGTGCATAAAATTCATCCCTGTTCTTTGATTTTCTCTTGTAAACCTCCTCCTTAACCTCATCCTCCAGGGAAAAAACTCCAAAGCGTTAAATCAAGGCTGTGAGCAGACCATTCATGTGCATCACGTCAGCCAATCCAACGACCTGGTAAATGATCATGCGGACATCATTTGTAAAATGTCAACATTCGCGGACATCATTTTTAAAATGTGCAGATGCTCCGTCCTGTACGAAGAGAAGCTGTGGTTTGTTCCACTGAGAAATTACAGGTCATAAAGTGATTTCTTAGGGATCTACAAGAACATTTCACGAACTTTGCCAACATTCTCCTTTTTCCTCGAAGTTGATGGTCTTCCTGATCTCCTTGCATCGGCGGTACTCCCGGTTGTTAGTGATTTGGAATGGCAGTTTGTAACTGGTTTTGCTTCCAGTGTTGCGTGGTTTCCTTGTTCAGTCCTCCACCACCTTTGTACCTGCCCCACAGAACCCCAGACCTCATAACGAGCTGCTATTCTGGCCTGCTCTTCCACACCCAACACAGGCGGCATTTTTTAAACTAAGAATAAACATGTTAAACAAAACCTCAAGGACTACTCTTTCTCTCAGATTTGGTTGTAAAACCATTGGTTCATATCTGAAGAAATTGTAGCTATCAAAAAACTGGGGGTGACCTTTCAGACATCCTGTATTATAGTAAATTCTAGGATTGCATTTTCAGGTATAATATAATACAACCTGTATTATAGTAAATTCTAGGATTGATTCGAATATTGTCAATGGAACAATGAAATTACAGAAGAAGATGGTTGAATATTACACAGAATGTTAATTTACTGCAGAAAAGAATAAATGAAACCGAAATTTTTCAACTTACGAAAGTGACATATCATTGACAATCTCTCATGTGTAATGCCCTCAATTATGATGGTTCAGTCATTATTGATCGAGTCAGATATCTGTTTTTTAAATCTTGTTCCAGTTATTGCATTTATTACATGGCAGCTTTTGAAGATAATTGTGAAAAAACGAAAAGAAAATGATCAAATTAAAATAAAGGAGGGGAAGAAGATAACAATGGTATATATGAAGGAGGTAAAGACAATATTGATAAGATAATGAATATGATGATGAAGATAAGAAAGATGGTGAAGAAGAGGATAAAGAAGCTGGTAAAAACATTATTAAGCAAAATGTGAAGCCAAGCTCAGCTTGCTTGCGTTTCCGTCTTTTCTATCATTTGACTTGCCTCATCTTCCTTCGCCTCACTTAACCTTGCCTCGCCTCACTACACCTCACTACACTTTACTGCACCTCGCTTCGCCTCACTTGACCTCATTTCTCTTTGCCTCGCTTCACCTCGTGCCACCTCGCTTCGCCTCGCTTTGTTTTGCCTCGCCTCGCTTCACTTCACCTCGCCTCACTACACTTCACAACATCCCGCTTCGCCTCACTACCACCTAAGGACTTATCGCTTCACCTCACTTGACCTCGCTTCTCTTGGCCTCGCTTCACCTCGTGTCACCTCGCTTCGCCTCGCTTTGTTTTGCCTCGCCTCGCTTCACTTCACCTCGCCTCACTACACTTCACAACATCCCGCTTCGCCTCTCTACCGCCTAAGGACCTCTCGCTTCACCTCACTTGACCTCGCTTCTCTTTGCCTCGCTTCACCTCGTGTCGCCTTGCCTCGCCTCGCTTCGCTTCACCTCGCCTCACCTCGCCTCACTACACTTCACAACATCCCGCTTCGCCTCACTACCGCCTAAGGACCTCTCGCTTCGCTTCGCTTCTCATCGCTTCGCTTCGATTCGTCTGGCATCACCTCGCGTCCCCTCCCCGGGCGCCGGTCGTTGACCCCGCGTAAATCGCGCGCGATATCTTGATGAGGGCCACAGCTTTGCGGCCGACGCGACGCGACGCGACGGGGCGCGGGCCGCCGAGTGGAGGGTCATCAGCTTTTACGGCTGCCACTTGCGGCCCGACGCGCGCCTGCAGCGAGGTTCCCCTTGATGTGACACCGCGCCGCGCCGCACCTCTTCTTTCCAACGTGGCAGGGAATTCCATAACTAACGGATAATCAGGCTCATGAATCTAGAACGTTAAACATGTTAGTTCAGTTAGAGTTTATGGTTCAAATATATTGTGCGTTGAACGCGTAAGTTGATAGAAACACTATGTTGGAAATTACACCGTTAAATAACTCGGTAAAGGGATAATAGTTTAGTCAGTGAGTCAAGGGAAGTTCTGTTTCAGTGATCAAAGAGGAATATGATATTTGAGCTGTACTCGTACGTTCTAGCTCCAAAATAACGATATGTTGAAGGCGCGTCAGTTTAGAACAAGCAAGCAAGTCGTGTCATTACAGCTCAGATATCATGTAGTTCACTACTCGTCGCGTTACGTAAACTAACGAATAATTAATATCGCATGATCAATTGCCACAATTGTCGTTATTTAATTTAGCTTAAAAGTGATGATTGTGATTATATTAATAAATATCAGATACTTCGAAAAGAATGTTGATATAAAACAAGTAGTATGTTGGTGTGGTGACCACATTTTATTGTACAATTAGTTTTATGTGTAATTTTACAAATTATGATAAAAGATTCCCCCTATTTTTATTTATTTAAAAAAAGTTAAATTATTAGCGAGATGACATTAACAGTAAACTTATCAAAGCCTTTGAAATTGCTAGACTCTTCTGTGCGTTTTCTTTGAACTACTTTCACAGAACTAATTTGTACTTTGAGAATTGATTCGAACTTTTTCTTTGATCTTCTCCTCTTCAATATTCCTAAACGCACTCCTCCGCTGACATTCAGTCAGGTTGTGTTTGCAGCCTGAGATAAGGAGCAGAAGAGCTCACGACTACTCACCTCATAGTCTTCACTCTTCTTTACAACGACTCTCATCCCCTTTCTTATTTCACACATGGCGCCTCCTGCACAAGTACTCTAGCGGCGATTGCTTCAATTATGCAGCACCTCTGACCGGGAGGTCCTAGGTTCGAGTCCTCACGGCGGCGGGATTTTCGACATTAGTTTTTCAGCTAGGTCGATTTCAGTCGCTGTCTGGAGGAGAATTCTAGCGGCCGGCTGCTCTGATCGATAGTTTTCCGTGGTTTCCCCGATTAACACCAGGCGAATGCCGGAGCAGTACCCTAACATACGGGACACGGACCACGCGCAATCTTTCCTTCCTCTTCTTTGTCCTCTCCTCTCCCCTTACACACACACTTTCACTAACATGCACTACACTACCACATATTCCCGGAGACCGGTTGGGAGCCTAGAGCTTGTCCCGGCTGGGGCGGTGCCTCGCTAGTGGGAGAGTCCTGGTTAGGGGGAAACCCCACTAGCCGACGGTAAGTCGGCGCCGGATCTCGCCATCCAGCAGGGAAAGATAACCGCTATCTCCCGAGAACAAACATGCACCACACTTACGGGAATAATGACCAAAGCCGTTGACGCGCCCGGAAACACGAAAAAATCAATCAAAAACCGATACCCTCAGCGCATTCGCGTGTTTGCTCTTAATTGGAATGGACTACCACGTGGGGTGCTGTAGCGGCAACCACGTGATTGGAAAGCCAACGAATCTCAGTCTCTCTAGAATTCGATACATTCTTTCTCAGGAAGTTTAATTTTCTCAGCGTTTCCTACGATCTTTCTCTGAAACTTTGGCGATCATCTTCGTCTCCAATGTGAATAACTTTCTGTCTATATATGTATGTGTATATAATGTATATAGTGTATATAATGTATGTGTATGTATGTGTATATAATGTATGTATATATAATGTATTTCATATGTACAACTAACATTCCCGCCCTTGACTTTCGTTGGTAGTTGTAGTCCTGCTTTACTCTACTATAACTATACTTGGTATAGCTAATGCAGTGCTTCGCTAAGGTATCCTTCATATCTGCTGAGATATATGTTGTCTAACCCGTGCATCTAAACTATTATGTCGAGGTATTATTAAGTTGGATGTTTAAAATGGATAAATTAAAGCTTGAATCTAGTTTTACTGTCTTTACTTAATTACTAATAATTTTATTACTGTTTTTAACACGACAGGTGAAGTTAATAAACTAATGAAATTGAATCTCTTCTCACTAAATTCAGTGCGCGATGAACTTGTTGACAATTTGTGCTATATTAATATCATTCTTTTAGAAGTCTGGAATAAAAGAAATTGCCCCTGAAGAGTGTTCACTCAGTCCTATTTCTCTTCCAACTGCGGCGATTTCTGTACTTCCTGTGCCGTCTCGTCTCGCACCATTGTTGTCCTCGGGCTCTCACTCCCCTTTTCGTCCTTTCCATCACCCTCTAACCCGTCGCCCTCGTCACCGCCACCGCCGACAGATAAGACGGCTGCACAAAAGCCTGGCGCCAGCCGTCTGTGTAAACTGTCGCCCAACTCGCTAACTCTGTTAGTTTCCCCTCCCAGATACATCCGTACAACAAATTAGGCGAGGTCTATATAGCCTCTGGCGGGTTTTTCCCCGCGGCTGAAGCCGATAATTGGATTTGGTGCGCGAGGCGTTCGGTGTGCTTCGAAGCGGCGGGAGGGCCGGGGCGGTGGGTCCAGGAGGGCGGCAAGGGTGACGAGGGGTGGAGAGGGATGAGGAGGAATATGGACGGGCATGTGAAAGGGAAGAGTGATGATGGGTCGTGGAGGGGTGGTTAGGATGACGAGGGGTGGAGAGGGATGAGGAGGGATGTGGATGGGCATGTGAATGAAAAGAGTGGCGATGGGTTGAGGAGGGGTGGCGAGGGAGACGAGGTATGGAGAAGGACGAGAAGGGATGTGGACGGGCATGTGAAGGGGCAACGATAGGATGGAGAGGAAAAAGAAAGGAAAGCGGTAGGTGGCAGAGGAAGCAAGACTTGGGGAAGGTGGGGAGGTGCCAGAAAGAACGAGGAAGATGAGCATACGGAGGAGGCAGAGAAAGAACGGGGAAAGAGCAGAGGTGGAGGAGGGAGGAAGCGAGAATGGAGTGAGTGGAGAGTATGCGAGATTGGACAGAAAATGGAGGGGGGTCGTGCGGTGATGAGAGGGAATAGAGTGTGGAGAGAGAAGTGTGGGCGTGGAGAGCGACGAAGTTTGGGATCGCGGGGACCGGGTGAGGGCGGAGCTGGTAGGAGTGGAAGGGGGCAGGAACTGGTTCCGGGTGGCAGAAGCTGCGAATCGCGCCGCCGCTGCCACCGTCGCCACCGCCCACGGCGCTGGATGTTCAGGAACGTGCGGAAAGGAGTACCAGAGGCACGACATTGCATTGCGTTAAGTCAGACTCCCAGAGCCAGAGAAACAGATTGCTGCTCTTGAGTTCTGTTTCCGATGTTTGTAGTTGGAGAAGTTCACGTCGGTCTCTGGGGAATTATGCACGGAGAGGAGAAGGATTTCCTTTTGCGACTGAGAGCATTTTCAAACAAAAGTGTTTTCGAGGAATGTACTGGAGGCTTTATGTGTGCTTTCTGTTTGTTAAAAACTGATATTTACTTTCCGTAGTCGCATTAATCAATTAAAATTCTTTTGAAAAATAATAAAATCAATTCACGCGTGATTCCATTCCTAATTAATACAAATATCCTGTATTTCTGATGAGTATATTAATGCTACTTGATTATGTTGCTTGACTAAAATTTATATATAACGTTGATGATAATAGACAATATTACCAAATGGTTGAGAAGTATTAAGAAACTAAAATCATATTAGTATATTAAGATTGTCTTGTTTATTTCTACCTACATAGCATGAACGTAATTGATGTACTTCCATTGTCATGTGCAAGTCTGGGGTGTTGTACTCGCGGTTGTACTTAAAGTAACTGTGAAATGCACGTTTATGCTATATTTGGCTATTCCACTTTGTTCATGCATTGTATTTTGTTTCTCGTTTCATAATTAAATTTGGAGGACAATAATTATTTTTGAAATACGTTTTATTGCGTGTAATACGTTGCATGAACTACGTTTTCTTGCATGCAACTTGTGAGTATTATATTTTAAATCTTCCAAATAAGTGGTAAATATTTGCTTCTTTTTTAGTGCAATTAGGTCAATTATATATAATTTTTAAAATAATATTATTAATGTCTTCAAAATTATGGTCCCATTTTGCACTTAGGTTTATAGAACGTATTATACTTACGTAAAATTTTACTTCCACTTATGTCGTTTTTACTGGTACAAGTGTAATTACTTTTGTTCAGATAAAATTGTTTGAAAATTCTATCATATTGTAAATTTAGTGCAATGACACAATTAACACGTTTAATCGGTGGGAGATTTGATGCTCGGTAATACCAAAATTTCTTTTCTTTCAATACATTTTTTTCTTTCGAGTTTCTCCATTTCTTTGAATATTTTCTTCTTTCTGAATATAGTTATGTCTACTTTTGTCAAATACATTTTAATTGATAAAATTATCGTGTTAATGGTCTTAAAATCATGATATCATTCAAGCTTACCCGAATTAGATTTAGGCAAAATTTTATGTCCAGTTATTTCTTTTTTTACTCGCACGATTAAAATTTCTCTTATGGAGAGAAAATTGTTTTAAAATCGAAGCATATCAACCGGTGCAATGACGCAATCAATGGGACTCTATGGGTGATTTCATGCTGGGACATACCAAAATTTCAAACTCCTGATTCAGCTGTGTGAGGCAATTACCAACGAAATTGCTAGACATTTTATTAGCCAATTACCTATCGCTATCGCCAGGATAAAAGCTGCGATAATTGTACTTTTACTTCGCAATCTGAAACAATAAATCCCAAACACGTAGCGCGCCAACGCGCCAGTCTGCCGGCCGGCTGGGCGAGCCGCGCGCGTTCAGAAACGGCACAGAGTGGCTTCCGGCTGGCACTCGCCCGCAGCTGACCTCCGCTCCACGTCCCCGCAGCCGAATTAGTTTCGATGTTTGGAAATATCGAGCCGTGCGCGACGTTTATTGAAAATTATCCGCAGCTACACGAATCGCCACCGCTGGATTTAATTACAGCTGGGACGGCCGGTCACCGTGAGAAGGATGGGCGCGCGATTGGCTGGGCGAGCCGATGAGGACGGGTCAGGAAGGTGAAAAGAACCGTGGACTGGACACGGGTGTGGGCGCGGCAGAGGAGTACATTATCGGAAAGTGGAGGTCACTCCATAATCGGGGGAGAAATAGAAGCGATGAGGTAGAAGAGGATAGAAAGAGAGGGACTGAGAGGGAGACTTTAGTGGAGTGAGAGAGAGGGAGCTGATGATAGAAGTCGAGTCACTGCATTGGTATCAGCGATTTCGAAACAGTGACACCGATCTCGTCAGTGAGGATTGATTCTATGGTCAGTGCTACAATGACGTATGTGGAAGAATGAATAAACAATTAGATGAGGCCCTGGATGAAAAAACAATTAAAGAAGTATGGGAACAGGTTTGACTGTTTTAGCATTGCGGAAGATTCCATGTTTTCTTTCAAAAGGATGCTAGAAGAGGGTATGGTGATATAAAGTGTTAGTGATGTTTGAGGGAATGAAAGTGGCATTGATGTTTGCTTGGAGAAATTGGTACCTCTTGCATTGCGTTGGTTAGAAAGCAAGTTAGAGGTTGGTTGGAAATAGCGTGACAACATAAATGGATTAGATGAAGTAACACGGTAAAAATAGAACCCTTAAAAGGATTTCAAATCCTTTCCTTATAAATCTCCATTGATTTTTATAGTACTTACTACATTTTTACGATTTGATATTTAGAAGCGGTCCCTTGGTCCTACAGCTCAGATAAAATGCTGATTCAATATTCGCCACCCCCTGTGCTTTACATTATATTGTATCGGCCTACACCATCCTCCTAAATGAATGATCAATGAATGATCTTCAAATGTTCACCTACATTCCTAGACGTGAAGCTAGGGGAGCTAGGAGCTCTAGCGACGCTGTTGGGTGGTCGCGCCCACTGGGGCGGCGGCGGCAGCGGGTGACATCGGGGACGCCCGACCGCTGATGGAGCACTTCACCGCGGCCCGGCCGGTGCGCGGCCTCCCTAATTAAATCGCTGCTGGTGGTTTGCGCCGGCGATCGCCTCTTTCGGGCCGATTAGCGCCGATAACCAGTTAATGGAGCGCTGCGTTGTAAATCTCCCGCCGGGAGGGGGGAGTGTGTGGTGGAGCGAGGTAAAACGCGGCGGGGAGGTTGTTGGGCGGGGCGGGTGGTAGCATGCCGAAATGGAGCGGGTAGTAGTCGAGCGGGGGGGGGGAGATGAGATGGAAGGATTGGGGAGTGGAGGGGAGGATTGAGGCGGTGCGGGGAAGAGTGATGTAGTACGAATATTAGTAGGGTGGGAAGGGGAGCCGCGAAGTGGGGTGGGTAGGAGCAAGGTGAGTGGATGCGATGTTGGGGCGGGGAGGAGTGGGGAGTGGTGGGGGAGAATGCAAGCCATTGCCCTCGATGCCAGAGAGCTCCGAACTCAGACACGGTGCTCTGACGCTGTCATGTTATATCGATATTCAACATCACTTGACGCTGGTGTACACGTCATGGGCAGATAGGTTATGTATGGTATCCTTAATTAGTTAAAGTTGTATGATGCAATTTTTTCGTTACCTAAATTTCGACATGAAATGACACTACAAACCGGAATGTATTTTGAAACAAGATTCAATGATAAATATACTTTCGGTGCTGCTCAAAGAACGTATTACGGACAGATAACTTCAAGTACTCATTATTTTTGTCCTTTAATATTAATCTCGTTGTTAATCGACAGGATTTTCAATAAATAGTATTTTTCCACTTTCATTATGTCTGACTCGTAACTTTTTCTTTCAGTATCATTATCTTTCCACGTATCTTAGTAATTTTATTTCAATGCCTGCATTTATGCAGTTTCTAAGTATTAATTAAGTACTGCAGTCAGTACTGGAAATGTAAAATACATTCAAAATATAAATCTCTTCCTTTTTCTTATAGGAGCACAATCAAACTTCAAACAGTGTTTTCGAAAACCCAACATTTCCATTTCTAGTTCCACCTATGCTTTCCCACAGTTTTCTAAAGAGACTTCCTACAGTTTTGAAATGATTTCTGTCTGGAAGTCACAAAAACGACTACTATAGTCGTTTGAAAACTGATGATGATGGCTAAGCCATTGAAAGCTGCTCTTATTGAAATAAATAGTAATGTTGACAATGACAATGTTTTCAATCATTTCAATTATGTAAATGTCCACTCACCACTACACCAATTCCTACAGTCGCTACCTCTCTGCCGTGGCGCTCCTGGGCATCGTATTCCAGCCGTACGCCGGTGGAGGGGACAACAGGTAGACACATTCAGAGTGGCAAAGTAGCCAAAGAAGAGCGGTCTATATTACGACTCGTTACGGGTGGCTGCCCGTCTTTGCTGAACTTCTCTCCTTCATATAGCAGTTTGAATCTATTGACTAACTAATAACTTACTCTTAAAACTACTGTAACTACTTAACTTTATACTCGTAAAATAACTGCTCAAATCGTTCGTGTCGTTTATTGAAAACCTTTGTTTTTTGAAGACATTTACAGTGATCTTTTGATCATTAATTTATTATTTAATATGATAATAATGTTTTATAATATAGCCCATGTTAGAGCGCAGGTTTAAGTATATGTGTGTTTGTGTGAGTACGTGTGTGTGTGCGTGAGCAAATGCGACGGCTGAATCCACATTCGTATTTTGTATTAAGGAATGTTACCCAAATCGTACAACTTTCATAATATTGTTCCTTTAATGCCCAAAATAAATGCATTTTTTTAAACTTGACCATTATTATAGCTTAATATAGCTCCTTATATCAAAATATTAACATAACAATTTATTTCTTTGTTGACTGACCAGAGCTTAGATTATGACATTTTTGTTATTTTTACTCATTTTATTTATTAATTGGTGCGTACTAGCTTACTTGTAAATGATGCTTCTCATGAAGGGTAAGAGAAATGGAATTTTTTTTGTTTTTTGTTATTTTTCAATGTTGTTGTTTTTGGTCAGTTTTCAATGTTTGTTCTTGTTGTCTGTTGGGAAATCTTTCACGCATTTACAATGACATAGTAAAACTTATTTTTTTATCATCAGTTGAACATAAAATTCACAACTACCGTAGACTCCATCAAACTCTGAAAATTTATCCGTACTCGCCTTTCTAGCTAGTTAGAAAATAAGAAATCAATGAGAAAAATTCTTAGAACATACTATCACGAAAGTCTAAAAGATAATTGAAAGATATGATAAATACATGTCGTGTAGATTGCTCGCCCTTCATTTCATTCTCCTTCTTTGCCGCTTCATTACGCCCCCACAATCACTTCCTCTCCCAATTTCACGTTCTGTCGCCCCCAGCGCCGCATCGCGCCCCAGCTCGCGCCCGCATCGGCACGTCGCCTCACTCCCCCCTTCGCCTCGCCCCCTCC
Organism: Teleogryllus occipitalis; assembly: GCA_011170035.1. Taxonomy (NCBI): domain Eukaryota; kingdom Metazoa; phylum Arthropoda; class Insecta; order Orthoptera; family Gryllidae; genus Teleogryllus; species Teleogryllus occipitalis. The sequence goes on from BLKR01000345.1 coordinate 275,254, forward strand.
ACCTACAACTCCCCGTCTCCCACGCCACCACCAGTGCTGCTACCTCTTACGCCGCCAACAACCGCGCAACCAACACTTGCACCTCCACGATCGTTGCTGCCATTGCTCACGCCGTCTCTATCTGCGCTTCCATCACGTGCGCTGCCAACACGTGCGCTGTCATCACGTGTGTAGCGGATTCGGTACAATAACGGTCAGCGTACTGGACTGTTGTACCCGAGTTTGCGGGTTCAATCCCGACCGAAGCCGTGGATTTTTAAGCCGTGACGAAAAAATCTTTCATACGCCTTCCTTCTGAGGGGAAGTAAAGCCGGCTGGTCCATGTAGTAGATCGACTGCATGTAAAAGATCCTCAAGCCTAAAAGAAACCACTGAGCCAAATTGAGATCCGTCTGTTTCGTCGCCCAAGATAATACCTCTTTTCTCTGTTAGGTGGTGAAAGGAACGTAGCGAAATTTGCGTAGTTTAGACGAAAGAGCGGGCCTGATGTTCCAAGTCTCGCCACGTAAAATAACGCATTAACTAACTGCCACCTCTTTTGTTTCCTCGGCTGGCAACATCTCCGCCGCAATCAGATGTACTTCCACAGCTTCTGCCTTCACCATCGATGACGTCATTGCTACCATCTACGACACTAACACCTGTGGTACAATCACGTGCGCTTCCATTTCCTGAGCCTCTACCCGCCTACTCTTCCAGCACGTGCGCTGCCGCCACGTACGGCGCAACACTTGCGCTGACTGCACGTGCCCTACCACCAGTGCCCTTTCAATTCTTTGCCAGTGTCATCTCCGCCGGCAACATCTGCACCACTTTCACTTGCACCTCTAGAGCCTGTGCCTGCGCCACCGCCATTAATTAAGGGTGGTGTCGGAGGCACAGGCTCTGCTACTACTTGCGCTGCCAACGCCAGCGCTACCAGCAAGTGTATTATGATCTGCCTTGCCCACACTTGTATGGTCACCACATGCAATTTTACCACCTAGAGCAACTTCTGCGTCGTTATCACATACTCCGCCACAATGCTGTTGTGATTGTGCCACAGGTGTTAGTGTCGTAAATGGTGGCAATGGCGTCACCGGTGGTGAAGGCAGAAGCTGTCAAAGTACTATTGATTGTGGCGATGTTGCCAGCTGAGGAAACTAAAGTGGTGGCAGCACACGTGATGGCAGTGATACGCTGCTTCCATGAGCGCCGCCACCACCTGCGACCTCAAACCTTGCTCTACCAACACCACTTACGTCGCCACCATCAGCTCATCTCCCTCGGTGACCTATTGCCCTCCCCACCTCTTCTCCACAACCAATAATAGTACAAGCACCGCAATCTCCTTCACCTCAACCCAAACTCCACCACCACGACCAGCAATCGCATTAACCCCTTATCAACCATCCCCTTCACACCAGTTCCACTGCCACCATCTCACCACAAACCTCCGCTGCCCCCACCTTCACTTCAACACGACTTATCTTTCACTTTACCGGGGATCCTTGCCTTCTTTCTCGTACCAGCATCTCAACTACCTTCACCTCAAACTACATCACCACCAACACCATTAGTTATATTTCTATACCGAGATGAACATCTCGCTTAACTGCATGAAAGCCAGAAATACTTCATCACCATCGCCTAGTTTGGTGTATCTGCCGGTGTCCTTTACTACCACCGCCCCATTCCTTGCTACGTCAGCTGCCAAGTTCACTCCCTTTTACTCGGCGTCCGCCACATTGATCATATCCACTGAAGGTAACATCGTCATGACCTACACTACTGCGGATTTTGTTTCTAAAGTTATCAACTGGATTCGTTTACTTTCTCTCTACTCCGTAGCGTGAAATAAAATCACATCCACTGAAGCTAACATCGTCATCACCTACACTGCTGAGGATTTTGTTTCTAAAGTTATCAACTGGATTCGTTTACTTTCTCTCTATTCCGTAGCGTGAAATAACATTCCTACACCCACCATTTCTATATCCTCCTCCACCGCGCTGTCTCCGCCGCAGCCGTCTACTTGGCAGTCGCCTCGCGCCCGCCCGCGCCACGTGCGCCGCCCGGTGGCGCCCGCCGAGGCCCGTGCCTCATCATTAGCGCACGGCTGCGCGTGCGCACCTGGGCGCGCAGGTGGCGCGCGGGCGGCGGCAGGGGGTGGCGCGCGGCAACGAGCGCAGATAAGCTTCCAGGCCCTGTAGCGCCGCGTCGCCCCCGCGCTCTACTGCTCCCACCGGACTCCGCCCCACCCCCAGCAGCCCTTTCGGTACTACGGTGCAGTGACTGGGTCTTCTCAGCTGCTGGGTAGCGGTGCGGGTGGGCATGGGAGTCTACGCAACTACTCGCATCCAAATCTTATTATTGTCATGTGTTCTGTCGGGTTAATGGGTATTGCCTTTTTCATCCTCTGCTCCTCTGCTACTGCTTGCGCAGTAGAGAAAAAGATAAGTAATGCTGAGAAATTACGGCGAAATTTTGGCAGAAAAATTCTTTTTACAGGGATCTGCTAACGAAAATACAGTAGCTAAATTTAGAAAAAAGAACTCTAACACGCGATGTAGCCAGAATCCATGTTTTTTGGGTCCTTTGTACCGAAAAATCGAATGAAGGCAAAACGTCTAGCCGTCCGTCCGTCCGTCCGTCCATCCGTTAGTCCGTACGTCCGTCAGTCAGTCCGTCCGCCCGTCCGTCCATCCGTTATTCCGTACATCCGTCAATCAGTCCTTCTGCCCGTCCGTCAGTCTTTCCGTCCGTCTGCTGTACGTCCGTCTCTACGACTGTCTGTTCATCCGTCTGTCCATCTATGAACAAAGCTAGTGGCTAAATCGTTCAGCCGATTTTCTTCAAAATTGATAATTCCCTATCAATCTGGCTGATGTTGCGGCCCCTTGAATTTGATACAGATATTTACATTTTACTTTACGTGAAGCCCCAGGATCATTTTCCTAATTTAAAAAAATGGCTCCATCGTTTTTGATTAAATTTTGTTTTTGGATAGTGTAAAGAACGTTAAGATAATGGTACAGGTCTCATTGCTGTTGATAACCCTGATTTTTTGAAAATTGCAAAATTTCAAAATTTTTTCGGCGACTCCCTACAAAAAAATATTAAAGATAGAGGTTTTTTTCTCTTAATGAAATCTGTTCTTTAAAGATAGATTCTGAGATAACGTAATGTACAAACGTAATGTCGAAAATTTAACTATTTTTCGCGTAATTTTGCGTGACAGTACGGGCGAGAAAGTACGTGCTATTGTAGCCCCATTAGTTTGTTATTACGTTGCTGTAAATGAGTCTTGTCATCTGCTGGGTAGCGATACGGTTGGGTCGTGGTAGCCTGTCTACTCGCAATTGACTCGCACAGTGACTATTCGCATCCATTTCTGAATATTGCCATATACTTGGTTATGTGAATTTAAATTTCCATTTTCAGACTCAGATTTTTCGTTATTACGCTGCAGGGACTAAATATTTTCATCCGGTAGCGGTGCTCAGCTGACTGGAAGCAGTGCGGTTGGGCGTGGTTGTCTGCCCGCCGTTTGTTGTGGTGACTACTCGCGCCCAATTCTTATTACTGCCATGCATTCTGTCGGGTGAATTGGTATTACCTTTTTCAATCTCTACTTTTTTGTTATTACGTTGCTGTGACTGAGTCTTCTCATCAGTCGAGTGATGGACAGGTTGGGTCCTGGTAGGTATCTTGCTCGCGGTTCATTCGTACGGTGACTACACGCGTCCAATTCTTAATATAGCGATGTACTCTGTTAGGTAAATATTACCTTTTACAGCCTCAGGTGTTTCATTATTACGTTGCATTGACTGAGGCTCATCCTCTTCAGTGCCAGTACGGTTTGTTCGTGATAATTAACTTGTTGAAGATTTGTTCGCTCTGAGACTCTTTGTGTCTCCGCTCAACTTTTATTACTTCAACGTATTCCACCCCACTATTTAAGTGGGAGGCCTTGCCTAACATTGGGATGAATGGCTTTATTATATATTATATTACATTAAATTACATTACATTACATTACATTGCATTACATTACATTACATTACCTTACATTACCTTACATTACATTACATTACATTACATTACATTGCATTACATTATATTATATTATATTATATTATATTATATTATACTCATTCCTGAAAATGGATGTTTCCTCTTTCAGTCTCAACCATTTCGTTTCATCGATGTCGTTCTTTTTTTGTGTCATCTTCTTCAAGGTGTGTTGGTGTACTTGCTCTGTGACTTGTCACGTCGCTCAGAACTGGCTGGTACTAACAGTTATTATTGTCATGCACTCTCTTTTGGGCATTGGTATTGGTTTCCAGCTTCAACTCTTTCTTTAGTATGTTGCAATGACTGGTTCTTATCTTCCGAAAAACAGTTCGGTTCGGCTGTGTTAGTCCACTGAAGCGTTTCAATTGTTCTGTGATTTCTTGAGTACTTCTGGTCCATATTGCGTCTGATCACTACTTTTTTATGAGTTGAAAATTCATTTTTGAGTGTAGATGAGAGGGCTATTTGCGCCTCTAAGTTCCTTTCTTGAACATGTGATAAGTGATGGTTTCCCTTCGAAATGCTTTGCTTGAAGAACAGTAAGGTGATCGTGTCGAAAGAACGATGATGGTAGGACGATGATGATTGAAAAGAATTCTAATTCTGTTGGGATGAATGGTAATCTGAGAAAAGAACCGTGTCATAGTCAAGAAAGCATCTATGTCTTGCGCGAAACTCGAATCGTAGTTTTCTGCTACGCATACTCGCACTAAATGAAATCAGTGCTCTACCGAGGCAAAATGTTTCGACATGTACGCAACTATAATGCACTATCACTTAAATGTCTAAAATATCGGTTATCCCTCATTTTTTTCTTTGCAGGGCTCTATTGGTAGATATTAAGCACAATTTGTTTCGTTATATTTAATCTGTACCTTTATTTCCCCTCATTCACATTAGACTGATTTTCTTCGACTCACTTATAGATATTTATCGTGCTTTATAGATTGAAATGTGAAGTGTGACACATTCTCCTCTTGCAGTATATACCAATATCTTTTATTTATGCTTTGACACCAACTCACTGCGCGCAATTTATGTGCCTGTCATTGATCCTTTCCTCCTATTTTTCTCACATAACTTTCCTTCATTTTGTTCAAAATATTGCATTAATTTTATCATATTTTATTATGTTGTCGCGTTTTGCGGGAGAGAAGGACCCAGCAACCCGTGCAGCGGAAAGAGAACAAGCGTATAGTGTTTAGAATTTGATAAACTATCTGGGGCCAATGAGGTATCTACCACAATAGTATTAAATGATTACATATACCCAGACACGTGTTTCGGGAACACTCTTCCCATCACAACACAAATACAAGTAACACAGATTAAACGCATAATTTCGGGCGTTTTTAGCGTTTTTAGCCTCGGATAGTCGACGTCGGCAAGTGACGAGCGGGATAACGTACCGGCGGGGGCGTGTCGCGAGGGCCGGAATGCCATATCGCGGCAATGTACTACATTTTTAAGATTCCAAATATTTTTGAGGAGAATAGAGACTCCACATGAATCATTGATTGAAATAAATTGTTGTCAATGAAAACAATACCTAAAATTAATTATTTACTTGCTCAATGTGACAAAACTTTGTCTTAAAAAATTATCAGGAAATTGGACATTCTAGCGAAACTGTTCACAATCGCATACGATACGCCAGGAACAATTACCATTACTATGCCATGTAAACATATTTTCTGTTTCATTTTAATGTCATTGGTTTAATATCCAATAATTTTTAATCGTTTTATATTTTTCCCTAAACTTATGATTCTGAATCTTTCTTATTGCGCTGTATCATTCTGCATAACTTTCCTGCTCCTTTCGCGGCCCCTTCCCCCACTGTGCCACGTGTCGTTCTTCCACATCCCCCCCCCGCCGCCCGGCCTCCTTGCACGCTGGCGCCCGTTCTCCTGCTCCGCCTGCTTCTCCCCAGCGGCGCGGGCCGCGTCCCGCAAGCATAATCCCGGATATCGTGGCCCACGCGCCGCGCCATTAGCATGGCTCAAGTTTGCTGCAGATAATAACAGTTTGGAAAAACAGCAACACTGGGGCTTCTGGGCGGAAACCGGGCCCGTTATCACGTGGTCTCCACGGCCGCCGCCCTCACGCTCCCCCTCCCCCTCGCCGTCGTTACCACCTCCTTTTCTTCCGCTCCACCCCTCCCTGCGACCCTGTTCCCACACAAACATGAGCCCTAAATCCGCTCGTGCACAATACTGCTGCTTTTACAACTACACAGTTGGACTCATCGCTGTATAGCTTCCACTACCATACTAACCACACCGTTGCTTGTTAATTAACCCAGTTACTCAGACAAACTGTCGTACCTGTACATTGAACCTTGCAACATACTTTATACTTTCATACCTTGAAACTGTAGTACAAATACCACACCGCATGTTACACCAATACAACTCCGCCTTTAAGTACACTGACACTTCTTAGATTAAATTTCAGATTCTACGTTCCGTAGCTACTTATACCGCCCCGCTGCCTGTCGCATAACTAATACCGTTGTATCACCTCATTACGGCTTGCACCACTACTCTGCCTCTCTCCTGCAATCTGTCACTGGAACAACCAAACTGTCGTTCACACCACACCTTTGATGCTTGTTCTACCTCATTATGTTGGTATCATCCCACGATAGTGGGATAGTGGCTCGCCACGTGGCACAAACGTGGCGAGCCACTATAGTGGCTCGTGCCACCTGGTTGGAACCCTGGCAGAATTTTCGACACTAGCTTGTCAATTACGTCGAATTCAGCCGGTGTATGGGGAATTCTAGTGGCTGGCTGCCCTGATCGGTAGTTTTCCCCGGTTTCTTTGACCGCGAATGCTGGAACAGGACCCTAACAAATGGGTCTCGAGCAGCGCGCGATCTTTCCTTCCTCTTCCTTGTCCTGTCCTCGCCGCTTACTGACACACACTTTCACTCACTCACTCTACACTACCACACTTGTCGAGAAACCGGTCGGGAGCCGAGAGCTTGCCCCGTCTGAGGTGGAACCGTGCTGGTGGGATATACTTTATTGGGGACAGCGCCCCTGATCCGGAGGTCCTAGGTTCGAGTCCTCACGGCGGCAGGACTTTCGAGCTTTTCAGCTAGGTCGCATTCAGTCGCTCTCTGGAGAAGAATTCTAGCGGCCGGCTGCTATGATCGATAGTTTTCCGTGGTTTCTCCGATCAACACCAGGTGAATGCCGGAACAGTACTCTACCAAACGGGCCAGGGACCGCGCGCGATCTGTCCTTCCTCTTCCTTGTCCGCTCCTCTCCCCTTACACACACACACTTACACTAACATGCACTACACAACCACATATTCCGGGAGACCGGTCGGGAGCTTAGAGTTTGTCCCGGCTGGGGCGGTGCCCAGCTGGTGGGAGAGTCCTGGTTAGGGGGAAACCCCACTATCCGACGGTAGGTCGGCACCGGATTTCTCCATCCAGCGGGGGAAGATCACCGCCATCTCCCGCGAAAAAAACATGTTCTACACTAACGGGACTACTGACCGAAGTAGTTGTCGCGCCCGGAAACAAAAAAATCAATCAAAAACATATTGAGGAAAATCACCACAAGCCGGCGTAGGTCGCCACCGGATCTCGCCAGTCAGCGAGGGACGTTAACCACCACATCCCGCAATAAAACTTGCACGACACTTATGGGACTAATGACCTTAGCAGTTGACGCACCCGGAACCACTACTCAATCAATCAATTGTACTAACACATTCAGTACCGTCTTCTCTTAAAAACTTACGCCTTTTCCTGCAGCCCTACCGCCACCCACCACTCGAGAAACGACCCTTCCCCCCTACGCGGACCCCGCCCTGCCCGCGCCGGCAGAGGGCGCGGCGGAAGTCCCGGCACCCCCCAAGGCTTCTAATGGAGCTTCGATTTATTTCGTCTGGCGGCGCTAGCGGCGTCCGGAAATGAGGGAAGAAACCGTTGCCATTAGCGTTGCATTAGGGAGGCCCGGGATCAGCGCCTGATAGTGGCGAAATATCGCTTCCCCGGCGGCGTTGGCGGAGTCGGTCGCGAGGCACGAGGGGGGAGGGAAACAAGGAAGGAGAGGTCGAGACACCGCTCGTAAATAAAGGAGGGCGCCCCGACGCGAGTGCACGTGCGTCATAGAGTGGCGGAGTCCCAGCACGTCTGCGCGCGCCGGCCTCCAACGCTCCCTGGAGTGGAGGCAACGGTTCCCGTAACGTGGGGAAAATGCGGGGAAAGCTCTGATTCATGGGATGGAATATTAAGGGGTGGGGCGCGGAGCGTGTTGGAAGGAAATAATGTCTCTCATGTACATTTTGTGTTTTTTCCTGAAAACAAATCATGATTGAGTTGATTACGTAAATAAATTTGAGGCGTTGTTTCGTCGTATATATATATATATATATATATATATATATATATATATATATATATATATATATATATATATATATATAAGCTTTTTCGGCCATCTTCAGTGTTATTCTGAGGCGGTTGGGGGCCTCGGTCCAAACAAGACAGCAAGTTGATTTGAGTTGATTACACAACAGCATTTGATGTCAATATTCTTACAGTCGGAATCCTTTCAAAAAGGTATTTCTGGATGATGTATCAATGGTTTGGATAAAAATCATAACCGACACGAAAGTGAGTGAACATTTGTTGTTTGATTTTTAATTTTTGTTTTTAATTTAACTCTAAATCGGGATTGATTTGCTCACCAGCTCGACATTTTCTTCTCTCATTGTTGAAAAATTCAACAGTATACTGCGCCACACGTATCTTTCTGTCAACATTTGTTCGTTGTTCCGCAGTGTTGTGTTGAAGTTAAAAAAGAGTTTTTGAGCTTTTTGTCAGAAAGAATGCGTGCGAAAAATTTCAACATGCGCGATGTCATGTAAGAAAAATATTTTATGCGCAACTAATTTATATAATTGTATAATAATAGTATATTGAGAGTGAATTTAATCTAATTTAATGTATATTTGGATTTATATGGTAGAAACACATAGAGGGAAGGAAATGAATTGCAAAAGAAGTTTTTTGTAAAGAGAAAGGATACAAAGACAGCCACGAAGTAGAGTAACACCTCCTAACTTCGTACATAAACATCATTCAGATAATGTATTAGTATGTGTAGAGTGTGAAAGTGATGTAGTATTTTGTAAACAACCATGTTAATAAAACCCAGATTTATTTATTTTGTAGCTTCATTTTAAATTGTTTTTTGCATTTGATCATATTGTTTAATTACATTTAAATTATTCATTACTAATGGGATTGAATTGTTTCTAGTGAAATAATTTTTGTGACCATTTCTGGGATCACGGTATCGTACTCAATAATTCTAACGGAATTATGAATCAGGTGGTTACAAACAAATAAGAAGCTATGTTAACTTATACACAATAATTGAAAGTTTAATTTTACAATTGCCATTTTTATTCCACTTTCCGACAGTTGCTATTTAATATTCAAAATAATATTTATTAATATTTAATATTCAGAAATAATTCTTTACTTATGGAAATACATATTCCATTTCATTGACATTAGCAATACGTTATTCAAAAAAGAAAGCGGGCTTGGCAAAATGCATTTCGCTATATAGTAATGATTAATCAGTATGAAAGCTCAATGGGCTACTTAGGAATAAAACAGAGAGGAATATAAATTACTGAATATATTCAAGGATCACGCACAACAGAAGAACAAGAAACGAAAAAAGTCTAAAAGTACACAAAAGGAGAAAGTAGCATACCGTTCTTAATAAATCACCGAGTGCAAAGTCCTCTGGGTGCGCCAACCAGCACTCCAAGTGTAAGACTGCAGCCGCACCCCGAAGCCCAGCTTTGCATTCGTGGCTTTGAATGAAGCGCTGCGCAGGCCTGCGCCAGAACACTATTTAATGTTTGAGAGCGCGAAGCCACGCAGCCCCTTTTTGTGCCTCTGACAACACTTCAGCGGACCTCTTAGCCCTCCACAATGGGAGCGGCGGAGACCTCGGCAGCGTTTGGTACTATGCAAAGGGGGCGGGGAGTGGTTCGGGGCTTGGTAGAGTTGGAAGGGGCAGAGAAGGACTGCAGGGGGTAGAACGTTTCGCAGGCGGGGGGACCAGGATGGCACGGGATTGAACGGGTTTGATTGATCGCTATTTTGTATTTCCGGGCGCGTCAACTGCTAAGGACATTACGCAATCTTAAAAAGGTTCTACAGCATCTCTGACCGGGAGGTCCTGGGTTCGAGACCTGACGGCGGCAGGATTTTCGACACTAGCTTTTCAGCTAGGTCGAATTCAGTCGCTGTCTGGAGGAAAATTCTAAGTGGCCGGCTGCTCTGATCGGTTATTTTTCCGTGGTTTCTCCGATAAACACCAGGCGAACGCCGGAGCAGTATCATAACAAACGGGCCACGAACCGCGCGCGATATTTCCTTCCTCTTCCTTGTCCTATCCTCTCCCTCACACACACACACTTACACTAACATGCACTACACTACCACATATTCCGGGAGATCGGTCGTGAGCTTAGAGCTTGTCCCGTTGGGGGTGGTGCCCCGCTGGTGGGACAGTCCTGGTTAGGGGGATACCCCACTAGCCGACGGCAGGTCGGCGCCGAATCTCACCATCGAGCGGGGGAATATCACCGCCTTCTCCCGAGGAAAAAGATGCACTGCACTAACGGGACTAATGACCAAAGCAGTTGACGCCCCCGGAATCACGAAAAAACCAATCAATCAATTAAAAAGGTTATAACTGCACGTTTATGGAAAAATAAGTCATCGACATGGTTAGATATATCAACAGTATTTCTATAGGCTGTATTATTCTGACATGTCATTTCGTTTTATCTCCGACTTATGAAGAGTGTAATGTGTTCTATCTGCGCATGTTTATAATTGTTTTAAATAAAAAGTTATCATAATTACAATTTTGTAAAAGTTAAAATACGAAATTCCACATGTATTCGAACCAACTGATCACTATTTGTTCTACCTTCATTAAGATAACTATTACTTATGTCCCAAGATGACCGCTACGTGCTATTTCGTAGGCCTTCCCTCGTATTCCACACATAGGGAGGCGCTTAATGCATATGGCGTGGGCGTACTGTCTCCCCTTTCCTCCGACTCGGCGAACTGAGGTCTGATTCTTTGTAATGACCCTAGGCTCTCACGTGTTCAGGATCCGTTTTCTTCATTCTTCATATTATTTTTTCCTTTGTTTTCAGTTAAATATTAATTCTAAATTAAGAAATACGGCCACTACCAAGTTAAATTTTGTTGCTCGCAAATTTAATATTATGGGATACTAAGCCACTTTTAAGACTTTAATATTTAAAAACATCGATGTTTTTTGGTCAAACGGCATTGAAGTTTTCTTATGGACGTCGCATGACTACTACCAGAGGCTGGTACGTATTTTTACGAACGGTGATGGGTGTCTTTACGAACTACGCTATATCATTCAGCACCGGCGGCATCCCTGCTTTTACGGGACCGCAGATTTCCCTTAAACATACGTTACACCGCGGAACGGCGCATACTTAATTTTATCTCGACGAAATTTCCAGGTTCATTTCGTCTGGAAATGGAGCTCTGAAGAAGGGTGCGGCATACGAAGGCAGGGTTGGCGGAGAACGTAAAGTTTTAAAAGAGACTTGGGTGTGTGTACTATCGGCTAAGAAAGCCACTGTACGATGCGGGGCTTTTATTTCCAGTTTTTGTGGTATTTAATTGATATACTTCAATTTCCATGGTACTTTACTGCGTTTATTTTTGTATTTTTCTCTTTAAATAAGATATGATTTAAATCCAATAAAACCATAATAATTAAAGGATGTATCTACAATTTTGAACAAAATGTTCTGAATGAATAATAGTTAATGTAGCGTAATGTAGTGCTAATATCTCTTGTAATTGGAGTCTATGCAAACACGGAAATTAGTTACATTGAGATACTGCGAAGTTGAATACATTTGAATTAACGAACAGCACATTTTTATACCGTTGAGTTAAATTTAGATATTTTAAGTCAGCCTAGGTAGACTGACTCTAGTTATTGTCTGCTAGGTATTGTATTTAACATTAAATATTATAAAGTTTAATTTAATAATAATTTCTGTACGTGCTGGAGCAACCGAAATATGTGAACTGTATGCCTGGCGAGGGACTTCGCAGTTCGGCTGCTGCGCTACTTACTTTGTACATATTTTTTCATACTTTCAAGGTATTAAACTCGTCAAAAGAAGGTTGTATTTCGATGAAAAGTTACATACATATTACAGCTGGTTTCCAAGAATAACATATTAGTATGAGTACAATAAAAAGTATTCAAGGGGAGGTTTTACAAATATATCGATATCATACATTAGGGAATATATAGGGATTGAGGCTGTCGGCGAATTGGGACCGTTCGAACGTCTCGGGTGCAGTTCTTTCTTGTTGTATCTTTTTAAGATGGATTTTATAACACGTGTATTGATTGAGTGTATATATATATTCGCATATTCAGTAGTATTTGAAAAGTTTGAACATTTTTAAAAGAAAACTATAACATAGCTTTAGATCTTTAGTTGTAATGTCATAGTTTGCAATTTATTCTTTCTCAAGAATTGATCTGATGTAAGTTGTTACAACACGGTATTGCATTACCGTATATTCACAATAACGAAAACCAATTTGCATGAATTTGTTTCGGTTAGAAAAGTACTATTACCTGAAGAAACATTGTTTTCTTATTAATAACATTTGAAAAACGTTTACTCCCATTGTTAATTCTTACTATTTTAAAAGAGAATATCAAATATGAAATTATCTATTGTGTTCAAAGTTTCTCATTAAAACAGTTTATAAAAATTTCATATTTATTCGTTACCTGAGGATGAAAGACTGCAATGGCTTATTCATTTATACCTGATGCCGGCGACCCTTAAAGGTACAAAAATCGCGGTTACTCAGAGAGATCGCAGTGTTTAACCTACCGCCGCCTCTTCGTCGTCTACGCCACCTTATTATCTTCTCCTGCTTTCCTACTCTGCCGTTCCGCGCAAGCCCAGCGCTCTCGCTTCATTCTTCACAAATTTTCATTTTCAATTAAGTAGCAATCTAAACCGAATTTTCTTTCTCGGAGTTTTAACTATACTCCCCCAGATTGCTATTTTAAGTCCTTTCTTTGGAGAAAAGACCCTCTTTTTTACGAGCTCACAAAAAACACGCGGGGGTAATGGCTTTTAAGGAGCCTTTGATATTTAAACATGTCCATGACTTGCATTAAGCCGCGAGGGGCGCTGGCGGCGCAGCCGGCTGCGCCGCGGCGCCGTCTTTTGTTTTATCTCTGCGCGCGGTTCTTCCGGCCAATAAAGCGCTGATGCTGCGTCGCAGTTCTGATTTACGTGTGGCGGGGGAGTGGAAGCGTCATAGGGGTGGGGGAGGGAGGGGAAGGGAGTAGAGGCACGCGCCGCCGTGGGAATGCGCGCACCTGGCGACGAAAGGAGGAAGCTCCGGCAGAGGCAGGGGATTCGCGTAGCTCTCGCGAACACACATTTGGGATAAAGGAATCGAGCTTCACGTGTGAAGATCTCTCGGCGAAGGCTTACGAGAGGGATTGGTGAGCTGTCTTCAGGAGGGAAGCTCTTAGTTCTTAGCTCTTAGAAAGGAGCATACAGGAGGCAAAGGTTTACTAAGGAAATCTTCTGGAGATGAATTTTAACGATTGAGATTTTGATGCGAAAGCGAGATTCTTGTAATATGTGTATCGGATAGGGGTGGGTTAGTGACATTCAAAGGATATTAAGTAAAAGGTTTGGGCATTTTAGAAAGACTGTATGATGAATAAAAATGTTATACTGTGCAATATGATTATGCAATATATTACTGGATGCACTGCTAGAGATATTTTATCATAGTTTAGGTTAAAACCATTCAGAGTTAAAATTAAAAATGACAGGTAATCACCTTAATATTATTCGATCCGTAAAGGATTGTTTAAAACAAAATAATGCTCAAAAGTTACTACATGGTAAATGTATAGTATATTACTCTAATATTTCGTAACAACCGTCCGAAAATGAAATACGTTTGTGTAAAGAAAATATATTGATAAAAGTGTACCGTACTGAAAATTTAGGAAGCTAAATTAAAACTTATTTCTGTTCCGAGAGGTTCATAAAGAATATTATATTTATTTATTCGTAATTTCCTCCATTTTATTTCCTTCTTTTTATACTTGAAGCGTTTTTAATATTTCATCCATCATTCTTCTGATATTTCGGATTAAGCGAAACGCTTTGGAAGAAACGTTTTGTAGAAGACTGTGTACTTTTGAATTCCCTTTATCCTCAGAAGCGTATATAATTCTCTTATTCTGTATTCCCAGTGTGTATAAACGCGTCAGTTAAACAGAACACTCTCAGGAATTAAAATGTGCACAGCGTTATTTGCGGTCAGACGCTTTTAATAAAAGTATCAAAGAGGAGTAAATAGCTGGTAGAGCTGAAGTACTTTGCGGGTTTCCAAGAATGCGAAACACATTCGCCCGCTAATAAATAACTCCCCTTCTCTCTTTTGTGGACGACTGAGAAGGATTTCACTCTCCACAATGCGTGGGAAAACAGTAGTCGGCAGTCCCCTACAGAGGGCGCCCTTCTGCATTCTTGGACCAGCACCCTTGTCAGTCGACTGACCCGCCACGCGGTTGTGTACAGCGGATTGCCTACAAAGTCTACGCGCAGGCGGAGCTCGGCGGTCGGAGCCCAACCGCAGCCTTCGCCGCCGCCGCCCTCGCCGCACTGATTGCTCAAAGGCGCTGGCTGCGCTCCCTCACCCATCGGCGGCAGTCCACACTCGCCAGCTGACGCTCCCAAGGCTAACGACCGACCTCGTTTTCTGAAGTAACAATTATTTCTTTACGTCGCTTTTCAGAGAGAGAATGTGGGAGCGCGCGAGTTTTACTACGCCTTCTTCGTTCTCGTAACTGCCGCAGTTTCTTCTTCTCAAGATGTCCCGCCGCTGTTTGTGATGAAATGGGTGGGAACGGAACGTCAGCACGCAGGGCAGGGCAGAGGGCGTGCTCTCGGTGCTTCTGCTCTGCTCCCTCCGCCTCGCACGATTTTACGACTCGCGTGCTCAAAATTTTACGACGACGCAGCTTTGTGAGTCAATTTTTGAATAATTCGGTTTATATGTTCGATGAAATATCCACGTTACGGAAAATCAAATGAGGTTTATTTCCGTTCACTGCGACGATGCCTTCTGTTAAATTATATGATAGCTCTTGTTTGTTTTTCTTTCAATATTATAGAAATCAAACCAAGCGAATGCAAGTCGTAGTCAGTTATATGTTCCAAGGAAAGAAATTCAACACTTTTTTCTGTGTTTTCGTGTAATGAAATCTACTTTAACAATCATTTTCATAGCATTTTTTAATAAAAAACTTTAAGAAAATATATTTAATACATAATGTAAGAGATCTGGTATTAATATATTGTTTATTAGTCTCATTTTAATCTTTTATTTTATAGTTTAATGGCATTTACAGCCATTTGATATACATGTGATATTGTATATTTTATCCGAATAATTAAAATACGGTCATTCACTTCCCCGAATTTTTCTGTATACATTTATAGAGAAAATATTTGTTTAAATATTCGTCATATTTCACTCAATATTATCTGAAAACTACTAATATTTTTCAATATGTGTACGTGACATTCATTCATTTCTGAATAGAAATGACAAGGATGTGGACTGAATGTGTTGGCTGGACCATGATGTTAGAGGAATTGATTTCAACTTTCCATTCTCTATAAGAAGAAATAAAAGAGGTCATCTTCGTCAACATACTAGCTTTATTAAGATAGCCGGCTTTCGACGGCTTTGCCATCATCGTCAGTCTCGCTGCTTTCGGCAAAAGTCGGTCGACTGTGCCGAAAGCAGCGAGACTGACGATGACGGCAAAGCCGTCGAAAGCCGGCTATCTTAATAAAGCTAGTATGTTGACGAAGATGACCTCTTTTATTTCTTCTTATAAGAACGTCAACAACACCAAATCAGAATTCCCACAATTTCCATTCTCTACCAAGGACGTAAATTTACAGTAAAAACAAATGAAGGTCGTAAACACCGCAAAGTATTGCTTGCAAAGAAGCACAAATTTGGGGAATATTTTAGCTTTACATCTTAAGAACATGTCACAGTCAAAAACTTTTTTTTTCATCCATATGAATCATTTTAAATAACAATAGATTATTATTTGCTTGTTTTTTAAATAAAACATTTATATGTATATTTACAACCCATTTCGGAGCAACTTATTACAAACTATTCACTAATTCACTGAACAATTGACCATGTAATATCAATTTAAGTTTTCTTGTTTTTTCTAAAATAAGGTAGTACTGATGTTAATAAAAATTGATGAAAAATATAATGTATTTTTAATTATTTTTTGCTCCAAAACTAAGTGTTGGTTCATAATTTTCCTTTTTACAATTTTCTATAAACTTCCACTTTTGTAAACTGCAATACATTTCAAAAGTGCAAACAGACTAAACATTTACGTTTCTCATATATTATGATAGAAAAATCTACGTTTTATCGTATTGTCATCCTCAGAACAAACTCTTTTGGATAACGGTCATTCCCTACTAATAGTATTATACCGTTAACGAATTTTCCTGGTAACAGGAAGACTCAGAGGCTGGTGTGGAAAGTGGGAAGTTCATATTTACTCGAGTGGTGTCTACTTCGTCTATCAGGTGACACTTCCATTCAGCGCGGGTAGGTGCACCTGTGCAGCGGCGTGCGCGGGCCGGTCAGAGGTGAGAGTTGGGCTCAGGTGCCGGAGTCTCACGCCCTGAATAACTTAAGAGGTCACGCCCCGCAGCGCCTGCACGTGTCAGCCGTGCTCGCACCCCTCCCCTCTCTCTCCCTCTCCCCCTCTCTCTCCCTCTCCCCCTGTCTCTCTCTCCAACTTTCTCCCGCTTCCCATGCCCATCTCTCTCCCTTTCTCTCTCCACCTCTCTCCATGTCTCTCTGCCTCCTCTCTCGCCCTGTCCTTCGCTCTCCTTTTCTCTCTCCACCTCTCTTCCGCCCTCTCCCGCTCTCCTTGCCTCCTCTCTCTCCCTGCCCCTCTTTCTCCCTTTCTCACTTCACATCTCTCCCCTTCCCTCTCCATTTTCTCCCTTTTCCCCCTCCCACTCTCTCTCTCTCGATCCCTCTCTCTCTCTCTCTCTCTCTCTCTCTCTCTCTCTCTCAATCTTTGTTGCTTATTTGCTCCTTCTCTCACCCGTCTTCTTTTATGTTCTCGCCTTATGTCATCTCAGTCTCTCATCATTCCCTAACGTATTTTCATGAGATCAAATACTTCCTTCCATTCTTATTTCTTCGCCTTTGAAGATATGCTAATGCATACAGTTTCGTCCATTTCTGTAATTTTAAGGCACAAATTTTGTAGACTAATATTTATATTATTCTTATTTTTTGCGTGTCTCTCCTCCACCATTTACGTCATTCTACATTTGTATGTTCTTTCTTTCATACTTTCACTCTTTATCCTCTCTTCTTTTTCTTCCTCTCTTTTCACGTGTTTTCTCTGTATATCGTCTCTGCTCTCATTTCCTTCTACTCGTTATTTTTCTTTCTCTTTTATATCACTCCAACTATCTCCCTCTCGCATTTCCCCAGCCTTCACAAATTCATCAGCTCGTCGCAAGTCTGCGCCTCGAGTTGGGCGTTTTTTAACGACGCAGCGTCAACTGCGCTATAATCAACGCAATGAATTTAGTAGGCGAATTACCGCCGTCCGAAATTCCAGGACGGGACGCGCCTCTCCTTTGTAGCTTGCGTATTAAACTCGAAAGTAGTCTGCCCGTGAAAAATTCAGAGCCAGCGCTTCACGGAGCTAGCACTGCCTCTTAAGGGAGGGGAGGGGAAGGCAGCTGCGTCGCCCTGTGAAGCCAGCGAGAGCGGAAATCGACTGCTGAAAGCGATGGCTGTGAACACAAGAAATGAAGTGAACAGTCCAACAAGTCCAGAAATACCACTAATAAAATTGAGCTGGAGAATTGACTGGAGGCAATGAAAAAATCAAATAATGTTGTTTCCTCTTAGTCACCCAGGACAAACTTTGCACTTCACCCGTTGTTCTACTCAGCCCATTCAGAAAGGTTATTGCGTTAAGTGAAACTCTTTTTTTTCTTTTACAAATAACACAATAAAAGGAATACGACATTGTATTTAAAAATAATCACATTCTTTGCATCAAAAATAACAAAACAGGAATAAATATGAGAATGAGGGAGGTATAATGAGACCACATGTTTCCTGTGCTTCCACCAGAGAGAAAATACCACTAGTTCCTCAGATTCGATGATCCAGTACTGTATATTTTTAATGACACATTCTTGGAAAAATTATAAAGAAGGGCTAAATGTAGTGAAATTCCAGTTTTGTTCATGTAGGTGCTTGCTCAGTGATTATGTGTATTATTGAATTATTGTAATAGTTTCATCAAAACTAAATGTTTCAAAAACGAAGAAATATGAAAGTGGTCAATTACATTGTTTTAAATACATTGATGCTTATATTTTAGGCTTTAGCATTTTAAAACCTGTAAACGTCGTGGGACTATCTATTAGTTATTATTTTGGGATATAATAATTGTTTTGCGGATTTATTTACATAGCAAATTGTTAAGAAAATAAATATTTTGGATATTCTTACTCCTTTTAGAAATAATATTTTGACTTTATGAGGAATGCAGAGAAGTATACGAAATATGTCTCGAGAAGAAGAAGTGCAAATTTTCAAAGTCAGCATAAATTGATACAATTTTGTTGAACTATGAATCAGTTAAAAAGTTTTTTAGAAAATAGAAAGTTACACCTTTCCATGCTTGTGGAACTAAATTCGTTTTCTTGTGGACACCTTTACACAAAATATTTCAATTCATTTTCGCAAGAGTTCTTTACCAGAAGAGCAAGCGAGATCAACATGATACTAAATTCTGACACCATATGATAGAGACAAAATGATTGTTGAGAGAAGTAGGCACTTAATTAAAGCAGGCATTAGGATTTATAATGTAATTTTATAAGACGTATGTAATACAGACGATATTACTTGAATTCGTTAATGTATTTTCCCTCGTGTTTAGTCGAAAAAATCTAATAATAGTGTGTTAATTTCATTTCAGGCATTAAACCGTAATAGTTGTATGAGATTATATTTGTATTTTTTTTGAAATGATCATTACCTCTATTATTTTCTCAAATACTACTTACGAAGGGTACATCCATCCATCCCTCTCTACGTCAGTCCAACTGTCTCTATCCGTCTGTCTGTCTGTCTGGTCGACACTAGGACGTAAACCGTTCAGACGATTTTTCCAAAATTGATATTCCCCTAGAGGTAGCCAAGGGGTATTGATCTGGTCGAACAAGAGGCCCTCCAAATTTGTAACGATTTTATTTTACATTATAAGAATTTTGTAAGATATATTATAGGATTATATAAGATATTTATTCGATTTTATCTTGTTTGTTTTTAGTCGCGGAAGGACATTATTATGAAGTGTTAACATTTTCAACATTTTCTGAAAAATATTTCAACATATCTGAATTACTTTTCTCAGATCAATGGATGCTTAAATCCTTGCGCATGCCTTATTTTCGTTAAACCTCCCGAATTTTCGAAAGTTGCAAAAGTTCAAAAATTTTCTACAACTACAGTATTGATAATAAGATATATTTTTAATGAAAGGCTTCAAAAATAGATCTTTAAATTCAAACCTTCGGTATTTTTTAAAAATGCAAAAAATTAACATTGCAAAAATTAATTTTTGATGGAGATAAAATCTGTCACAACATTTTAAATCTTAAAATATTAGATCCCAGAATAAAACAAATCACACATTTACTGTAAAAGTGTAGTTTTTGCGTAATTTGGAAATGAAGGCAATTAAAAAATCTAAGAAATGGATCCAATTTTTTTCATTAATTTTCTTTCTTGAATAGAACCAAGTACGATTATAAAAATGTCGTAGGTTTCATTGTATTCATTGTGTAGGTCGTTGAACCCTCTAAATGTGTGTAAATTGCAAGTTATAACTAATGCTACAAATGATTTTCTGTGGCACCACCAGTTTCCTTTTATCCCTTTTCATTTTTTAATCGACGTGGTGTTTACTAACTGGTTGCAAGGTATGCAACCACTGTTACCTACAAATGACTGGAACATAATTTAAAATTTTCTTTCAAGTCTTTTGATTTATTAATTTTTAGTTTTCTTAAATCCATTCTTATTTGAGACTTTGCATATTATGATGCATATTAAATTACTGCGATAAAATGATTACCAGGTTCTTAATAAAGAAATACAAAATGAAAATTTATAATTTTATACTTCGCCAGACCTATTTTCTCTATTTTTATTCATTACTGTATAATAACACGCATATTACGTCAGATGTGTTGAACTTACGGCTCATAGTCATTGTTTCAGTACGGTAAAAGACAGAACTGAAAAGTGTGAAGTCGAATAAAACAATTCGCAAAAAAACATTTTTTTTAGAGAGAGGAACTGGTAATAGTTTGCAGAAACTAAGTGCTAGTTTGACCCGCCTGAATCATCCCATTTATTCTACAGCAGAGCGATTCATTTACTAAAAGAACTTTAATTCTGTATTTCAGCTAAATGGAAGAAAGCCCAGAAGCCTGATATGGTAGTTTCTAACAAATGTTCTCAATTATATTTTTCACATTTGAACGCCAAATAGTATTTTGTAAAAAATGTTATTTTGTGAAAACTATGATTATTAACATAAATTTCTCAATTTCACATTTACATTTAAAACATGCTATGCTGAAGATAATGTATCAGTAAATTACTACTTTGGTTCTATGAATGGATCCACATTTTTTCTTCCTTCGTTTTATTTCTCCGTCCTATTTATTTCTCCTATCAGTTACTTATTACGTGTCACTCCTTATTAAACACTTCGGCAATCCCGCGTGATTATTGCCTTCACATTTCCTATTAATTTTTAAATAATTTCGTAACTAATTCGCATCATTTGTACACCGCCACCATCTCCAGAGGACTGCTGCCTCCCGCAATGTTTCTCTTCCCACAGTGACCGGCGAGTCCCTATCGTTCCCCTCGCTCGTTCCTGTGGCTCAAAGGAACCTCATCATTCTACCTCGGCCGCCCCTAATAAATTTATGGTGATGACGTTATTTAGTTACGGTCGCGCTAACACGATTGAGACGCGCCCGGGCCGGACGGAAAGTGAGTCGACTGCGGTCCGTGCCCTGCCTCGCTGCTCCCACACCGCCCTCACACTCCACTACACCGCTCACGAATCTTCCACATCGCTCTCCTACTGTTCCTGCACCGCTCTTTCATCGCTCTCGCGCTTTAACGCTCCCCTTCAATACCATTTCCACGCCAAGCCCACACCGCTCCCACATCGTTTGCACTCCGCTTCCACACCGTTTACGCACCGGTACGAAACTTCTCCCGCACTCTTCTTACCACTTGTTCTCTCTGATCTACCATACCACTCCCGCACGCATCCTACATCGTTCCCACACCGCCTCCTGCACAGCCTCTACACCGCTCAGGCACCGCTCCCTCTGCACTAACACAATGCTCCCACAACGCTCCCAAATTTTCCCACTTAGGTCTTGCCCCGCACCAGCACAGCTCATTCATTACTCCGCCCCCGCACACATACGCTGCCACATCACTGGCCATTTAAATCTAGCACATATCCCATACCCCTCCCACACACTCCCACAGGCCCCAGCATTGCTATCACACATTTCCTCATCACTTTCCCGATCCCATACGTTTTCACACCTCTGCTTCACAGCTCTAATACCATGACTCCAATACTAGTACTTACCTCGCCCTCTTTTTCCACCCCTTTGTCACTATACCACTCCTAATGCTCTCAACCGTCATCTTCTAAATGTGATACGCTTTGAGTTCGTGAACGGTAATTTGTTGGAATGTGACTAAAAGATAGATAATTGATATATTTATTAACAAATATATTATGTAATAATTAATCTATTTTTCTGATAATTTTAACTTAAGTTCTATTAATATTGTGGAAAATGCCATTAGCTAAAAATAAAAACTCCTTTTCCATAGGCCTAAATTACGAACGCCTAATACACATAATAATCACCCAATGCTTAGCTCCGCCATTTCGTGCGTGGCAACAGCATCTTATGCTCCTGTTACTCTATGTGTGTTTGCCTGATTTTAGTTTGTTGTCTTGCTTTCTCCCTTCTTGTCTATCATTGAATTTTCTGCTTATTTGTGTCTCTCCTTGTTAGCTTCATTCTGTCAATCTCTCTCCCTCTCTTTCTTTCCTTCTCACATATACTCTCTCTCTCTCTTCATTCATGTATTTACCCTTTATTCCTCTAAGGGAGTTATTGTGTACACTGTTGATCCATCCTCCCCCTTCTGCACCTTCTCCATCTTTGTTGCTCAACCATTCCCGCTGCCGCCACTGGCTCCTCCCGGGCACCTCACCCAGCCCTTCCATTTTTACTCCCTCCGCCCGCGCCTCACCCAGCCACAGGCTGCGTAATCCCTGCCCTCGGCGCCAGCGGCGGATTAGGAGTCGCTGAAGTAATTAGACGCATTATTACGAGCTGCCGCTTCGAAGGCTTCTTTTGTTGCCGCCCCCCGAGTGCGCGGGCGCGACTCGAAGAAACAAAGGCGACGAGCCCCAAGTTCGAGAGGAACTTCTCCTTTTCTTCCTTCCAGTAAATTAGTGTGTGATTTTTCCTCGTGCTGTTTAGCATTTTCTTTCCCCTCGCGAAATGCTTGGGATTAACGTAATAAGTGGCAGTGTGGAAATACCTTTTTGAGTTAAATTAACATAATCATTGATCATTTGTCGCAGATACCGTTTTGATGTTAATGTGAAATAAGTTATTCAACTCTTTTCTTCATAACCCGATTAGCTTTTAAAAGATTGGCGAGTATGTTTATTTTCTTGTCAAATGACAGAGTGCAATTTTGTTGATTATTTTGGTCCTGTGCGACGTACTGTTAGAGCGCATGGACCTGTCCACCGGTATATGACCGACTTACCTGGCCCATGGCATCAATTGATGACGCTGCAGTGCCTCTGACCGGGGGTACTAGCTTTGAATTCAAGCTTCTGGCTACTCTGATCAGTAGATTTCCGTGATTTATTTGATCAACATCAGGTGAATACCGGAGCAATACTCTAACAAACGGGTCACTGACCGAACGATCTTTCCTTCCTCTTCTTTGTCCTATCCTCACACCCTTACTCACACTTCCTTACCTACCCTAGACTACCACATATGATGGGAGACCAGTCTTAAAGCTTGTCCAAGCTGATTGGAGATACCTGGTTGAGGAAAACACCGCAAGCCGATGGATACGTCGGCGCTGGAACTCCCCATCTAGCAGGGGAAATTCGCCGCCAGTTTCCGCGACAAAACACGCACTACACTCAAGGGAGTAATTACCTTAGCCGTTAACGCACCCGGAATCATCAATCAATCCACAGATACAGTTCCTCTTTGAGCAGCCGCAGAGCCCAGGAATATCCGTCGCAGCCCTGGAGGCTGCCGCAATCCGCCGTGGCCCTGGAGTAGGGGCGGGGCAGACGACCGCTCTGGGCGTCGAAGCGCGTCTGCGAGGATCGCGCCCACAAATTGCCGGTTGCCCCGTCCAACCCCGCCCCGCCCCGCCGCGGGCGACGCCGCTCCGCACCGCCCTGCATCGCGCGCAACGGGGACGCCACTTCCCGAGATGGGCCGCGCGCCCGCCGCAGGCTCCCGCGCCGCGCTGATATATGACTGGCGAGCGCCTGCAGGTGGCCGCGCCCGCTCCAGGGGGCCGTGCTCTCCAGAAATGACCGCACGCTCGAGGTAGTGAGAGATGGATCGAGTTCCGTCGCTCTCTGCAGGAGAGTTCTAGCGGCCGGCTGCTCTGACGCACACTACACTAACACACATGCCGGGAGACTGATTGGGGGATTACAGTTTGCCCGGCTTGGGCGGTGCCCCACTGAAGACACCTGGTTGGGGAAAACCCCGGTAGCCGACGATAGGTCGGCGCCTGATCTCACCATCAAGTGGGAGAAGACCAACTCCCCCTCCTGAGCAAAAAATACGCACTACACTTACTGGAGTAATGACCAGTGTAGTTGACGCGCCCACAATCACTAGCAACCAAACAATCAATGAAAATGTGCTTTAAGTGTTTTTTTTGTAATTACGCAGATAAATTTGTATACTGATTATGAAATATTTTCTCAAAGCGTAGTGACGACAGTTATTTGAGACATAAGTCGGAAAAAATAGTATTTTAGCGCCATCTGTAATACATGTAATGCATTTGTATGGGAAATTCCCACGCAATAAACACTATCGCAGTTGACAAGTTAAGCTATAATGGTGTAGTATGTCTGTTTTTGCGACGATGTTGGCAAAGGCAAGACACAAACTCGTGCTTCGAAAAGGGCAGGGTTGATGAGTTGCTCTCGGGAAATGGACTCTCTCGAGGTAGCTTAGAAAGTTTTTGCTGCATCAAAGCTGTTAGACAATGCACTTTTTTTGTAATTACAGCGTTGTTTGTTGATGATAAAAATCCTTCAAGCCGAAGTGAAGCGATTTACTTAAAGCACGAGTCGAGAAAATGTGAATTTTAACACATTTTCAGGGCACACGCTAAATTTCACTGAAAATTGTCGCTCAACGGACCCCGGTAAGTGCTAATGCGACGATATTCTTAAAGACCTGCTGTAAATACGCGCTCAAATAAGAAATGATGCAAGACACCTCTCGGGAAACAGATCAACGCTTGAAGCATTCAAGCCGTTTGCCGAGTTCAGACGCATAGAAAATGAATGTTTCCTCTTTTTGTGCTTTTCTATTTTCTCAGGATG
Organism: Teleogryllus occipitalis; assembly: GCA_011170035.1. NCBI lineage: Eukaryota > Metazoa > Arthropoda > Insecta > Orthoptera > Gryllidae > Teleogryllus > Teleogryllus occipitalis. Next base: position 300,249 of record BLKR01000345.1, read on the forward strand.
TTTCTGAAAAACGCATTCAGAAAAAAGAAGGAGACAGAGTCGGATAATGTTTCTTCCAGAGAATCAGAAATTGTCGGGTCTATCTCGATATACTAGCGTTTTAAATGAGATGTTGCATGCCTAGTGAGGAAAAAAACACAATGCAATTGCATGAGAAGTACAGCCTACATGACGTCTTCGAAAGTGACAAGAAATTAATCTTAATGGTGCTTTACCTGTTAATGGTGAGATATTTTCAATAACGAGATGTGTTAACTCGTGTTCTGATGTGAAGAATGATGTTGTAAGACAATGTTTTGGAAGATGTTTGATTGATTTTAGAATGAGAGAAAAATATAAATGTAATAATTCTTTACCATCTTTGCGATTACATCACTGTTTGATTCGCGTATTCGCACTATTATTATTGAATGTTTGTGTGTGTTGAATGTATGTATTGCATGTTTGTTTATTGCCAAAGAGACAACAATTTTTGTTGCGAAGTGTTTCTATTTAATAATAAATGATTGAATGAAGATTTCCCAGTATTACTAATTGTGTATGTAACTTCAAGATTAAAACCAGAAATTTAAAATTTTGTAATACCTTTCTTTATGAGTACGCTCTTCCAATTTTTCATTCTTTATTATTTATAACATTCAAAATAAAAAATAAATAATCAATAAATCAATGTTTATTCCTTAATTTGTTTGTTACAGGAATCCGCTGCGACGCCACAGACTTCTCATCTCTTGTTCAGTAGCATCTTTAGGTAAGTAATTCTGCCTCCGCACAGATGCAGGATTTGCCTCCTATAGCGTCACATTGTAAACTACCCTGCGTTTCTTCAACGTTCGCCTGAAGTGATTCTCATTTACAGGACATTATTTAAATGCAGCATGTTGAATTGCAGACTGATCTAATGACATTGTTTTTTATGTTAAAAAATTATCTTCAATGCCGTTGGTTTTGGGAAAATTGTTTTCTGAGTCGATAAAGGTGATTAACGTAAACATGTGAATTATCTTTCATTATCAGTAAACTGTCAATACTTCCCTGAGTCGTACTTTTGCTACATGAAAAAATGCATAATTCTTTATCATAGAAGACATCTTTAGAAAAAACACTTCCTATCACACATGCATATAGTGTCCGATCGTAATGATTGAGATAATTTTGATTGTAAAATTTCGTTTCCGTATATTCTTACAAACGTCAATATTCTTACAAACGTCTTTTTCGATATCCTTTATACTACAACTGCTCGAAATAGAGATATACCAAATTTGTATTTTCTATCCCAGCGATGTTTTCAGAACGTGTACGCAAGCAGCTGCATATGTCTGTATTCTTGCTCCTTCGATTTGACCGCCGCGCCGCCTGCATTGATCTCCATAACTCGCCGAAGTCGCCCCATCTGCCGCACGTGAAGCACAGCACGCCAGAAAAACGACGGAACGGGCGCGCGTGTTTTCTCGCAAACCCAATTTGAATTTTAAAACAAAACACTACCTATGTTTTTTACTCCTCGCCCGCGCCGCGCCTCCACGCGCGCCTGCTGCGCAGCCTGCAGATGTATTCGAAACGCCTTGTTCCTCCGTTGGTTCGTCCCACCGCGGACAGATGTCACCTCTTTCGTAGGGCTCTATGGCGGACAAGCTCTTCACCCATGCTGTGTGGACGATCGCTCGATTTGAAGCGCTTGCCGTATGTAGCGCTCTGAAAATGTAGAGTTTTTTTCTGAATTTTTCGTTTAAGGGTATTGCAAATAATGAAATGATACTTTGCTTACATTGCCAGAATTAATTTTTTTACAGAAGACCATCCATTGTATGATGTTGGGGATTGTGTGGAGTATGGGACCGAGCTCTGTGCGTAGCAATGGAAGTATATAGCTTTCAGATTACAAAACTCAATTTTTTACGCAATTTTTAACTTATGAAGTCGAATTTTTGACCCAAAACTGTAGGGAAAAATGTATTTAAGTATTTCTCACAATATACTTACTGTATTAATCATTTAATATAACGTCGTGCATTTGTACAGTATTATAAAACACAAACATATTGTTACCCAAACTTTACCCTTCCAAAAACCTTTTATGTTTTCCAGTGGGTTCTCACTGGCGTTACCTGATGGCGTTTCTACCTTCGAAGTTCGATTAATCGAAACTGTCTTGTAGAATATGAAGAGAGAAAAATATTATAAAATGAGTAAATATAATGAGAAAATAGTCATGTGCCAAAGATCCATGTCTTACGGCTTTTTTCTTGACATAAAAATAGAACAATGCTTATATTTTTATTATTATTATTTATTGTTGTTGATAGTATCAACGTCATTAAAATATTGTCATGACGTGTGTTCACATTATATGTAGTTTGTAAAAGAAGCTGAAAAGCAAATTTACTGAATTGTTAGTACGTGGAAAGTATTCTCCATTTTTTTCTGAGGAAGTTACATCACGGCGTAAGAAGAAAGTAATGTGAATTGGTTTCGGTGAGATAACTTGAGCAGACTATTTTACACCTTTTCAATTAAAAAAATATATAGAACATTTATTTTATTAAAAAGTACTACATTTGGAAATTACTTTGCATTTTCTACTAACTAGATGAGTAAAGAAAATGGCAACAGTTCATTGCGATGATTTTACACCATAAACATGAAAACCAATTCATCAAAAGGAACTCAACGACAGGCTGGGCTTGCGTTTATATTATATACATGCATTATTATATACTCCATATATTTTATTTACTTGTATATTATGTATTGCATTATATTAAGATTATTGTTGGCCTACATTCATATTACCGTAGAATTTTATTGGTGAACGTTTCTCTTATAAAGTATTTTAAAATAAAACACAAATGTGTTTCGAAATATTTATGTCATATTTCACCTATAACCCGTCATTATTTATGTTTGTGATGTCACCAATATAATCTACTTCCATGAATTTATTGTCCACATAAATTATTTGTAAACATTTTAATTAAGAAGTTGAGGATCATGTTCCCACTTTTATAACTTTTCTCTTCTCCTGATCGATTCGATTTAATTTACTCTTATAGCTTCTGATTCGCTACGTTCTTAGTACACCATACTTCCAAAGTAAATGTTCCCACAAAGCGAGGAGTGGCTTAAAGAGGCCCGAGAGGCGGTCGCGCGGTTTGTACGCAGATTCCAGAGGCCGCGGGTCGCCCGAGACGGCGTGAGAGTGGCTGGGAAGGTGCGAGAAGAAGTGACGGAGGCCACGACGCTCCTGAGAAGGAAGAGATGTAAAGGGCGGTAGAGGATGCACTGAAAAGCTGCTTGTCATTGGCGGCGGTGTGGAAAAGAGGAGGCAGGCTGGGGTTCGATTGGCTCTTGGGGCGGGGGAGTAAGGGGGATGGGACCTGAATGTGGGACGGGGCAGAAGCGGCGATGGGGGACAAAGCGGGTTTGGGGAAGGCACGCAGCTCGGGGAGACACGGGTTTGAGCCGGGATTGTAAAATTCAGAACGAGATAAGGCAGACCGGGCTGGAGGGGCAAGGACATATGGGACGGTATGAAACGGAACGAGACTAGGCAGGCTGGAGGGCCAGAAATGGGATGAGATGGTATGCGGGAGACGAGATAGTTCATGGACGGATAGAGCGGAGAGGGACGGGACGATCCGGGGTCGAAAGGAGTGGACAGGAAAGGGCGGGATAGGCAGATGCGAGGACAGAACGTGGTGAGTCTGTCGGAGTGGGGAAGAATGGCACTGGACAAGGAGGTGTGGGGACAGACCGTGGTGAGGCTGTCGGAGAGGGGAAGAATGGCACTGGACAAGGAGGTGCGGGGACAGACCGTGGTGAGACTGTCGGAGTAGAGAAGAATGGCACAGGACAAGGAGGTCTGGGGACAGAACGTGGTGAGGCTGTCTGGGTGGGGAAGAATGGCATTGGACAAGGAGGTGCGGGGACAGACCGTGGTGAGGCTGTCGGTGGGGAAGAATGGCATTGGACAAGGAGGTGTGGGGACAGACCGTGGTGAGGCTGTCGGAGTGGGGAAGAATGGCATTGGACAAGGAGGTGGGGACAGGTGGTGAGGCTGTCGGGGTGGGGACACAGGACAATTAGGTCTGGGGACAGAACGTGGTGAGGCTGTCGGGGTGGGGAAGAATGGCATTGGACAAGGAGGTGCGGGAACAGACCGTGGTGAGGCTGTCGGAGTGGGGAAGAATGGCACAGTACAATTAGGTCTGGGGACAGAACGTGGTGAAGCTGTCGGGGTGGGGAATAATGGCATTGGACAAGGAGGTGCGGGGACAGACTGTGGTGAGGCTGTCGGTGTGGGGAAGAATGGCACAGGACAATTAGGTCTGGGGACAGAACGTGGTGAGGCTGTCGGGGTGGGGAAGAATGGCACTGGACAAGGAGGTGCGGGGACAGACCGCGGCGAGGCTGTCGGGGTGGGGAAGAATGGTATTGGACAAGGAGGTGCGGGGACAGACTGTAGTGAGGCTGTCGGAGTGGGGAAGAATGCCATTGGACAAGTAGGTGCATGGTGAGGTTGAGGCGAAGCTTGAGTTGGGGACGGGAACTAGGCAGAGCAGTGGCGTGTCAGCGGGGGGTCGGGGGCGAGCCGCAACCGGTCGTTCGCGCCCCGGCCGGAGGTTACAACCCCCTCTCCCTACCTCCCCGCGCACGGCGCCAGGGGGCGGTGCTCCCGGGGAGATTCCCTGGATTACAGAGGCCCCTCTGAATATAGAGAGGATCCGGTACGTCGCGAGCTGTGGAAGTAGGTTACTCGACGAGGCGGGAGAGAGATTTCATCCACGGGGTGTATTCGCACGGAGATTTATGAATCCGATTAATAACAGATTGACGAATGGGCTGTGTTTATATTTGTGTTCGAGGACGTGTGCAAATGTACCTAGCAAGCAAATGGACATCGAATTAAAATCATGTTTTTCACATTGGAAAACAAATTCTGGGTATAATTTGTGTAATTTTCTCTGTCAACGTGTTTTGTAGAATTTAGTTAGATATTATTATTATTTAGTTGTTCTCACTAAACCATGATACTAACGGTCTAATGGAACAAAAGAATGTTCGTGCATATTCGTAGTAATGGAACCAACGTGCTTTCTCGTTTTGTCTGCGTTCTGGGAATTCTTCCGATTCTCACGTCTCCTCCATGTTTGAAGTTCATATGTGTCTACTATTTACTTACGAGGACACATACACACTCCACTCATATCGTATGGGTACGTGTTTACAAATGTAACCGCTGCTACACAAACACTTTAACGAATTCGGAGGGTTGCGGCAGCCGGTAAACCGTGACTGCAAATATGGGGCATAAGACAAATATTCCCGAACTATTGGTTTGACGAATTTGTTGCCTGTTGTTTGCAATATGCAGACGAGAACGTTGCGACAGGATATTACGACGAAATTGTAATGGTATAACTAGTCATTGCTCAATTTTATTAAATTTATCATCTAATTTTTTTTGTTTATTAGTATTGTAAAATACATTGTAATCAGATAATTTCATATTTTAAATAATGTTTAATGATGTTGCAAAGTGTTGCAATATTTACTCTCCAATGGGCACTTCATGATGGCTAGAAAACTAGTCGAAATTCAAATACATGATATAAATGTTTATATTTTGCAATTAAGACGATTACTTTTAGGCATTTTGATTGATCGAATGTAAATGTAGTTTTTATTATGCATCATCTTCGGAATTTGACTGATTCACATGTAGTAATATGTGTAAATGTTGTGATTCTAAGAGAGAGAGAGAGACAAACTTGTGAGAGGAAATACTTTTAATGAAACAAATTGCAGTTGTGTATTTGAAAGAGAAGCTAGAAATAGAAAAGTTTAGTAGGACGCTCAGAGAAACGAAGGGTTCTGGACAAAAAGTTCTCTACGCCTGTGGATGCCATTGAAATTTATTTAAAAAATAATTTGGTTCACGTTTACAAAACTGTAAATTAATGGTGCCCGTGTTTACGCCCCAGCACTGCCGACATGTTTTTTTTAGCTGGAAACATATTTTCAGATTAGTAAAATTGTGTACGTAGTCCTTAAAAGAACATAAGGACCACATTTTGACTTTAAATAGTTCACACATACTTGGTAAATAATAAAATATTTATGTTCTCAAAATTTGTTAGCAAGGCAAAAGACATATTTCAATATCAGCTTCAATTACAGCTGCAGATTTGGAGAAGACAAAGACCTGAGCCAGACCCAAGTCACTAACTTTCCGCGCTATTAATAATATTCCGTGAATTTCCTGTTCATTTTCCCTTCTTTTTCGAACAACGCGCGCCTTTCTGGACGCGCAATATAAGTTGAAAGGTGTGAGTTGAGTCAACTACAGCGGAGTTCGTCTGGGAGATGCACCTCCGGGGCGGGTGCGCGGCACGGGGGGCGTGGCGCGCTCGTTGTGTGGAGGCGAGGCCGCGCGGGGGCGGTGGGCGTGGCCTCACACAGCGGCGGCGAAGCGGAGGCGTCCCTCGCGGAGGCGACGTGGCGCACACTGGCTAAGAACTGGGTGTCACTCTCGAAGGCGTAAAATGTTCCTTAAGTATTATGTAATAGTATAATATTTGTTATTTACGTAACGTCTTTGGCGTACGAATAAAATGTTGACGGATGAAGTGATGGGACGAGCCGAGTCTGCTATTTTGAAATAAATACGCCAAAACAGTTTCATACGAGTTGTATACATTATTTCTTTTTAGCAGGAATTCAAGAAAACGTGCCAGTATATAATACTGAGAACGTTTGAAATATGCGTCCCCTTGATTCATGTTTTCCCTAAAGTGATTACAGTAGTCAACTATTCATATGGCCGTGAGTTTTTTGCGGTGCGTGTGTGCCAAAATCTGTTACTGTTGGCTCGTCTGTTGATTCTTATACCCAAGTGCGGGCATTCAAATCCGATCGAAGCTGTGGATTTATAAGCACGAAAAAGTCTTTCATACACCTTCCTTCGGAGGTGAATTAAAACCGGTTGTTCCCTGTTGTAGATTTGTATGTTGCATGTAAAAGACATTCAAGTCTAAATGGAACACCTGATTAAAATTCCAAACTCCTGTTCCATCACACGAGTAATGATACCATCTTTCTCTGCCAGACGGTGAAAGGAGCGCAACGGAATTCGCGGGGTCAGGCGGAAGGGCAGGCTTCATGGCCTGAGCCTCGCCACGGAAAATAAGGCATAATTGATTGATTTTCAAAGTCTACATCGGCGTATCTTACAACAAAGTAAGACTTTATAATCAATGAACAGTAAAAAAAAATACTATTTTCCATGCCTGAGAGCTGAAAAACGTCAATAATAGAAATATAATATGCAAGCTACTATGAAATAAGTAGAACCTGAAAAATAAATATATCAAATCAAAAAGACATTTCTAGAGTTTAACAATTCCGCCAAAATGTTTTTGTGAGCTCACCAGCAGTGAAATCACCATTTGCAGACCAGGATTCGAACTGGAGATTAAGTTGCTGACTGCAGAAGGGTAAACATTGGGCTCTTAAGAGAGTGTGTGAGCTGCGCTTACAACGCATTATCTCTGTTGCATCGTTTCTGAGACATTAGAAAATTGTCTCAAAAATTCTCAGGACTAAAAGTGCGGACAAATCATACGGTGAATTTTGGAGAAGACGTTTCAAAAGGTTTCCAGGCTAGTGTTATCTATAAATACACATTGTGAAAAAAATGTTGGTATCAAGAACTCACAAATCGTGGAACTTTTACTATAATGCTAAAACCAGAAATAATTTACTATATACAAACGAGCAAGAAAAAATATGCATATACTGAAATTCCACTTTTCTCGTATCTGAGACACAGAGAAGTTTCCACTCCCTCGAAGAATCTACTTTTTTCTTTTTTACATACCAAAAGTTTTCTATTCTCCTCTTACGAGGTAGAAATTTACTACGTATATGTACAAGAAAAATTATGCAGATACTAAAAATGCATATTTTCCGTACCAGAGATACACAGTACGTTCCATTCTTTCGAAGAATCGGCACTTCTGCATTACTCCGTGTACTAGAAGGGAAAGTAACCGCGTTGCATGCGAGCGAGCCCTGTTCGGACCACTGTGTTCCGCAGGCGGGCACCCACACGAGCTGCACGCTCCGTGAGACTCGGCGGGCGCGAGGCGTTTCGCTCGCCGCGTTGCCAAGTTTCGCGGGTGATTGATGCACGGGCGCGAAACTTCGTCCCGACTCGCCGCTTTCCTTCCCCTCTCCGCCCCTCCCCCCCCCCCACCATCACGCCCCGAGGCGTTCCGCCTGCAACCCGCTGCCGTCGCGCCGCCCAACTAATTCTTACGTGCCGCACAAGAAACAGGCAACTTTTTAATATCGGGCCCCATTTGGTATGCTCGACATCGAAATAAATTGTTCAGTGGATCCGCTCCAGAGAAAGATAGGCTGGCGGGTTTTCATAACGTGAAATATGCGTGGTGTCTTCGCCCCGGGTTTGGAAGCGTTGATGGATACAGTCTGCATGGGGATGTGGAGACTAGGGCCTGACGAAACGCATTCTGTCGTCGAAAGTTCTCGCTAGCTTGCTTGCGCAGCCTTGGTGGGAGAGCGCGCTCCTTATGTGCCTGGGAAATCTACAAGGTCCCTGCCAAGGGTGGGAGGTAGTAATACCCGCAAAACTTTTCGTGACCGACGACCTTGCTTCCCCCTCCCTAGAGCAATAAACAGTTGAAGGCAAAAGCTCGCAGCGAGCACTGATGACAATATTTCACATACATCTTCATTGGCGCGTAATAAAATGGATTTACTCTTGAGACCGAGAACTCCTGGTCGTATTTTTCTAAACGATATCTCAAGAAATGACCAAAACAGATCTAGATTCATCGCAGGAGATACCTCGAACTTCTGATAAAATTAGAACTCAAATTATTGAGAAAGTTGCGAAGCCATGACTGATATTCCAGAGATTGGCATTGCTCCATAAAATCTAGTAGGCAATGTCGTAACTAATACCCCCACTCTACCTGCATTTCTCCAAGTCATCGTTCAAAGAAAGTTGCGCGATTAATAACTGCAACAACAATTCTCGGGTGTCTCGGAGGAGCGTGCTCTAGGCCCAGTTTGTTTGTAGTTTCAATCTGTTTCGCTTGTGAGAAGCACCATGAGTAATAGCGGTGCGCTGGTCTTGTCGCCGAGAACAATCGGAACTGTCTTTGTGTCCGGGCCCAGTAGGGAGTGTTTCCATACATTGCCATCAAGTCGTCTGTATTTTTTTGCCTGAATATGTGTTGGGTTACACTTCACACACTCATTATTCTGTTAACTTATTTCACTAATTGATTTCCCCTGATTTACAACGTCAAGCCTCATGCAAAAAGTATACTATTTTAAAACAGTAATGATGGTTTTCATTGTAGTAAAAATACTTGTAGAATGTTTTAATGCAGTGCACTTAAGATAATGATTAAATTATCTTTCTCTTAACATAACAAATGGAAATAATTAAGAGTAAATGAGGCATGACTCAAATTAAAATTAATTGAAAATTAGGAAGATAAGTCCAACCGACCGTACAAAAACAACTAGGTTTACAATGCATTCTCTTTCCATATAGTTTACACGGACTCTTCAAAATTCTCGAGATGGCCGGGTCTAGTGATTTGTAATCCTTCATTTTAAGTAGAACTGTTTAATGATTATTATTATTACTATATTATTATTATTATTATTATTATTATTATTATTATTATTATTATTATTATTATTTACTGACTTGATATTGTTTGACTTGAGAGATAAACATATCGATCTGATGTAAAAATGTGCCCGGGATTCCAGTGGGGAGGAACACCGCCACATCATGGGAGATAACATACAGTACAGTTAGGGGACTAATTCAGTAGTTGATGGACCCGAAATCAATACTCACTCACTTGTGTGTATGTATGTATGTATGTATGTATGTATGTATGTATGTATGTATGTATGTGTGTATGTATGAATGCATGTGTGTACAGTGTATAATCTGGCACTAGTCTCGTGAGGGTAGAGGCGTCGCAGCATATACTACTTTAGGCTTGGGAGGTCTGTGGGAGGTAGGTCTTACACAATTTATTTGGTATACTGTACATGAGACACGCTTCACACAGATAGTATACGTAAAAATTGGCATATGAATGACATAAATGAGCGGTAACTTACCAGCGAATAGTGAATTTTGACACAATCTGAAAATGGAACCCAGGGCCGCGACGTGGATTGCAGATCGCTAGCCATGAACCGCCGGATGCTCCGCCCACTTATTTGTTGCAAGTAATTCACGAATCATTCTAATGTTAAATCCATAATCCATTAACATTAAACTCGTAAATCTATTACTTAAACCCACAACTTTGAAGTATGTTTTCAAGTAATTTTCTCTTTTCAGGCTAAATATCTTACATCTCTATGCATGCTTGATCTCTCATTTGTCTGTCGTACACCCTAGTGTCTCTAGAACGAACCTCCCAACCACCTCCAGCGCATCACAAGCCTTGGGAGTGCGGCGCCCGTTGTATTTTATGGGCTCCGGAGGTGCGCAGTTTTACGAGCGAGGTGCGAGCTAACGACCCTCTGATGCTGATGCGAGCTATAATTAAGGCACTTTTTATACGCTGCTACTGGGCTTGGAGGCCCCGCGGGGTTATGGCCGCTTCGAGCACATGACGTGGGTTCTCCGCATCCACCCCGCCGCCAGTTCCTCATTCACCGCCCCTCCCGCGGACACGGCATCGTGGCTGGGATGTCGGCTGTGATGAGCGAGCCTATTATTTCGGTGCCCGAAGCCGGATGGGAAATTTTCGATTGCCGCCGTCTCGTCGGCGGGGCATTGGTGACGGGGATTGCTTGGGTGGCGGGGTCGAGGTTTGGGCCGATGGCGGGCCCGGCGGGGGTGCATAGACGGGGGTCGGCGGATTCGGTGGCTGGACCAGCGGCAGGGGCGGCGGCGGCAGAGGCGTCGCTGTGGGTAGAGATCAAGGTGGAGGCAGTAGGAGATGGGGAGCGGGGCGGAGTGCGACAGGGATGGAGGGCGGCGGGGTGAGATGGATGTCGACGGAGCGGAAAGCGGAAGCGTGGAGGGGACGAGTGGTGGGGACGGCGGCGGCGGGAGTAGAGGGCGGCGGGACGAGGTGGAGGTTGCAGGAGCGGAGGGATGAAGGGTGGTGGGCGGGGGGGGGCGGAGGGGGACAGGGTGAGATGCAGGTCGACGGAGTGGGGGGCGGATGGCGGGTACGGCGGCGGCGGGGCCAGGTTGAGACGGCGGAGGCGGGAACGGAGGGCGGCGGGGCCAGGTGGAGGTCGACAGATCGGAGGACGGAAGGGTGGAGGGGTGCAGGGTGGAGTGCGTCGAGGATGGCGGGGGCGGTGGAGGGCGGGATGAGGTGGACGTCGACGGGACGGAGGGCGGAAGGGTGGAGGACGGCTGGAACGGTGACGGGGGGGGCGGGGCGAAGTGGAGGTCGACGAAGTGGCGGGAGCCGAAGGGTGGAGGGCAGCGGGGCAGAGGGTGGCGTGGGCGACAGGGGTGGCAGGGGCAATGCCCAGCCTCCGAAACAGCCGCTGGCCTCGCCCAAGGGACGCCCTGTCCGCTGCGTGCTCTGGCGGTAAGTTACTGCAAACACAGCGCCTTCGTCCCGAGGGCAGCCGCAGCCGCAGCCCTTGCTCCCCCTCCCTGTATCCACCGCGGCGCTTCCTCCATTGGCAGGGCGCCGCCCCCACCGACTCTGACGGTTGCGCCGTGGAGATCACCACTGGAAAATGTTTTCACAAAATACCCATTAACAAAATATTAGATCGTTCGGTTCACTCTCCATTAGACTTTGTGGATTTCAAAGGTTTTAATGGGAATAAACTCATAATATAATAATTGTCCTTCTGCAAAGTCGAAAAAATAGACTAAATAATAGAGTAAACCATTCTGTTTATTTCATTTTCAGCATTCTCATATTTTTATTTCATCCTCAGGTCTGGTGATAAACAAAAAGAACAACAACACAATAAGTATACGTATGGTATTTACAGATAATAGTCCTATGAAAAAACATAACGTACAAAATTATCGAGAATCTGTGCCAATCTTACTGGAAAGTTACAAAATGATTATGACCACTCGTTGACATTTATAGCTAAATTCCAAACCCACTATGCATGGAGTGGTTACAGTACGAGGGTCCATCTCGCACAAGTCCACCTCAGACCAAGGTCTAATAGCAAATGAGTGTCAAACAGTGCTGCGAGGAAGTTGTGCGATCAGACTTTGTTCATAGCATCAGCCCTGAGGATGGAATAAAAATATTCCGAAACGTTGACAAACTCAATGGTGTAATTTACTCCGCACAAATCCCGTGATTACAATTTCCAAAGTCCACTGCATTGTCGTGACTCTACAATGATTAAATAACTTTTGTAACTTGCTTCTCATCCTTCATATTTCTCACGTTTTATGCCGACACCGCATCCATCGCCTGCGACCTTCTTTTCCTCCTCCTCCTCCTTCTCCTCCCCTCCTCCTTCTCTTCCCCTCCTCCTTCTCTTCCCCTCCTCCTTCTCCTCCCCTCCTCCTTCTCCTCCCTTCCTCCTTTTCCCCTTATTGTCCTTCCCTTCCTTCTCCTCCTGTTCCTCCTCCTTCTCTTCTTCCTTCTTCTTGTTCTTCTGCCCCTTATCTTCCTGCTTCTTATCCTCCTCCTCATTCTTCTCCTCCTTCTCCTCTTCCTTCTCCTTCTCTTCCTGCTCCTTATCTTCCTTCTTGTTATCCACCTTCTCTTTCTCTTCCTCCTCCTCCTCTTTCTTCTCCTCCCACTTTTCTCCTCCTCTTTCTTTCTTCTCCTCCTCCTGTTCGTCCCCGTTGCAAGGGGCGGGGCGGCGTTGCCCCTCGTGTGGGCGCTGGCGGCGCGCGGCTGAGGGCCGCGGGCGCATTTCGTAAATCGCACGGGAGGCGCCGGGGGCGGCGGAAGGCCAACGGCACACTCGTCCAGCATAAGCCGATGGGCCCAGAACTCCGCAGCTGACCGCAGACTCTCGCAGGCAATACTCGGGGGAGACATCACGGTGGCGCGGGAAGGCATGTCAGAGAATGGGATACATGTTGAAGAGAACCGGACACGCTAACGTGTGGTCAGCTATAGAGACGGCGGATATGACGGGAACTACTTGTTTTAAATTATTCCTTCAGTTTAACCCTACGGTTATTGATAACTCAAGATAACTGGTTCATAAATTAACATTTTTTCTTGTTTATAAAAAAACGCGTTTGTTCCAAAATATTAACTTATATTGTTAGTTTTGTCCTGTTATTATTGTTATACAATATTACGAATTTTTACGTACTATTATAGTACAGAACGAATATAGTTTTACACATTAAATTAAAATATCACTTTAATATTTATTACTGAACAGTCAAACTCAAAGCAAACTAAATTTAAAACCGCCTGATTGCATGGATTTTGTTACCTGGAAGCCACAATATTGTGATTTTCACTGTTTAAATAAACGCTACCCGATGAATACTATTTCTTTTCACTTTTGATTCCGGGCGCGTCAACAACTTAGGTCATTAGTCCCGTAAGTGTAGTGCATGCTTTCTCGGGAGATGGCAGTGATCTTTCCTTCGCTTGATGGAGAGATCCAGCACCGGTCTACCGTCGGCTGTCGGCTAGCGGGGTTTTCCCCTAACCCGGACACTCCCACTAGTGGGCACCGCCCCAGCCGAGACAAGCTCTAACCTCCCGACCGGTCGCCCGTAATATGTGGTAGTGTAGTGCAGGTTAGTGTAAGTGTGTGTGTAAGAGTATAGGATAGGCAAGAAACAGGAAGGAAAGATCGCGCGCGGTCCGTGGCCCGTTTGTTTGGGTACTGTTCCGGCATTCGCCTGGTGTTGATAGTAGAAACCTCGGAAAACTACCAATCAAAGCAGCCGGCCGCTAGAATTCTCCTCCATACAGCGACTGAATTCGATCTAGCTGAAAAGCTAGTGTCGATAATCCTGCCGCCGTCTGAATTCGAACCTAGGACATCCCAGTCAGAGTTGCTGCTGTGACATCAGTTGAGGAACTGAGCTACCGCTCCTGATTTATTCAGAATTAAATATCGCAATATATAATCAAGATTGGAACCGAACTACACACACAAAGAGAAGAAAACTTGAAATGATTGTTTTTACTTTCTAGGGGTTCATGCCTTGGGCCTATTTTATACTGCATTTCCAACAGTATATTTTTTCCTGACTTATGTATTTCCTCACCTGAATTGCGTAGACGACGTGCTGCGGAGATAAGCCTCAACCTCTCAACTGCGCAGCTTCAGTCAAACCGTTAAATTATCTAAGAAGCGCTTGTTGATCGGAGACGAGCGTGTAACATCCTCTTTATACTAACTTGCAGAGCAACGTATGTTTGGTGTGGTGGGTGAGAGAGTTTGGTGCGTTGTCGTTTGTTTTAAGCTTTTTTAGGCAAAAAGAATATCAAAATAGGTATCAACTGCCCTTTTAGGATATTTTAGGCACTATTAGATGCTTTCAGTAGATCTATTTTCTCATGATTTGTAAACATTTGCAATTATTTTCCTCAACTTTCTAGAGAAACAACATGGGCATTTCGCCTATAATCCGAGGTCTAATCATAAGTTACGCAATTTAGAAGTTAGCGAGGCAAGTTGTTTTAATTTATTACTTGGGAAGAAATTCCTTACATAATAATATTTGATCTTGCGATCTGTCGGCCCACGAACAAAAAAAAATATTTCTGAAGCACGCGACAATTGTCTTGATCTTAACAACATAATATGATATCCATTAATAAATAAGGAATATTATTCAAATATAGAAGAGATTATAGCGGGGAATAGATATTCCAGTTGGGTCTGTGTAAAAAATAATATTAAAATAATAATTATAAAGAGCTTAGCTGGGATAATCCATTTTATTTCTCAGAATTAGAGACAAATAACGTACTTACAACATTTAATTTATGTATGGCACTGTCAATCCGCACCATTCGTTGTCATAGCAACAATTTACTTTTAAAAACTGTGAACATCCCACTTGGCAATAGACGAATTTCTAAAAGTAAATAAATCCAAACATTTTCTACAATAAAATATTTATACATATAGTTTCAATGAATACAATAGTTTATCTCTGTTTCCTGTAATATTCAGATCGATGAAATTTTATCAAAGAACACATACATTTCTTTACACATTTCAATTTGTCACTCCCCTAGTAGTTGAATAGAAATGAGACTTTCAGAATATCGTATAAAATTAAAATCAAATACAGGCACACTGTATTAAGAAAAACAAAAAGAACAAAATCGTGTAGGGTATTGTTTTGTAAAATATAGCTAAGGTTATAATAAAGTTTCAACACAGGGAACATAAAAAACAAAGGCGAGTGTGGAGTTGATGTCGTGAACGTAAGTCTAAGAATACAGTTGGTGTAAATGGCAGACGCGCGCCACTTCAACTGTCAAGTTTTCTCTGCGGGTCAAGCAGGAGTCTCACGTAAATCCCACAGCGAGGGAAAGGAAAGGGGCGTAGCTGGGAGACACTCGAGTAACAGATCGAAACAAAATGGGCAGCGTTTCGTAAATCCTCTCCGCGAGATGGCGTGTGGCGGCGCGTAGAACTTGCAACGCCTCTACGTCCTCACCACCAGAAAGCCCTGCAGTCCTCGCCCAATTTCGTCACTCCCTCGCCTCCATAGCTTTTGCCGAATGTATTGCGTTCGTAAAGTTGACTGCTTTCACACCTCCGCCATTCCTAATGTCTCCACTCCTCTACTGTTCGGTCAAAATTCACTTTTATCACGTCTATTTTCCCATCCTCAAATAGCGTCTATTAAATTCCAGTCTCCAACTCGCTGCCTCAACCATTTCCCCGTACCCCTGGCTCATTGCCTTCATTGGCTTCACATTTCTTGAGCCCTGACTGAACCCCGCTTCATGATCACCAACAAAAACATTACGTATCTTCAAATAATTATCATCATACTATAAATCTCCACTGTCAAAACAAAACTACCCGCGAAGAACCATTACCATCTTATCAACAGCATCATATCACCATTCCTACCAACCCATCAAGACCATGATACCATTGCTATCACTAATCGTTGTCTCCATTCTTGTGGTCTTTCACCTGCGTGCTAAACGACACATCACCACTATCATCTCTCCGATCGTAACACTCCTCATTTAGGCTCCTAACTCCCACAACGCCTGTGATTTTCCTCCGTTGATTCGTCACTTCACCTTTCATACCTGTGGACGTATAAAAGCATCGTACAAAAACTAAGGATGTCATAGAAAGGAGAATCTTCATTACATACTTCAAATTGAATTTTGAAAACAAAATGAAAACCATCTTATTTTATCCATTTTAGCTTATTAAGTATCCTAAAGATGTCTGATTATTTTACAGAAATTTTGGACGTATCAAAATATAAATATTACATAGATTTGTAGTAAATGCTATGTTTAGGTTTTTAAAGAAGTTGACGTAGTTTCATCATATGAGTAGTTTGTTGACCAATGTTATTTTTCGATGGAATCGAGTAAACCCTCCAGTTCAATAAAATATGTAAATTACCTCCTTTATATGTTTTACATTGTTAATTATATTTTTTTCACAACTAGCACTGAAGATGGTCACAATCGACTTAGAAAGCGTTTTGCTGCACTAAACAATTATTATGTTGAAATCAATTTGTATTGAATATATATATTGTACACTATTTCCCATAAATCTGTTTATTTTAATGAATATAATACGGGAATTTTTTTTAAGAGAATCATATTTCATGTTAAAAATAACTATGGCAATTGTTATCCAATATGTAGTTGAATGGTTTCTTCGCTTAACGTGATTCTGAAAAGGTGAAGGTAAACTTGCGGTCAACAGTATTACAGGCAATGGCCGCACTCGAAGAAAATGTAATAGACCTCCTTAGAGAACAATAACGATATCATCGATATCCTGATCGACCATATAGTTCAGTTTTCGTACTTTATTTCTCAGCCTGTTTTCTTTTTATCGAAACCTGTCCAATTCTTCATTTTGTACAGAATAAAATTAAGGATTCTCTGCTAGAGACTAAATAGATATCTGCTAGAAGGTCATTTTTCTCAAAGAATCTTATTATTTATTATATTAATATATCATAAATTGAATTGAGTGTATAACTTCTTTGTACAAAATATTTAGATAAACGAAGTATTTCAAAGCAAGAATTTAAATTTTACTTCATTAATAATATATCATAACTAACAAATTTGGAGGAAGTACAATATTAAGACATACTACAATTACAATTATAATTATAATTACAATATCAAGTATATATCATTACAATAATAAGTTAATATTATATTATAATTACAATATATTATTAGTATTAATATTAATTAATTACTGTATTTATTTATATTTCTTTCCAAAAATATGTCCATATATTCATTTAATAAATATTCTTCTATATTATTTTAGTAGTGTAGATAGTGTAGATTAATTTAGGGTCCTTCACAAGCAACCAATTTATAAATAAGGTGCGTAAAAGAGTTTTTCGGAGACACGGAGTGCAGGGTTGTTGAAATCTAGACTCCAAAACAAAGCGTTTTAGGACCTTAAAGCCTGGAATTTTTAGGCCAAAGGTCTCATGTTCCTCACATTGTAATCTACAGGATTAGATCTTCTTGAACATTCTATTATATTTTGCTGGTTCGGCGCATCTCGATTCTACCCCACCTGTTCAGAGACGTTCAGAATCTGCGACTTTACGTATGATTAAACTAATTAATTGGTATTCTACACGACGGAATTGCGCGGGAATACTTTTCTGTTTGGTAATAATGTTAAATAAGATTAGTTTGTATAGACAAAGGTGTATTGTACTGTAATGTCAAAACACGTTCAGATAGTAGCATTACACTGAGGCATATAGAACAAGTGACGGAAGATAAGAGGGACTAGAAAAAGCAGATACATTATGGGCTTCATATGTAAATAGAAGAAAGGGAAGAGGGTGGGTTTTAACATGCAAGTGTTCTCGCACGGGTACACTACTTGTTTTAAAATTAAAGAAACATCAGAACAACAAAACACGCAATAATTATTATTCATTTTATCCTCATCATTATCATTATAATTCACATTTTCTAGTCACTTCTCGCCTGCGAATAATAATTTATGTCCACTGTCTTGATGATATATTTGAATGCTTGTTGAGTTTGCAAGACAATTTCACAAAAAATTTGAACAAAATTAAATGTTAAGAATGTAACAACTTTATTTAGAAATTTTTTGCTGCGTCCGTCAGTAACGAGTTTAAATTAAGCAAGAATTTTTATACAGTTAAAACAGTATTACATCAGATCATAATTCTTCGAAAGTGTATTTAAGAATTTCAAACTTGAGATCATTAAGGGGATATTTCTTTGAAAATTATATCGCAAAACCATTTCAATAATATCGTTCAACCCCTCTAGAACACAGTTACCAAATTCTAGAAATGCTGAGTGACTCAATATTTACTGACTTGTTTCCTAGATAGACCATAATAACGGATTCAACATCAGTACACGATGGAAATACATTATCGGACGTGAACGCGCACCGTGAATTTCAGTTCGGAATTGTTGGCATTATATTGGAGAGGAATGATTTGAGGAAAACCATAAGTATTGTGAATGAATTTCTGATTTCAGAATAATTGCTTATCCGCTGCATGTTCATATGATTCCGGCGCTTTTCGAACGTTCTCATGTATGTCTGAAAATCATTGTATGCCGATTTATTTCGTAATATCCAGTACGTCTTAAATGCTTAATACTCGTACTACATACTCGTGAAACCAATTTAAAAATACGTCCTATGGAACAAAGGAAATTTCTAATATAAAATCAGTCTCATGCTTCGTACTTCATTCGTGTCTACCTTAGATTACGGTTTAGTCCAATACCTAACTTTCGGTGTGCAGAATTTTTTGCTTTGGAATACGTGATGAAATTTTTTGTTAATTTTATATAGATTTCTTAAATATAATTATTTCTCGTCATGCAATTTCAAGCTAGTCGTGTTTTTCTATTTTTACTTCTAACGTGTTTCTCGGTATGTGAACCGAAACCCTCTCACCAGCAAATGGAACACAAAAGCATTCAAGAGAAAACGCTGCATTCAATATATTATAGTTGGACTGTAATGTTCCCTACCACACTTCATTCCATCGAACAAGAAACAACCGAAAGACTGACTTTTGGCAACGGCTTTATTGAACCCGAAGACATCGTTAAGGGTAAGCTAAAAAAATCAGAATCAACTACCATAGATATGTTTAGAATTTTTGACATTCTTATTTCTGCAGATGAACTGAAAAAACATATGATGATGGAGAATATCACTATTAGGTATCTGATAATTTCACAGTTAATCATCCTCGGAATCCTGCTCTGTCGATGACAACATCCTGTACAAAACCTAAGAATACGCATCAAGATGGCACTGAAAAACTGAAAAAGTCCCTATGGAAGAGCGTTGAAACCGTATCTCACGAGTGGGCTCCTAGAACAGAGCAACAGCGTGCGACAGATCTTCTATTTGCGGAGAGCCGCATGATAGTGATGGTGGTGCTGGGAGAGGGCCAGATATCAGCCGCCGAACTGAGCTCCTTGCAGCTGCCCGTGGAAGTGCTGTACGCTCCTGAAAGCGGAGATGAGCTGCGACCTGAGGCGCTAAACCGCTTAGACGTCGCCGGCACTGCATTTGTGTTTGTTGCAAATCACCCCGAACAGGTATTCTTTGCGTCGGCGAATTAGGTTGCGAGTTTTCAGCTGTAACTTTGATATCGTAGGCTTCCGCGGCCAGAGTCGAAGGCTGGGGTGCCGACGTTTCGACCGACATATCGCGGTCCTCTTCAGGGCTGTACTGCTGAGGTAGGCAGTACAGCCCTGAAGAGGACCGCGATACTGCCGAGGTAGGCAGTACAGCCCTGAAGAGGACCGCGATATGTCGGTCGAAACGTCGGCACCCCAGCCTTCGACGCGGCGGCACCCGGACAGCCCAGATCACAGCTGTAACTTTGCATATTGCCAGTTCACATTTTCTAGTTTAGACAGGAAAGGATATTCGGCAGTAACTGAATAGCCGCACCATGAAATCTCTGTCCGAATGTGAATTCTAGGGCCCGGCTACATTTGTTGGTCGTTTCCTTGGTGTCCTCTTTATGAGTTCTCATCGAGAGAAGTCGCTCAAGGCAACAAATGTTGTCACTGCAGTTCCTGTAACCGAGACGTCCGAGGTGCGAGCCCCGATGGGAGCAAGATTTTCGAACTAGCTAGATACCTGCCGGCTGCTCTGGTCTGTAGTTTTCCTTGGTTTCTCCGATCAACACCAGGCGAATGCCGGAGCAGTTCCCTAACAAATGAGCCATGGACCGCAAGTGATCTTTCCGTTCTCTGTCTTGTCCTATCTTCACCCCTTACTTATACACTCATACACTCACTTAAACATGCATGCACTACACTACCATACATGCCGGGAGACCAATCGAGGTAGAGATTAGACGGTGCCCCGCTGGTGGAAGATAACTGGTTGAGGAAAACCCTGCTAGTTCACGGTAGTTCGGCGCCGATCTCACCATCCAGTGGGGCAAGACCACCGCCACCTCCCGAGCAAAAAACGTGAATTACACTTACGGAACTGAACTAATAGTTTACGCACCCGGAATCACTAATCATTATCAAGCATTATCAATTCCAAGACGATGGCGGAGTTTTAACTTAAACGGTTAGTCAATTGAGCGTGGTATGTGGCCCATTGTTTTAAGCGCTTCCTAACCTACATCCACCGTTAGAGGTGGGTGATCAGATCCTCCAATCTGACATGCCCTCTCCTCCATAATCTCAAAAAACTCTCTCAGCGTTGGTATGATGCGTAATCAAGTAAGAATTGTGTACCAACCCAAATTGTGTATCAATGAAGATGTATGTATAGTAGTGTATTGCATGTTAGTGCATGTGTGTAAGTAAGGGGTGAGAATAGGACAAGAAAGAGGAAGGAAGGATGGCGCGCGGTCCATGGCCCGTTTGTTAAAGTATTGCTCTGGTATTCGCCTAGTGTTGATAGAGGAACCACTAAAACTACCAATCAGAGCAGTCGGCCGCTAGAACTCTTCAGTGGAGTTTGAAGCGCTTTCTAGCGGATGAGAAGTGTGAGTTTCTGAGCTCTGCGCCAAGGCAGGTGAGGTCGCCTTGCCTGGAGCGAGTACCTGGGCCATTAGGGCTCTACCAAGCTAACAGGCAAGGAAGCTCGACCCAGAAGGGGGCGAAGACTTCCACAGTTCTTCTACCGGATGACTGCGTTGGACGCGTCCGTGGCTGCGCAGGTGTTGGGCTTCCTGGGCTCCCGGGAGCGCGCAGGTCGCCTGAGGGAGCGCAGCGCCCCGCAGCTGGCCTTGCTGCGCGCGGGCGGACGCGCCTCCTGCGAGGCCTTCGCGGAGCGCGCAGAAGCCTTCCTGCGCGCCGCCTGGCGTCGCCACGAGGCTGCGCGCCTGGCGGTGTTGCAGGTTGCCTCTTGGAATAACAAACTATTCACTCTTTGACTTTCTTCTTATCATTAGTTTATCCCAATATTTTTTTCAGTCAGATATGAAATTGTTGTTTTTTATTTACAATTGCTCTCTTCATCATTTTGTACTACGTTTCGACGACTTTTTTTCGTTATTTTCAAATATTGAAAAATATTTTTTAAACATTTGTTTTATATTATAATTTGCTAGGTACTAATGTTTCCAAATTATTGTAGCTTACCAATAGCAAATTGATACAATTGTTGATCACACGATTTAAGAGATGATCACGTCCATAATAACATATTTTTCAAATTTTAAAGTACGTTCATAACGAGTTAATTAAGTAAGTATGCATTATAATTTTGAGACGCACCTGTTTAATTACTTAAAAGGTGTAAATGATCGAGGTAATTTATTTCTGAATATAATTATTTAAATTATTGAACCTGTTGCCTTGATGTCAATGAGCAACTGAGGGTTCTTTTAAAGAAAAATATTTATACTTTAAAAGGTTGCCCTGGTAGCTAGTGATGAAGACGAATTATTTTAAAAGGAAGTTGGAGGTATGGAATTAACTGTAATTTTGAACTGCTCTTTGTTTTAATTTAGATAATAGATTTAGATAAATTTTATAAATTTTATAAATTTTAATTTAGATAACAACATAGTTATTTGTAAATTTATTAGATTCTAAAACTGAATTTAAAACTATGAATTTTTATATTAATAATATTCTAATAATAAGATTATTAGACAGTTACAACTAAAAAATCTTTGACTTTCTCTTTGGGAAATTGAATTGGGCTAAGAGAATTTGGGCAAAGTACAAAAGATGAAGCGCGGTCCGGCGTTTGAACGGCGTTTAATCCACGTTTGAACTCAGGAGTAACTTGTCTTCAGTAATCCACACGAACACATCTAATTTGGTTTTTATCTGCACTCCGTTCCAACCCTACAAGTAAAAATGTTTAATCACAGCATGTACTCGTTTTTCTTCATCTTCTGCGCCGCAAGACAAACTCTCACATTCAGCTGGTTGCCAACAAATATCTTCACGTCACATTTATTTGAAAATTCAAACATTTGCTTAACAAGAACCATGCTTCCTAACAGTGATGATGTTTAAAAACAGTTCGTGGTCTTTCATAGAAAGTTACCAGACTTATCAAACGGCCTAGATAGAGTCTATGTATTTTGAGTAGGAAAGAAGCTTATTTAGGAATGGTTTACTTTTTGATATTTACAATTTGACATTGTAAACATAAATGACTAAAAAATGCTTTGCATATTTCCCTAACATTTATATAATTATTTTAAAATATATATTGATTATTAAACAAAGCAATTATTGGTTATAAGTTTATAAGTAAAAAACAAAAAAATTGTAGAATATTACATTACAATATCGAACGTCAGTTGTACAGATCAGCAATATAGATTCTGAACGTTTTCCTATTGGACTTATTAGCTTTTAAAATAATGTAATTGAATGCATTATTTCATTTAAATTGTTAGATATTCTTTAAATGGTATTAATTAATAAGAAAATTACGTAGGCTTAGGCGTAAATTAATGCATATTTACACAAAATAACAAGGTATTGTTATAAATGAATTTCAGTGATTGACACGGTGCGATCGAATAAGAGTGAATTCCCCTTTGTAGACGATGCCTGGCGGGCAAGCCTGTGGACCTGCTTTGGTTCTAAACCCGCACTCTAAAGCCGGCCGCGGTGTGCGACCTTTAAGCGTGGAAACACCCCCCGGCTGGAATCTGGCCGGCTGTACAATGCGCGTGGCGGACATAAGATACGGCATCTCGATCCTGGAGGACGACAGTTGGCCTGAAGAGCGCGACTCGATAGTGCTGCGCTCTGTGCTGCGCGCGGCCGGCGCCCGCGCGGAGATTCTCTCGATGGACGAGAGAGAGGGCGAGGGCGTCTTCTTCGCCAACGGCTCCGCCACCGGCATCCTCGGTATGAGGCGCCACGCACGCAACGCACTCAGGGCCAAACACGATCTCTCCTCATGGCCCAGGATTCCGAATACTGTAGAATATTTTAAATATTTTTCCAAATCGTATCTATTTTTATCGTTCATCTTTTCTCTGCTGAAAGTCGTGCTAAACCAGTTAAATTTATTTCCGTTAGACATTTAAATTCTGTATGGGTTGACTTTTGTATCACAATCGTTTCTGCCCCTCATAATATTTTATAAAATGGAAAAAGTGTTAAAATGTTATTAGTGCAGTAAAAGAATAGATGACGGTGTACAGAGATGTGTTGAGGTTGCTTTCGATTCGTACACTCCATTTTGCCGTTATGAATATCTGTAAGTGTTCTTGCCAATCAATATCTTTGGGAAAAACAAATGTATTCTAAAACAAGTGTATTCTAAGGAAATTTATTTTCTCGAGAAACCACGATAGTCTATTGTAAATGGCAGCGAAGTCCTAATCACAGTAGTTATTGGAACAAAACGAGATCAGAGGATGCATGTTAACCTTAAAACTAGTGCCAGGATATAGGATCCTACCAGGGCCTCCTGTGTTCTATGAAATTATAGTTGTTTTAATGAGATCTTGGCAATAGATTCGCATTTAGGAGCCAGGAGTTGGGTGTCTCAGAAACTTATCCTCACAATATGCATTTGGTGTCACCTTGATAGATCTGCAGTGTCTGTTTCATGAAATAATTGTGTTCAGCTTCAGAATTCGTACGCTATCGACTGTTCAAACCTATTAGTGCCACAGAATGGTAGGAAATTTTTCACACTACTTAATTTTTTAATCTCTTTTGACTGCCTATTAGGTATTGCTCCACTCTCTGCGCGACTAAAAGACAGTTTTTCACTTATTCTCAATTTTTTGGTCCCCTAATAGTAGAATTGAAATATTACTCTAAGATTATTATAGAAGAGTAAATCATGTCATGTACGTACATTTTCATTTAAACGTTTGTTTTTGAAAAAATGTATTTTGAACGTTTCTGAAGGAAGCGCAATGTTCAGCTCATTTCCACCAAACTTTTTCAGTTTTCGAAAAACTTCATGTAGTTTTGAAAAATTAAAAAACTCTCAAAATGGAATTTGTCAAGTAATTTATTACATTTATCTCTATTTGTAACAAAAAATTCAAAAAAGTTGCGACCGTTTTCGAGAAAATGCACGATTTTGAGTTACTTTCATTGAAAACT
Source organism: Teleogryllus occipitalis (assembly GCA_011170035.1). Taxonomy (NCBI): domain Eukaryota; kingdom Metazoa; phylum Arthropoda; class Insecta; order Orthoptera; family Gryllidae; genus Teleogryllus; species Teleogryllus occipitalis. The sequence continues at coordinate 325,022 of BLKR01000345.1, forward strand.
TTTGACTTATCGAAACTTTTAATCAGAAAACTATTGAATCACTTGTTCTCAGAAATGTAATAATCTATAACAAAGCCCGTAAATATTAACGGCGTTAGGGATATTTCAAAAACTTACAATTGGTAATTTTTGAAAAATCAAATAAATACATGAAATCGAGGTTGATGTCTTGTTATTCAATGAATTTAGTAGTATTATCAATTAAAAAAGTTAAAGGAAAAAATTTAGCCGTTTCTGAGAAAAAACTCATTTTTGATATTAACCATATTTCCCTAAAAAAAGTAATATTCCCCAAAAAATAATCTTGTTTAAATAACTAATAGTGAATAACGTGTATTCAATATTATAGTTATAGGAAGATGCCATAAAAATTTTGAACATTTGCAATTTTCTGAAATTCAGAGGTTTGAATGAAAGGTAAACATGCGATATTTTATGTTTATTTTACTATCCGAGAAAAAATAAACAAAACATTTAGAACTAAATATGACACAATTTTGAATGGTGTTGCGGGTTCAATAATGTATAAGAGCGTTGTGGATGGTGAATTCCATCGTTTTCTATCCCGCTTTTAGATCCGCTAATTCTTACAAGACTGGAAACTAAGAATGAAAATAAACTCCCTGAAGAGTTTGGAAAGAAATTTGATCTTCCCTGGTTGTTCCATTTCCAGAAGTAGATAAAATGTTTCGTGGCAGGTTTCTAACTAAATAGTAGAACTCGGTGCACGAAATGAATAAATACAAGAAAGATGAAGTTCAGCTGATCCTTTACTGCAACATCTTTTAGTTTCTAGCGTACTAATTCTTTTCGAGATGCGGAAAGTAAGATTGCAAAATGCATAGCTCACTCTCCTACACACATCCACACTCCGCTCCTATGTGCAAATTCACATCCAGCTCCTATTCACTTTCCAGCATTCTGTTCTCCAACACACCGCGGGATCTGTGTACGAGTGACCCACGAGCTCAGTGTGTGGTGTACCGTAAATATACGTGTGCAGTAATGCAGGAAAGCTGAATGTGAATGTGTGGATGTGCAGTGGAGCTGAATGTGAAGGTGTGCAGTAGAACTGAGCATGTTGGCATGCAGTAGCTCAGAGGGTACGGGAGTGCAGTAGATCAATACGTGCGGATGAACTGTAGAGCTGAGTGTGAGGGTGTGGTGGAGAGCTTATTGTGCGGGTGGGCATTAGAGCTGAGTGTGCGTGTGGATAGTGAAACTGAGCATGCGGGAGTGAGTAGAGCTGAGTGTCCGGGTGAACAATAGAGCGGAGCATGCGGGTGGACTGTAGAGCTGAGCGTGAGGGTGTGGGAGAGATAGAGCTGAGTGCACGGGTGAAGAGTGGATGAGAGCGTGCGGGTGGACTGTAGAGCGGAGCGTGAGGGCGTGTGTGAATGTGCAATTGAGAGTAGAGCTGAGTGCACGGGTGAAGAGTGGATGAGAGCGTGCGGGTGGACTGTAGAGCGGAGCGTGAGGGCGTGGAGGAGATGTGAATGTGCAATTGAGAGTAGAGCTGAGTGCACGGGTGAAGAGTGGATGAGAGCGTGCGGGTGGACTGTAGAGCGGAGCGTGAGTGTGTGGAGGAGCGCTGCGCGTGCGGGTGCGCCGGTGAGCCGCGTGCCGGGTGCGCAGGGGAGGTGAGCGCCGGGCGCGCGGACCTGTCCATAAACCCGCGCGTGCTGGAGGCCCTACCGCCGGAGCTGGGCGTGCATCTCTCGCAGCCGCCCGTGAGTTCCGTGAGGCTGATGCTGGTGTTGCCCGCGGCGCAGCGGCTGCCGGCGTGGATGGCCGTGTTCGCGTGCATGGAGTGGCGGCTGTGGGCGACCGGGTCGTGCAGCCTGGTGGTGGCTGGGGTCGTGTGGCACGCGCTACAGCACGCGAAGCGCGGAGGAGTGGGCGTGGCCGGAGGCGAGGGCGGGGTTGGGGGCGGGGCGGCTGTGTTGGAGGCCTTCGCGGACGTCGCCGCCGCCTTCTCCTCAGCCTCACGCCCGGCGCTGGAGCGGGTACTCTCGCATCGCGACAGGTCAGATAACCCATTCAAAACTAGTGATACTACAACAGCACATACTTTCTCGCATCATTTCTAGTATTTTGCAATTTTCGAAAAATTCTAGAAATTAAAGGAAATTAGACTTACGTTATTCTTTGAAGCGTTCTTTACGGTATCCGACTACGAAGTTTAATAGAAAAATTTGAAGCCGTTTTGAAGAAAGTTTTGGAAATGTAATTGAGGCTTCATGGAAAGTACCCTCAAAAATAAAAATACCCATTGCAAATTTGCACGATCTCGAGTTACTTTAAATCGATCTAGGAATATAAATTTTGAAGAAAATCTCTAAAAGGTTTAGGCACTAGCGCTGACCACGGACTGATGGACGAATATCCATGACGGAGGGATATACAATACCCGCCATCTTAACCAGTAATTCAAATCAAAATTCTGATTGGTGTTAAATTGATAGAGGATTTACTTCTGCCAGGATCGGCCAAGTGCCTTTCTTGGAATCTGTTTTACAAGCCGACAAGAGTCCGCATGCCTGCCATCGATTTTTGGCATTTCAAAAATCCCCCCAATTTGATCGGGTTTTAACCTGCAAACTTGGGATCAGTGATAACCACTATAATACCAAAGCCGGTCAACATGAAGTAACAAAACAAAACGGTGCCTTTTTACTTTCTTACCTTACTAGATCTAAAGTAGTAAAATTAAAACGTGTAACGCTGTAGCCGAAATCGGAGATTTTTGGATAGAAAAACTCGTATTGTGGAGACTTATGTAGAAATGTGGCTACATCTGATACCTACAGTAAATTACTACCTTTAACAAGCTGTCTTTTACAATCCACGTTTGTGTGTACAAAAAATCGATTGACGGTGAAACCACCTAGGTCTGTTCGTTTGTCCGTCCACCTGTGGTCAATGTTAGCGCCTAAAATGTTCAGACGATTTTGTCCAATATTGATATTCCTCGATTCACCTGGAAGAATTGAAGACCCTAAGATTTTGAAACTGATGTTTTGACTTTGGGGGGTACTTTGGGGGTACTAAAACCTTCAATTTTCAAATTTTTGTCAAAATAGCTCCATAAAATCATAATGAAAATTATCAACATTTTAAGCGTCGGGAACTGTTTATATGTGCAGCGGGTAGTGTAGGTATAATGCGCTTGGCATATCAACTCCATTTGCTGCAGTTGGGAGCTTAGAGCTTACTGTCTTAAAAATCACCGTCTCCTTCTGCGATGAAAACACGCACTACACTTACTAGACTATTACCCTTTCCAGTTGACGAGCCCGGAAACACTTAAACAATTAATCTACATATCTGTGGACTTCAGTTCGAGTATTGGCAAGAAGAAAAACAATGTGCCGATTGGAAACAATTTTTCAGGTTCATGTAGAATTATATTATTACATTGACCGTTGCAAATAATGCGGGAAATATGTGCTATTGTAACACTTATTAAATGAAAATTCCTATTTTAAACATACCTTGAGTAATATATATGTGAAGAAAACATGCCACAGTTATAAACATTTCATATAAGACAATTGTATAAACAACCACGCATGTAAATGTGTGGTAACGTGTACTTGATTCATGACTTTTTCCATTAAGTTAATCTCTTTTGTACACTTAAGACATTCACACCTAGATTCAATTAAGACCAATTTTGAACTTACGTTTATAAATATGGTAAATGTGAGAAAACCGCAAGAGGCTAGCGATGATTTTCCAATAGGAACACTTAACATTCGGCAATTGAACGTAAAATAAACAATCGCTTAACAGGCGTAATTTTCATGTTCAATAGGTTTTCAATTTCATTCCTAGTAATATTATTCTTTATGTAATTCTTCTATTCCACATTTTAATTACAGTAAAATATCTCAGGATAACACGAAGACAGATACGAGGTATTTTCTTAGTTAATTTGTTTCATATTTTCATTTTAGATCATGTTAGCATACATAGACTATACATACTTCCAAGCTTAATTTTTTGCTTTTTGTTGGTATAAGTAGCACATTTGGGGTTAAATTTTGAATTGTAACTACGCTGTTTTTTATTCTTAGTCGTTCAATATATTCGGACCAAATTTTGGAGCAGTAAATCCTAGAGACTAGTTTTTGAGACATGTAACTGAGAACAATTTCACTTTCATATAATAAATTGTATCGGCCGTACATTCATTGGGAACAAGTAATATCTATTTCTCAAATGTAAATTTTGCTCATGTTTAAATCGTACGATTATTAGCAAAATGAATCGTAGCAAGCTGATACTATTTTGTGTATCACCACCCACTAGAGTTTATACAGACTATTAAAATAATTTTCTATCTTGAAAATTGTTTCCTTTTCTAATCTTTGAACCTCCGACAAAGTCTAGATCAGACATCCACATCATTTTTCATTTTCACTGACTTCGGAGGCCGCGCACGGGCGCAAATCCAGCGAGCTAGGAAGGGTGCGGTTGAGATCAATTCTAGGAATGGGGACCACCAATGAGAAAGCGCAATTCAAACCGTAGCACGCAAATTGAAAAAGCAATCGGAGAGAACATGACGGACGGTTACATATAGTTCAAATACTTTTGCCTTTTGTATTATATTGGAAATATTTGTGATCTATATATGACAAAGTGAAATATAAATCTAAAACGAATTTGATATACATATTTGACTTGGTCCGCAAGTATTATAATTGCTTGTAAAGCTGATTATTTAATTCACTTTGCTACAATGTCATCACAAATTGAGTGTGGTGCTAAACACAAAACTGTAATATTTAATCATTTTTGTTTGATGATGACAGTTATAAACTATTTGTTCATTAAATATGTTTAATTGAATAGGACAGTCCCATCAAAAGAAAAAAATCTTCTAATTAAAAAAAGCATTATTACCTTCTTCTCTGATTTATGTCAAGAAAGAATTATAGGTTTATAATACCAACTCAACTGTGACATGCCAATATGTGAGACATAATATGGTACAATATTTATTATAAACAGCGTAAATTATAGGGATAAATATAGGTGAATATGCCAGCATAGCAACGGTAAGCGAGCCGTCGTCAAGGTCAACAATCTTCATGCAGTGAGAATAGCGGAGACAGCTGATTCATTTCGTAAGGAATTCAGGGATTGGCCTAAAAAGCAGTGACAGTCGTGAAGACGGCTAGTTCATTTGGTAAGAAATTTAGGGATTGGCTAGGCGCGGAAGTACATCAAGTCTTGTCTGTAAATAAACAATCGAAAAGATGGACCGAGTTTTGAAGGGTTGAAAGAGTATGATAGGCATTCATTCTGACTGATGTCGTGGTGTTGAACGGATCGTGCACAATTAATGTTAGGAGTTTTTTGGGACTTGTAAGCATCTACTGGGGAGTAGATATTGGTAGAACTTTGAATTTGAATGCTATGTGTGGACAGTAAAACTTAAAATATTTTAAGTGATCGAGTTAGAAGGACATTGAGGACTTAGGCGAATTTATCAGTAACTGGACTGGAATGCTAACAGCAGACAGTTTGTTAATCGTTGAGTATTCAGCGTACGCGTGGGATGAACTTGGAATTCGTAAATTGGCGAATGAATTAGACTTTATTAACTTCGGAAACAGTGATGAACGGTGATTGAAGTGTGCTTCTGCAAGAAAGGAAGAGAGAATATGGTATCTAGACCTGAGGACGGCGACGTCGGAGAAGAATGAAGATGGTCCAAGAGCGCGCGAAGACGAATACTACATTGTAAGGTTGGAGCAGGTCATGACCAAGGTTTTTTTCATATTGTGTAGAATTATCAAGTACCAAAATTGTTTAAAACATATCCATGTTTTGTGAAATGAATACATGATTCTAATTGTGCCAATTCTAGTAACGAAGTAGCAAGATAGAAATATATTTGCTTTTCAGATTCCTCGACCACTCTGTATAGATGGCAGATCGGATAATCATCTATTAGCATACAATAGTGATTATTTCTATGAAACTCATCGACCCAGGTAGCCGGAAACTAATTTATTTATAATTAGAGTATAAGGTTAACTTGTATGATAGTATTAGCGTAATCTTTTCCTAGCGCCCATTTATACAAATTCGAAACGGATTACGTTGGAATAATATCAAATAATATTAGAAAGCCGAAGATTGAGTCGGAATTAAAATAAATAAATCATTAATATATTCAGTTTATTTCACAACGAACAGTAAGTTATTTATTCATAATCGTTTACAACATCGTATAAAAAATTAAGCCCTTTTCATTCTTTTTAACAAGACCCAATATAATCTCATGATTGCCCGTAATAATGGGGTAAAAATGGTCACTAAATGTGTGCTTCTAAACATTCCATGTCTTCTTGGAATTGCGTATTTATAATTTTTGTGCAATCATGATTTGAGAGATTGCTCTCATAATTTCTTTCATTCTGCTATCCTTTTGAGAATATAACATTACAGGTGAAAATCAATTATTCAACTGTACATTTTTGTTAGTTATAATTAAATCATAATTTTTTAAAAAAGGCCACTGATTTAAAATATTGTTTAAGAGTTACAATGAGGATAAACTTAAAAAATATAATATGTCATTACATAGCAGTGCGCAGACGAATATAAACAGTGCATTATGGCCCTTGTAGCTAGATATACGGAACATTACCCAATTAAATATGAGTTTGTTGGCAAATAATTCCACAGCATGGATCATTGCATTAGACGTCTAGGCATTGAACCTACGCGCCGCGACGAATTATCTGAACAAATGGCAGGATGTTTCTCCTCGCAAAGGTGCCTACCCCACTACTTGCACTTTTGCCACTCTCGTGAGCAGATGTCCGGCTCTTGAGGTCAGAATGCCCGTGGGAGCACGTAGGATGTTTCTAAGACACCAACTTGAATATACTGAATCCTTTACAAGTAAAGAATGGAATTCTGAACCCGTTTGAATTCTGTACGTATGTACGATAAAAAAGAACGCCTTTTCGGGAACTCAAATAATTGATCATATTAACTTGGTGCAATTTGCGGACAAAGATATGCTTGCTGTAGCTATATATCGGAGCAGAGTAGTGGGATGTTATTGGAGTTTTAATAAGTTAACGTGATGGAAATTGTGGATGCATCATTGAAGGTAATATTACATAAATATTTAAAGGTAGTTACTGAAGAATAACATGTATTTGTAATGTCTAAATAATGCTCTTTTACTCGTGAAATATTAATGTGTATTAACTTTAAAGTATAATGTGTTACAATTATATGCAGTATTTAAATGGTACTAGAAAAGTATTCAACCAACATCAACAAAACAGTATTTTTTTGTTTCTTCTTTAGTGTATAATCTGTGCATTACTTCATTTTTTCCGTAACGCTGTAGGAGTTACCTCGCTGTGTGTCTGCTCATGGGGCTTGTGTTGGTCTCCATCTACCAGAGTTTGCTGTCAGATGCCCTCATTACTCCTCTGCGGTGGCCTCCCATCAGAAACCTTGAAGAGGTAGCTAAAGATTTTTCAGACATAAAATGGTTTGATTTTTCCATGTCCACGCCAATTTTTGCCAAAGTAGATAATGGAACGAATTGAGATGAAACGTTTACGAATCTTTTCGTTTCTTGAATGTAAAAAAATATATTTAACTGCAAATCGCTGCAAATGCGTAAGTAACCAGTTTGAAAATACTCAAAACTTTTCAGTTATGATTAAAAGTGAAGTTAAAGAATAAATGTTTTATTTAATTTTAATAATATTTCTTCTTTCGGTACTTACTGCATATTTTATTTCATTTGTTCTACAGTATTTCTGATTTACAATTGCATGCGTGTTCGTTAATCCCATGACCTTTTGCCTTCGCAGTTGGAGAAATCAGACCTGGCCATAATGACGCCGCACTCTGTGCTTAAGGCTATGCATAGCAGTCTCCAGGAGACACCCTACGCTGATCTTTGGCGCAGACTGCGCGTAGATACACCCCAAGGGTGGGTCGACACGCACGGCCGTGCAGCCCTCCTGCTTGATGATGGAGTAGGGGCATGTTTAATGGTATTTAACGTTCCTGTGCTTGTCACGTTTCTTGATAATACGTGCGAGAGTAAGTCAGAAATAAGTACTTCATGGGTTTTATTTTTACTTTTCCGCACTTACGAATGTAAGACGAGAAAATATTGTAATTATGTAAACGCCGAATTTTTGACAGAAGAATTATTATTGTCGGGCCCTGGTAACGAAAAAATGGATACATCTTGTTCCTATCTTCAGTAAATTACTTTCTCTAACACGTGGCGTAGGCAGGGTCTGTTCTGTGGGGAAAATTGATTGACGGCAAAACGTCTGTGAACAACGCTAGCGCCTAAATCGTTCAGCTGATTTTCTCGAAAATTGATATTCCCTGATCGATCTGAATAAACTCGAGGTTTTGGAAGTTTCGAACGGATATTTTAATTTTTGAGAGTACTTACATCAAGTCTCATAAAACATTTTCAAAATTTCCTCAAAAATAGCGCAAAATTTTTGGTTAAACTTTCACCTCGAATAGGAACGCTTAAGAGAATGGTGCACGCCTCACATTCGTTAAAATCCTTGGTTTCACGGAAATTTCAAAAGTGCAATTTTCTGGGGGCGTCTTCCTACAACTAAAATATTAAAAAAGAAAACTTTTTCTTCATGAAGGCACACATTTTTCGCCTTAAGATAGATCTTGAAAGAAGATCACGTACCATTTATCGAAAATATGAGTCATTTTGGAGTAATTTTGTGCGAAATGCTGGCAATTTTTTAATTTTTTTAAAACAAATGTTTGTCAAATATAGTTCCAATTTTTCTAATTTATTCCTCGTATGTATCAAGGGTCGCTAAAAATATGTTGCAACTTCCATTTTCGGCGAACTCCTCGAGTTTTCGAAAATTGCAAAAGGTTAACATTTCAAAACTATAAAATCGCAGATAACGATTTTTGCGTTACACAAATTCTGTTGTGTAAAATCAGCTCTTTATAAAAGGTCATCTTCAATTTTTTTGAAAAAAACGTGTGGTTTTCGCGTAATTTGTGCTTGATATTAATACAATATTTAAAAAGAACATTTTCTCATAATCCACTCCAAATTTTGTCTTCGCGTTTCTTTTTCACGAATAGAAGAATCTCCAAAAAATGTGGATGGATTTTTTTAATCCTCTCATTTGTTTGAGTAGATGAATGGTATCATACGACCTGAATGTATTGATCATGCCTCAATACATTCAGGCATGATCAATACGTGATCAGTACAACTGGTGTGTACATTTCCAGTTCCATTAACAGGCTTTACACTTCAAACGATTACCTTTTTCAGGTGTTTCTGAGGATACATTTTAATTCATTAAGTCAAGGGGAAAATATTTACTATTATAATTTGGTTACCACTGAGCATATTTTTATTTTATACTGTCGAATTTCGGTTTTACAGTGTACTGTAATGAAATCTCATGCCAACTTATGAACTTGGAAATTTTGTACTAACGTTTCTGATTTGTTTTATAAATTCATAGCCAGCACAACGATGTAGTTGATTACAATAATGAGAAGGAAACTCACATTTATAAAAAAATTTAGGTATCAGTATGATGACAAAGTGAGTGAACAAAGTCGAATAAATAACTAAGTAAGCCAACATTACGCCCTCCTTAACGATGTTAATTTTGTTTTCAGGATAAAATTTTTCGTATCATTTTTTAAATCTTTCTTCCGATTTCTGAGGTATTAATTGTTCAGTTACTCCACTGAATTCATATATAATCGATTACCAAAGCATCTCTCTATCTTTCAATTCCATTTTAAAATATTCAGAGACATCAACATTTCAGGGGGCTCTGGAGTCGTAGGAAAATTCTTCATTGGTTTATCGTAAATATATTGCAATATTAATTTAAAATAAAAAGAAGGAAATGCTACATAGTATTAAATAAAACTTGTGACGACGCACGGGCAAAAATTTTACATTACTCATTAGGTATTCCACCCAGGAAACATCTCAATCGTATTGTAATATTCTCCGTTCTTATGATGTAAAGTACTTTCGCCAGTGAGAGCGTAGGTTCCTGTGGCCGAAGTCTGAATGTTCTTGGCTGTCCAAGAGATGCCGCGTCCAAGGCACAGGTGCCGTCGTTTCGGCCGCCATTCTGCGACCTTCCTCAAGGCGTAATGTATTTCGTAGGGTATTACGCCCTGAGGAAGGTCGCAGAATGGCAGCCGACACGACGGCACCTGTGCCTTGGACGCGGCGTCTCCCGGACAGCCAAGAACATACTGGGCCATATTTATAAACCTCTGCCAGGGGCCTGCCAGGCCTAGGAGGCTGCGAGTGTTCGGTTTTGCGATTTATGAACGGCCCCCAGCCAATTGCAGTCGCCCCTTGACCTCCCAGCAAGCCCCCAGATGGCAGGCCCTTAAGGGCTCTGCTGGCAGAGCTTCATAAATACGACCCACTATTACCAGCTTTCCCCTCTGACCGGCGCATTTTGTGGTTTGTCCGCCGGGCCTGCAGAGCGCGGTGCCGGAGCTGCTGAGCGCGCAAGGCATCCGCCTGTGGACGGTGTCCCTCACCTACCCCACGCGCACGGGCTGGCCGCTGCTTCCTGTGCTGGAGCGCGTCTTAAGCACCCTGAGCGCCGTAGGCCTGCCTGTCGACCCCGCCGTTTCCTGCAACCGGAGAGCGGTTCGCCAGGCCTTCGGCCGCGCTTTGGAGGTCGACGAGGGCGTCAAGCCGCTCAGTCTGGGGGACGTCAGAATGGCATTCGAAAGTCTGCTTATTGGGCTGACGACGAGTTTAATCCTCTTCATCGGGGAAGTCGTCTCTGCTCGTCGTCGACGTCGGAGGAATCGTGATTCTTCTTTTATGTCTGATCGTTCACGCTTCTCATTCTTAACTGTGCTGTGTCGTCGTCGTTGATATTCTTTCTCGTAATCTTAGATTTTTCACTTCTCGTGTTTCATGAGGCCTCTGTAGACTCACTCTCGTGATATTTTCACTCTCCTTCGGTTCTTTATTGCCACTTTTCTCTTTCTCAGTCAATCAAATTTGACATGGACCTCGTATCTCCCCAAAAAGGAAATGACGTGACTGCATCCTACAGAAAAACTGTTTCCTTTGCCTTTTTTATGAAAAGTCTGCCAGGATGATTTGAACATTTCTTCTGAAATTAACACGTTGAAGCTATGTTTATCTTAAGAAAATATTGTTTCTCGAAATCTGACTTCCCACCTTTTCTTGTTCCAGCAGTTCTCGTGTTTCTTTCTCCTGCTCCTTTAATTATTTTACAACAATTTCTTCTTTTAGTTCTCCTCTCTCTTTTAAGGTAATATGTTCATTAAATCGATCAAAGTGAAGTACCCCCAAAAGTACTTATTTCGTATTTCACTATGTTCGATGTAAGGGAAACAAAATCTTTGTTCAAGTTGGTAAGAAAATTTAGGGCGTTACCGGCCTGTTTTAGTAAAAAAAGTTTGAATTAGTATAGGATTATGAAAAAAATTTCGAGGACATATGTTTTGCTAATTTATTGAAGAAGTAATATTAGTTCTATTTTCTTTTGAAATCAGATGGTGTTAAATTTAACATACCTCACCGGGAATTCTGAGGAGTAATTGATAAAAAAAACAACTGCGAAATTAATCGCAACCGGAAACACTGGCTCTCTGCCAGTCTCGGCCTAGAAGTCATGCTGTAAAAATCATGCTATTATCACCACTGTTTTTTTTAAATACGATGTAAATCCATCAAACATAAAATTTTGTACCATAGAACCACAAAGTATTTGACGATAATTCTCTTTCAATGTAAACAATAGGGACTAATATTGAACGCAGAAAAAAAGAAGTACGGGTGCCGAAGTCTACCTTACGTATGCTAGATATTGCCAATTCGTGAAAATAAGAAATCATGTGGGAGACTAATTTTATTATTAAACATTGTTTTTCTAGAATCACTATTCAATACTTCTCTTTTAGTTATTTACAAATAATTATTTAAATGCTCCGTTCACGTTTAAAGCAGCTGTTGTTAATCTGTAAGTGTAATAAATGGAAAAGAGTCTGACTAGCACGAACTTGTTTATAACATAAGTATTTTTGGCTTGGATCAAATGAGACACTCATATTTTTTCTCGCGCTACTGATATTTTGTGCTTACTGTGTATTTATTTAGCGGCTACGTGTGCTAGAGATCGGAGTTGACAAGGAGGTTTTGCAAACTTCCTCTGAAATCAATTTTGAACTCTGAAAGAATGTTTAAAACAACTTTCTTAATACTTGGCCTACAGATGTAGTATGTGATACATTGTGAGCAGAAAATGAAACAGTAATGTGTGAAGACTGTCTCGTTGGCCCCAAACCAACAATAATGAAATGTAGAGGAGAAAAATAATTTTATGTGGCAAATATATAAATAAATAAAAAATGTTTGGTATGACACGATTTTAAATAGAATGAATAATATCATTGTTGTTTGTTAGGTACTGTAGACACATTAAAATGTTACGTGTTATTTTGTTTAAACTTTCCAATCACATTAAATGAGTATTTTTGACACATCGTTATTTTATTAATATGATCAATTATATCATTATGTACGGCGTAATACTAAAATGTTAAATCTATTTAAATAAATAACATACCGGACACTGTTTTATCTACTTGCACATCAAATTATGTAACTCACAACATATTATTTTGAACTACATGTGAAATTTCATGTGAAATGGCAAAAATGGTGTGTTTTTTTTGTGACATTTTGTGAAATCATTGGTTTACAATGTCAGTTGAGTCATTCTTTCATAAATTGCTTTTTTTCTTCAATACAGTTAATTTTTTTTCTATTCTAATTTTTATAAATGTTGTTTATCACGTAGTAGGGTCATTTTTTAAATGATACTTGATGTGTGACGGATTTGTCTCATTTAAAGAGTTATATGAATAAGAATGTGTATTTTCATGTAATATCTCACCAATATTACGTTCAAGTTCTCAAAAGCACAATAAATGATTATCGATAATTTCTTGGCTATATTTATTTCAACTCTCAAAACTCAAAATATTCCTCTTTCGATTATTCTTCTCACACAAAAAAGGATGTTGTAAAACAGCTCGTTAAGTGTTGTATTCGGAGAACGTAGGAGGTCGAAATGCAATTTCACAATTCTATACATTACTCTTTTAATACAAATTTAAAAGACAATCACACCCGCTGGTCGGAAATTAACTTGAGGTTGTGGCTGCATTGGTTTTGGATCGCTGCCTTGCCGGTGGCGAGGGGGCGGTGTACGCACGCTGTTCTCGAGCCCTTTGCCGGAGAGCAAGCGGCAAGCACCTCCCCGGAGCCTCCAACCTCAGGTGGTTGGCGGCCCGTTCGCGACTGGTTGGTGACCGGTTGGCGACCGGTGATGGCCGGTTGGCGACCGGTTGGTGACCGGTGAGCGGCCGGTTGGCGACCGGTGAGCGGCCGGTTGGCGATCGGTTGGCGACCGGTGACGGCCGGTTTGCGACCGGTTGGCGATCAGTTGACGACCGGTTGCTGGCCGGTTGGCGATCAGTTGGCGGCCAATTGGCGGCCGGTTGGCGACCGATTGGCGACCGTTTGACAACCGGTAAGCAGCCAGTTGGAAACCGTTTGGCGACCGATGAGCGGCCGGTTGGCGACCGGTTAGCGACCGGTTGGCGGCTGGTTGGCGGCCGGTTGGAGGCCACTTGGCGGCCGGTTGGCGACCGGTGAGAGGCCGCTTGGCGACCGGTTGGCGGCCGGATGGTGGCCGGATGGTGACCGGATGGCAGTCCGATGGCGGCCGGTTGGCGGACGCTTGGCGGCCGGTTTGTTATCGGCCGATGCTGGTTCGTGCGACGCCGGTGTAGGCGGAAGGTTCGGCGGCTTGCAAGGACGTTTCCTTTGCAGACGAGATTACCTCGAGCGGATCTGGTAGCGGTCCTGGCAGCGTGCTACACCGAGCGAAAGCGTTGCACCCCTACGACGGGGAGAGTTAGTGGCTGAGTTAAGTTCAGAGTTACCACTGCAGCTGTCTCCTATGGTTCGAGTTCCGACGGCGGATTTTCGACACTACCTCCATGGCTACGTCGATTTCAGCGTCTATCTGAAGGAGAAATCTAACGGCTGGCTGCTCTAATCGGTGGTTTTGTGTGGTTTCTCTAATCAGTACCTCACGAATGCCGGAAAAGTACCGCAACAAACGGGCAGTAGACCACACACGGTATTTTCTTCCTCTTCCTTGTCTTTTACTCACTCCTTACTTACACACACTTACACTACACATGTTAGGAGACCGGTCGGGAGCTTAGAGCTCGCCTTGGTTGGGGCAGTGGTCGATTGGGCGGAGGCATCTAAAGGGGAAATACCCCGAAAGTTGCGTGTAGGGTGGCGCCGGATCATCATTCATGGGGGTAGGTACACCGCCACTTCCCGCGTTAAAAGTTCACTACAGCAATGGGACACCCTAGGAGTTGACGTGGCCCTGAAAGATCAGTTAAATAAGAAAGCAATCAAGGAATGGCTTGCAGACTTGGAGACGAAGTCCCCTAGAGCTTGCCTTTATGAGTACCATCCGTTGAGGCGGCTTCCTTCTGCGTATTTTTTTCCTGATTGAGATTTCGTACGTTTCAGGAGAGGCGGGTCGGTAAAGCTCGGTATCGAAAAGCCTCTGTCCCATTGATTGGTACCCCTCTCCCGAGGAGAGCGTCGAAGTATAATTACTGGCGTTCCCCCTTCTAATAGGGAAGTATCACAAGGGCTGAAGCATAAAGTCTCTAGCTGAAGCATAGAGTAAATCTTTTGTCTATGGCTGAAGAACTCATTAGCGTAATAGCATTACTGACACAGGACGTCTATTGGATCGAATTTTACTTGAGAGTAAAGAATATAAATAACAGAATAATCACTTTCTTTTTGGGGAAAATATATCCAAATTTTAGTCAACATCGAATACATGTCCATCATTCTAAACCTTCTGGGACTTAGGATTATTTTTAGCAAGAAGAAACGTGTAGGCTTAAATAAACAACACATGCTAACAATTTGTACTTCGAGCATTCAGTACATAATCGAAAGAAAATTTTCAATGTTGATCCTGCGATTTCCCAAGCACATATCGTATGGTTTCAATCACCCCAAAAGCATTTCTCTAAACATAATGTGCCCACCAGGATTTTTTCAACTCCTATGACATCGTTGTGAGAACTGTACATGCAGGAATTTTCACACAAAAGTAGACGTCCCTTCTCACAATGAAGGTCCAACGGGGTATCTCGGATGGCGCCGGTATTCTACGCGGTTGGTGAGCTTCAAGAGAGATTGGCGCACCGGTGTCCCGACAGGTGTGGCACGTCCGTTAATATTTGACGAGTCAATCCGAGCGCCGCGACTGTGCTGAGCTGCCTCCTAATGCCGGCGTTAATAAATAACGGCACGTCCTCCCCCCGCCCGCCGACGCTTCCAACCCCAAACGGGCCCCACCCCCCTCGCTGCCCCTCCCTGAGCCCCGGGCATCAATCACGGCGTGCTGCTGGGGGTCCGGGGATCGGGCCTCATCCATCACGGCATTGCGTCGCGCAGCACCCCGCCGCTAGGCGCGCTGCGAACCGCTCCGCGAGCTCTGTTCCTTCCTTGGGCCCCCTCTGCCCCCTTGCAGTGTGCGACACCACCGCGGCGGCGCCAGAGGCCTTTTAGGTGATTGGTGTGAGGATGAGGGGCAGTCGCAGCACTTGGTTGGCTCGTGCCCCAAGAGTAATGGATGTGAACTTGGGCACTAGCGCAGCTTTTGCGATGGAGGTTGTTGTAAGGGGTGTCCAAGTTGCGTTTGTACTTGAATTTAGAGGAAAAGTAATTGGTGTGCTAAATCCATTGTACATTTCAAGATACATTTTTATTAATAATAGCATCTTTTTCATCAGGATATTTAATTTACTAATTTCGAAAGCAATAATGTGTATTTGAAGTTCTGTGCAAAAAACACTGTGAGTTGGAAATAAAACTTTTTCCGATACATGAGTTTTTATGATTTATTTTTACTTGTTGATATATATTAGGTTGAACGTATTTCGCGTCTTTGTGTCGGTAGTCCGACTTCGCCGGCCAGCTATCGGTGTCGCCCATCACTGGGCCTAGTTAAATTCCCATGCTTGGGAATAAGAGTGACATGAGGCGAACATGTGTTCTCTTCACCGTAATCAGCAAGATTCAACTGCTTGAACTTTTCTTCGTCACACCACTACAGAAACTGGGATGATTTTAAAGGAAAGCTACAACTCTATTTTTGCCTCGACCGGGAATTAGACCCGGGTCCACAGCACGGAAAGCTATTACGCTGCCCATGAGCCATTAATTGAGGTATATACTATATTAGTAATATGGTAATAAAAAATGCAACATTCAGATAGACGTAATTTTGAATAGTACGATAACGTATTATTAAATAATGATTGAATATAAATTAAAACATTTTTGGATCAATTAAAAGATGGAGGCACATTCCCCGTAAGTATGTAGACGTCAGAGATGTGTAAGTAGTCTTGTCATTTTGATATTGCACTTTCCTTCAGAGTTATGGAGCCACAATATTCCTCGTGTTAGCTTCCAGAAAACAACCCCATCGATAAAGGTGGGGTGAGTCGGAATCCACATTAAAGTTCAATGTGAAGAGAGCCTTAACGGTATTCTTTGGAAAGCCTCTGCTAATGCCCCAGACGCGACTTTTATTCCAAGCAGTAAGCTAACTTCTTTAACTTTCAAAACTGTCGTGCGTCTTTATTACAACTTGCTCGATACTTTGTCAGTGCTCATTTGGCAGATTGTGTAAACAAAGTTTTTGTAAGTCTCTTCCTCGTTGCATGTCTCGTTCCCTCTTCTTCTAATGGAGGAGATGGGAAAGACCCCAGTACGACGTGTCGGCTTGTATCTGCTCGTATTCCGACCACTGCTTCCCTACTGCTATTGTCCCTATATTTACGAGTATTTCCTTACCTTTATCACATTTTGCAGTTATAGAATTAGCTTTCAATGAATTTCCGGAATGACATTTTCACCACATTCAGTTCTTGCGTATTCTTCACAAAATGCGAATCGAGCAACGTCAACGATTACTTAACATTATTTCAATATTCACTCAATGTTAATTCAATGTGCTTAAATCTTTATTCAGTGATTAATGAACGTGCACAAGACATTCGCTAGTTATTCAATAAAAAACATACACCTTCACAAATCCTCTCAACTTCAAAGCTTTATTTTAAACAATTAGTCAGTTATTATATGCACAACTTCCCCTCAGTTATCCCAACTTCCCCAAAGTCTTTGTATTGGTCTATATGTCACTTATGTATAAATGGATCGCTTTCCATATTCGAAGACCGCCATGTCCTTTCCTTCCCTCTTTCACCTCCCTTCCTTCTTCCATGCTCTATTCCTTCGCATCTCCTTCCCAGCCCTACCTCCGCCACGGAATCCTGCGTCGGGCCGCGGCCTCGAGAAAGTTTGCGCTTTCAATCGCCTCGCGCCCTCGCTCTGATTTATGCAGCGCTCAGGCCTCGGGGGCGGGGCGGGGGCGGGGCGCGACCAGGCGCGCCGTGTGGCGGACAAGGAACAAGGAGAGGGGGCAGCGGGGTGCGGCGCGGGGAGAGGGCTAAGTGGGGAAGGGGCGGCAGGCAGTGGCGAGGGGGAGCCGGTGTGAGGCGGGTGGGGATGAGGTAAAGGGTTTGTAGGGATGAGGCGAAGGTGGTGATGGGGCATTGCTGGGGGGACGGTGGCGGGGGTGAGGCAGAGTGTGCGGATGGGCTCCGGTGGGGTAGGGTGCTGGCGGAGGTGGTGTGATAGTGGCGGGGGCGTGGGTACTGGGGTTAGAGGGGATGGGGTGGAGAAGTGTGGTGGCGGGGTTGGACAACGCCAGGGATGGAGCGCCGGCGGGAGTGGTGCGGTAGCGAGCGGGTAGGGGAGAGGCATGGATGGGGTCTGAGGGAGGTGGAACAATATCAGAGATGGAGCACTGGTCGAGACGATGTGGTAGATGGCGAGTTGAGGGCGTTAGCGGAGATGGGGCGCAGTGTGGTGACGGCGGTGGGGGAACGCCAGGGATGGAGAACTGGGCCGGGCGGTGTGATAGGGCACGGAGTGGGGTGGGGCGTTGGAGTGGGTGAGGTTGAGAAGTGTGGTGGAGGGGTGTGGTGGGTTGAGCGCTGGAGGGGGAGGGGCCAAGGGAGCAGGCGGCGTTGGGGCGCGGATGGGGTCGCGACTTGGGTGGAGAGCTGGGCGCGAACGGAGCCAGGCTCTTGGGAAGAAGATGTGAGTTGGGTGCGGTTCAGTATAATGAGGAGCCTGAAAGAAGAGCGCGTGTACCGCACTGAGGCTGAGGAAAAAAAGGCAAGATAAAGATAGCGGTGAGTCGGAGCGTGCTAGAATGAGAAATGAAGTAAAGAAATCAGGGTTAATTCGTTCTGCATCTCAAATGGTTTGCAAGAATAGGAAAAGGTCCATAAGGTTCAGAAACGGTAATGCGTTTTGGAAAGCACTTTGAAATAATTTGACAACGGGGATGAAATTCCTTGAGAATGCAAAAAAGTAGACCGAAAATATGCCTAAAAGAGAATATTACAAATGTGTGTAAATTCCGATGTAGAACAAATTTTGCATGATTCTCTAGCTCAGTGCGTTTGAAATAATTTGACAACGGCGATGAAATCCTTTGAGAATGCAAAAAAGTAGACAGAAAATATGTCTAAAAGAGAAATTACAAATGTGTGTAAATTCCGATGTAGAACAAATTTTGCATGATTCTCTAGCTCAGTGCGTTTGAAATAATTTGACAACGGCGATGAAATCCTTTGAGAATGCAAAAAAGTAGACAGAAAATATGTCTAAAAGTGTGTGTAAATTACAAATGTGTGTAAATTCCGATGTAGAACAAATTTTGCATGATTCTCTAGCTCAGTGCGTTCTAAGAACCCTACTATATTATATATTACTTGTAACTTTTAATGATCGACAGATGAGGAAATAGGTAAATTTTAACTAGACACAAAACGTTTGAAGTGCAAATGTAGATCAAACTTGGTTGCGTAATTCCTTGTTTCTTTCAGCGCTAGTATCCGCGTTGTTGGAGGAAGAGTTAAAGAGAGATAAAACAGAAGAGATTAGTATTTTTGAGGTTTTAATAGACATTTTACTTTCACACAGTAGATTTAAAACCGAACTACTGTCCTCAGCAGCAAAACTACTGCTGAAGAAAATCAAGCCAAATTGTTTTCCAAAACGTAGCTCTCACACAAGTCATAAATAACAAATTAAATACTCTCTTATAGCATAACAATAAATACAATGCTGTAACACGGCTGTCTTGGCAGATACTGTAATAGCGCAATGTAGTATATATAAGTACAACAATTCTCTAAGTACAAAGAGTATTTAAAAAGTCCATGCAGCATGCAAATATTTCAGGAGGGCGGCCTCTTTCTTGGAACCTTGCTGACGTATAACGTTGCCCTGTAATCGTTAATAGTGAAGCGCTTACTATGAAACATTGCTATCGTTACGCGCAGCATAAGAATAGGAGAAGTACCACACTCAATATTTGTTGTTTTTTTTTTCACTGAAAATCAAAACTGCAGCATTTTTTGGATTTTTCTCAAATTTCTTGGTGTCTAAGAACTAAGGACACCTCTCACACGGCAGGATACTGCAGTTTTCTCTGAATTTTGTGCGCGCATACAAAATTAGTAATATTGAAGCTGAAGATAATACATATTAAGAGAGCGTTAATTGGGAAGTATTTTGTGTTTAAATATTTTTCTCACGAATAAAATTCAAGGACTGAGCGTAATAATAGTCCAAATCCACGTAAAAAAATTATTGACATTTTTTCTCTGGAATGGCCAAAGGACACATGACGAAACATACATTGAATATGTTTTATCCTAATGCGTACGTGGAGGAAAATCCAGAAAGTTGACTACTCATAAGCAATAGAAGTATATTTTTTACATTCCGACAAATCTGCATGAAACGGTTTGAATCGCCAGTTTGTACAGCCCTAGTACTTATTATCACGCAAGCACCGTGCGTGTACTTGCTATTTCCTGCCCGAAATTGGTTTCTTCAAATACAGTTGCAAAATTGACCTTGATGCACGAGTAGAAGGTAATATTTGCAGTAATTCTATTATATATTTTTAATTCGAAACTAATTAAGTAGTTTGTGTATATTCTATTTTCATTATAGTAGAAGTTATTATTTATTTTAGATGCACCAAATTTACTGACTGTTTTTCTCCTACAAATTGCAAATTTGTAGATTTTTTATATGAGAAATATTAAATAATATTTAAAATAAATATTTATATTATTTACTGGTTTTGAGGTATTTGTAGAAACGTGTAGAGAGCTAAATCATTAAAAATAATGGAGATAACTTAACATAATGGAGAAACCTAAATATACTTGACAAAAAGAAACAACAAAAAACAAAAAATACATCATGCCCTGTAGTTACATGACATGTAGCCGCGTCGTGTAACAGTGGAGACAAACAAATCCAGAGAGATGTGGAGATGTGTTTGTGTGTGTGTTATGAAGAGCAAATGGAAGTAACATACAGGTAAAAAATAAAGATAATATAAAGTAAAGAAAGAGAGGGAGAGTTATGAAAAACTAAAAATACATGAAGAAAAATATGACCACAGAAATCCTGGTAATAATGAATGATAATCACATAGACGGAATGAATTGGACGGCTGGATGATGGGAAAACGTAAGAACAACAATCGAGGCGAAAGTCGTGGAAAGGGTAGAAGAAAAGTGCGGAATCAGGAAGTGCGAACGTTGCAACCCGAAGACTAACTGGAGCTCTCCGCGGGAGCCGAGCAAACCCACCCACTTGCCGCGAATTTGCCTCCGGGGACGCCAAGCGACCCGACCGGCGCGGCGTGGCTTTCGAACGGAATTCATTTGCGGAATGTTTATGGGAGGGCGGTCGGCCGCCGCTTTTTAATGCCACTCTGCGAATTCCCGGTGGATTCACTTGCTCCCCTTCCTCAGGGGGCGGGGCACTTTAGAATCAATCTTTCGATGGAAGTTCTCTGCCCTTGATTTCTCATTCGCCCTCCGCCCCGGCACTCCTTGCTTTTATCTCCCCCCGAGCTTCAGTCGTCTTTGGTCCCTCGTCCGCCTCGTGGCTCCCCGTGCGCGCCAATGCAGTCATTTGTTAACCTGACGTCCGCGCGCTTTCACTGACACGACTTCAAAGAATTTGTTGATTTTCATTGGTTGATTGATTTTTTCGTGTTTCCGGGCGCGTCAACTGCTTCGGTCATTAGTCCCGTTAGTATAGTGCATGTTTTTTCACGGGAGATGGCGGTGATCTTCCCCCGCTGGATGGCCAGATCCGGCGCCGACCTACCGTCGGCTAGTGGGGTTTCCCCCTAACCAGGACTCTCCCACCAGCGGGGCACCGCCCCAGCCGGGACAAGCTCTAAGCTCCTGACTGATCTCCCGAAATATGTGGTAGTGTAGTGCATGTTAGTGAATGTGTGGGTAAGTGGAGAGGATAGGACAAGGAAGAAGAATGAAAGATCGCGTACAGTCCGTGGCCCGTTTGGTAGGGTACTGCTCCGGCATTCGCCTGGTGTTGATCGGAGAAACCACGGAAAACTACCAATCAGAGCGTCCGGCCACTAGAATTCTCCTCCCGACAGCGACTGAATTCGACCTAGCTGAAAAGCTAGTGTCGAAAATCCTGCCACCGTCAGGACTCGAACCTAGGACCTCCCGGAATTTGTTGATGAAGTACGCGTCACCCGAAAGCTGTTTGCGTTACGTAATTAGCAATCGGTAAGTGGATCGATGATCGAATTACTCCGGAGGTAGAGAAGGGTGTTTGGAGGTGTCCGGGATTCCAATTTTGGTCTGGTTTTGAGCCCCAGTGGTGACCTACGATTGCCGTGGAAATGAGAAAGTTTTCGAGGGCGTATTTTATACATTGATTTTGACTTTCAGAAATCGTTGAAATACGTTGGGCTAAATAACAATCGTAAGTACTGACTTGTGTGAGCCCACAAATCTGAGATGAATATTTGTTGGAGAAACGTGGCACGAATGGTCACAGGCTGTGTATTTAATGAACTTGCCACGCAAATGTATTTACATCATATGTGTAAATGTATTTGTTTTGAGACGTGTTTCCAAAAATTATTAATGATAACCGCTTTGATTTTCACATCTGCTGAATGCCTCAAAACATTGACTCGAACATTTTGTAATTGTAACTATCTGACAGGTTTTATCATTATGGACATAGTCATATTTTTTCCGTCCCGGGTTTGGTTGCAGCATTTCAAATCATTTTGATCACATATCTCTATGTCATGTGGATAATATGAAGGTAAATAACACATATCTCTCTGGCCTTATCTCATTAAATACACATTTTGAAACAAAATATAATTTAATATTGCTATTAAGGTTGCTAATGCAATACAACTAGTGCAGCTTGAAGAATAATCGAGATTTAAGGGAGCCAAGTGTGATAAATATGATAACAGAATTGACACCATTTACAATTAACATCGATTGAAGTTCTAAAATTAATCTTTCTATTTTTCTGCGTAATTAATCTTTCTTTTTTTATTCATTAGTAATAGAATCTAACTTGATTTGAAAACCTAACAAGTATTTGAAAAACTAACAAATATCAAGAAAGCTTGATATTTTTCTTTGGCTATTCAGCAGCTAACTCAATTCTTTCCTAAATCAGAGAAGCGAAACGTAATCAATAAATTGCAATAAAGTAAATTGAAAATAATTAAATGTTACTCTACAAGTATACATGATTGAAGTTAACTCATTACACTATAAATAACAAACAGACATAATAGGTTACAGAACAAAATTGTTACTGCTTTAATTATTTGACAGCAATTAACCTTCACATGACAAAAGCAATCGTTCGAAAGAGTTTATTTAACGCACGTGATCTCTTCCGCACACATTGGGCGCGTACACCGATTTCCGAATTTATTCCCTAAACTAAAACGTGCATAAACCGACATAATTCATCCTGAGTGTTCGTAACAATTCGGCATTGGTTGTTTCAGCTTCTCGCGTCGCGTTGTTCGGGACACCTGTGCCAACACGCGAGCAAATTGATCCCGCCGATCGAGATAGATGAGCTCGCACGAACTGATTTGTCAGTCGCTGCGCCAGATCGCGCCAGCCCCATGCTCCGAATTAATTTAGCTCGATGCAGTTTTTCGCCCCGTCCTCGGGACTGTGCCATATGGCCATTTGCGAGCTCAATGAATAACATCGCCAGAGCCCCCTGAACGAATCGGTCTGGGTTGTCGTATTAGCGGAGTTTGGGGTGCTCGAATGCTTTTGTTTATTGATATATTCGCATTATGTAAATGACGACTATTATTGTCCGCTGCGCATTAAATTCTACGAGCTGGTTTGGAAATATGTGATGGTATTAATTTAAAATACCTGTTTTCTAATTTACCAGTGCAGTAATTGGCACAAATTGGGCTTTAAACAGGCAGACAAATAAGAGATTAACAACTCAATTCATTGCATATATTGATTTTCCAATATTGCTCACTATTTTTTCATATATCTTCAAATATTGACTTCGTTCATTAAATTTGAAGAACATATTTATGATTAGAAAAGAAAATGATAGTTTGCGTCTGTAGATCACACCACCGAGTTCTCATAAACTGGTTACATTTTTCTACTTTGATCGCATTAGGTAATACGAGTACCTTTCGAGACTCTTGAAATTAGCACGAATGAAAATAAGAGATACATGAAGCCGCTTATATCAGTGTTCCATTCATTTAGTTAAGAACGTTTTACAAGTTTAAGTTATTATTTTTATTATATGAATGTTCGGCGTATCGAGATATTTTGGGGGAGTTGAACACTCTTAGAGTGTTTTTTTTGGGGGGGGGGGATTCCCATGAATGCGACTAATTTGTCCATCTCTAATATGACAGGTCAGACTTCATTCACGAATAACGATGTCCTTCAGCTCTGTGACAAGCCTATTACGTCCGGAAAGGAGAAAAAGGAAGGAAGTTGTGATAAGAAAGGCAGAGGAGAGGCAGTTTTGAGATGAACCCACGCGAGGCAGAATGGAAACTATTTCAGTGTGGCCATTTAGAGAAGAAAGCGTCATATTTCTGACGAGAGTAGTAAAAGTGAGTTTAAAATTACCGCGAAGAAAACAAACGCAATAATGTTAGGACTTAACAATTGTTAAAGTATTTATTTTGTTGGCTAGCTGTTGGCTAGTATGTTAACAAGTTAAAAGTAGCTAGTATGTTAACAAGTTCATATTCATAAACCAGTGTTTTTTATAATATCAACTACTTTTATATAAAATGCTACCTGCCATTAGAATTTTATCGTAACTTACCGCTACAATTATAAATGTGTGCCCAAAGAACAGATAATTACCCCATTTTATCCGTTACAATCACAGGAAAAGAAAAAGTTACACATTTACAATTCAGGTACATATTTACAGACTGTTAAAGCAGTGGTATCGGTAACAACAGATACAAATATCAACACCAAGTACACTATTATAACTACACTCAAGTACACTATTATAAGTCACAATAAATTAGAAAACCATAATTTAATTTCATATTAGTTGGTGTAAATAAAAATAATAACATAATCTGCAATTACTAAATACCTCACCTAATTCAACATTAAATTTAACCATATATTCTAATCTTCACACATGTTGAATGAAATGTAATTCTTGCACATTCCCTATACACTTTGAATTTAAGTTCTGTTTATTAAATATTCAATGGGACAGCCACTGAATCCATCCAATGTCAAAGTTATCAATCATTACACACAATACATCAAAATGGAATTGAGTTTATAAAACTTCAGACACGCCTAAAACTTTGAATAAGCTACAACACCTCATGCAGTGAAAAGAACGAAGGCATGACGAGAGGAGCAAAGGAAAACCTGAGTGAACAAGAGTTACAAAGAGGTGAGTGGAGGAGGAAGAGTCGAAGGAGGAGGAGGAGGAGAAGAAGAAGGCAGGTGAAGTATAAGGAGGATGAGGACGCTGAAAATTAGGAGGATGTGGACGAAGGGAATCACAAGGAATATGAGAATGAAGAAGAAATCGAAAATGTCGGAAATGATGACAAAGCAAGACATAGGAGAAAAGGATAAACGGGTTATCGAGAATGACTCGAATGACAACAATAAAAATAAGGGTAATGATGACGAACGTTACGAATAGGATGACGAAAAGGAGCACGAAGTGGAAGGAAAGTAGGATGTCAAGGTCGAAATATAGAAGAAGGGGGGTATTGGCTAATTTGGGCGGTGGACTTCACTGAATCAGGTTTGCAGAAAAGGCGAGAGTGTAGCGAGGAGAGGAACAATGAGAATTAAGACCACGATGATATAAAGAAGAAGAAGAAGGGAAGTAGGTTAGTCTCGAGGTGAAGGAGTGTGCCGGGGGGCGGCAACGGCACCCGCCGGTTTGTAAAACGGTTTGTAAAAAGGAAGCTACTGCGGGGCTGAGGGTTGATGGCGGCGTGGTTATTAATAGGATGACGAAGAGGAACATGAAAGGGAAGAGGAATAGGATGTCGATGTCGAAGCATAGACTGAGTAGCTTCTTCATTCTATGGTTCTACAAAGGCACTTATTATCTCAGCGGGCGAAGTTTAGAAGGAGGCGGAAGAGGGTAGACATTGGCTAAGGTGGGCGGTGGAACTGACAGTATCAGAAGGTTTCTAGAAAGGCGAAAGGATAGCGAGAAGGGGAACAGTTAGAATAAAAGTAACGATTAAAGAAAGATGAAAGGAAGAAAAGTAGGTTATTCAGGAGAAGAAGGAGTGTGATGGTGGGCGGCAGCGGCAGATGGTTTGTAACTAGAGGTGCTAAAATAGCACGTTCTTTCTCGCCCGCATTCTCACGCAAAATTACGCGAAAAGAAGTGAAATTTTCGAAACATTTTACATGACCTTATTTCAAAATTTATCGTTAAGAAACACATTTCATGAAAGTAAATATCTCTATCTTTTATGTTTTAGTTGCACGAAGACGCCAAAAATATTTTGGACTTTTGCAATTTTCGAATAATTAGGGTTTTGAACAAACATGAGACCTCTATCATTCACGTAAACGTCTTTTACACTATCCATCAACAAAATCTAATCAAAAACGATGGAGCCATGATTTTGAAAATCTGAAAAATGTCCTAGGGGCTTCATGTAAGGTACCCTCCAAAATTAAAATATCGATTTCAAATTCAAGAGGCCATGACATCAACCAGATCGATATGGGATTATCAATATTAGATAAAATCGACTGAACAGTTTAGCCGCTAGCGTTGTTCACAGACGGACAGACGAACGGAGGAACGGAGGAACGGAAAAACGGAAGAACGGACGAACGGACGAACGGACGAACGGACGAACGGACGAACGGACGAACGGACGAACGGACGAACGGACGAACGGACGAACGGACGAACAGACAGATGTTATTCTATTTTTCGCTCTCAAGGACCTACAAAACATGGATTCTGGCTACACTACGTATTAGAGGATTTTTTTCCTAAATTTAGTAACTAGATTTATCTACGTTTTTGTTACCAGTGCCCTGCAATAAAAGTTCTTGTGCTAAAAATTCGTCTTTATTCACGTAGCATTACATAACTGTCTCCCTCCTCCGTAGCGAGAAAGT
Source organism: Teleogryllus occipitalis (assembly GCA_011170035.1). NCBI lineage: Eukaryota > Metazoa > Arthropoda > Insecta > Orthoptera > Gryllidae > Teleogryllus > Teleogryllus occipitalis. The sequence goes on from BLKR01000345.1 coordinate 351,773, forward strand.
AAAAGGGAAGCTACTGCAGGGGTGAGGGGTGAAGGCGTGGCGGTGCAGTTAGTGGCAAGAGAGGGGGCGTGGGCGTGGGGCCGGGCCGCAGAGACGTCGCCGCCTGTTGACCCGGCCGCCCGCGCTCCACTTTACAACTTGCGCCTCGGCCCTGGCGCGCACAGCCCCGCCCTCGGCGGTCGCGGTGTGGGCGGGGCGCCATAACCGGTTTACAACCACACCAGCCTCTCTCACTCTTCGTTTCTCTTTAACCTTTTTGGGTCTGCGTCTTGCCCCATTTTCTCGAAACTCTGATGTCTAGTTTATCATTTGTTTCCATCGGCAGGGATAGCTCGGTGATAACATGCGTTGCCGCCCCAGCGTTATTGACTGGAAGTTCGAGTTCCGTCAGTGGGGGTTTTCCACACTAGCTACATAGTTACGTCGTGTTCACTCACTGTCTGAAAGAGAATTCTAGTCGAAAACTGATCTTATCGGTAGTTTTCCGTGGTTTATCTATTCAATTCCACGCGTATTCCGAACCAGTGTCATACCAAATGGATCACGGACCTGAGCGATCTTTCCTTTCTCATCCCTTTACACTTCTCTCTCCCGACACGCAAGCTCACACACTTTCATGCACTACACCAACACACAAACGTAGGAGTCCAGATCCCAGCTAAGACGCTGCCCCATGTGGGGGACTATCTAGATGGTGAAAATCATGCAAGCCGACGTGTCAGACGGCGTTGAATCTCACTTTCCAACCAAGTATGAAAACCGCGGCCTCCTGGCTACAACAAAAACTACTCTCATTATACTAATAACCTAAAAAGCTTTTGCCGTCTGTGTTTTATTCGCTTTCGGCGAACTCTAGGTTTTGCTTGTCATGAGTTCAACATTTAATGTACTCTAGAATTTTTGAGTCTAAATTTTTACCTCTGTGTGAAAATACTATTTCATAGTTGGACATGAATACGTACGTAAAATATTAAAAAGTAAGTAATGTTTTTTCATGAATATGAAATGCAATATGACGTTCAAATATTTAGACATGATGGAGATCTAAGATAAAATTGTTTTAAAATCAGTTTGTGTTAATTTTGAAGTTTAATTAAAGTACTTTTAAAACATTATATGTAAAGTATTTTCAAAAAACCTCTAAACAACGTATTCCGTAATTTACATAAATATAATTTTAATTGAATGAAGGAGCATAGTCTTATTGAAAGCAAAAAATAAAAGCAAGAACGAAAGATTGACTTATTTACTCTTTCCATTTTCTCTCTTATTTACATCATGTTATTAGGAGGACGTATTGACAGTTTGCATCACGTTTTTTTTAGCATTTTAACTTTGGCTGTTCCATTCCCCCATTAACATCTTACTCTTGTATTCTGCCTCGTCTTCGTAAAGTGTTCCTTCGGTCTCCCTGCTTCTGTCACCCTGTGCCATCCCCACTAGGAAACGACAAGGGGAGTGTGTTCTTCGATCCCCGATAACCAATACCATCTTCAGGCGCGGTCACGTGTTCTTCTGGGGGCATGTCACACATCACGCCATTTTACAACGCATGCCGTTATTTGCTGAGGGACAAATATAGTATTTCCGATCGACAGAAGTACCTCTTCTAACTGAAAATACTGTATTCTCCCCTCGCATAAAATGGCGAATGGCGACGTCCGATGATATATTTTTCACATTCAGTAATATCCTGGCTACTTCAGGAGAACATTGCATAAATGTTTATTTTAGTTTTGGGGGAGGCTTGTAATACGTAACAGAGATAACTTATATAGTTAGTTCTCGACAAAGGAAAGATGTTTCATTCAAAAACAGTTTCTCAGAAGTGACTGCGTTGTGAAATTTGTGGACTCTATCGTCCGAAAGCGAGTGATCGTGAATCTTCTGAAGACTTTCCCAATTTAAAATTAATGAGTCACTCCCATTCAGCTTCAATGCAGTCAGCAGGGAGAAACTTTGTATTGTGGTGAACATGAATTCATACCTCTCATTTACAATTATCTTTTTCATTCTAAAACTATATGGCCACATACCGCTGGGGTGGATTCCACTAAACTTAGTCATGGAAGAACGTAGTAAACGCTTATGGCTCAGGTCTCACTTTCATAGAAATTCGTGACTTTTTGGAAATTTTATATTAAACTAATTATTGTATTAGTTCAACCACAATATTGAAGATAATGTATTTTTCTTAATAAAAATTATTGTTGATAGACAGATGTTGAAATATAATCATGTACAATTTTTCGAAATTATAAATTGTTTTCGTGTGATTTAGAGTGAAATTTAGACTGTTTGTACAATTCTTTTCTAAAAGATGGCTCCAATTTTTTCTTTAAATTTTTTCTTCAGATGTATCAAAGAAAAGGTTTAAAAATCGGCATAAGTTCCGTTTTGGGGGAACACTGTGTTTTGGAAAATTGCAAAAAGGTAATATTGCAAATCATCAAAATTTGAAGGTAGAGATTTCTGTCTTAAATAAAATCTATTTAAAAAATCTGTTTTTAAAGCAGTACATGTACAATTTCATGAAACTCTCTTGGAAAGTATTTTTCAGCCAATTTGTGCTTGAAGTTATGCAATTATAAAAAAAAATTTCTCAAATACCGCTCTAATTTTTTTTAAAATTCTTTTTCACGCATAGAAGAAGGAATTTTTAAAAGAATGGATGAGTTCTCATTTTTGTTGAAATATCCCAATTTTCAACAAATTTAAATTTTAGAAATAACGCGAGAAAGTATGTGCTGTTGTAGCAATAATTTTCTCTCTCTACATATATACTTTTGTATACTAAAATTACACTATTTTCTAAATGTATTTCATTAATTCAAACGTGAAATTTTTGCTGAAGGGTCACCTTTCTTCTTCATTTTTCTTGGGCAATTTAAATAATTTTTCTAAATATATTTCTCTACTTCATTCCAAAACGACATTGTTTGGGAAGTGTCACCTTTCTTGTGCTATATTGTATAGTTTCGTCAATCGCATAAAGTGCCTGTGCTGGCGTTTCTGAACACTGCGGGAGCTCAGGCGGTGATGCGTGAGGGCGGGGCGGGGCCGGGTCGAGTGGAGACGAAGTCGGAGGGCGCGGCTGTCGATACGGCAGCAGCGTGGGCGGCGGTCGCATCGCAGGCATTCCGCTCCCCCAGTAAATATCGGCCGCCAGCGTCGTTTCGCCGCCGATATTGCCGTTCGGTTAATCGAATACCATTTGCCGCGCTGGAGGCGCCTCCTTCGGCCGCCCCCTGGCGTCGCACGCGGCGCCTGCGCCCGCCCCCGCGCCGCGGCTCAGCCCAGCCCTTGACGTTTAGGACCCTAGTCTCACCCTCACTCTTACACTCACACTCACTGTCACTCCCACTAACACTAGCGCCCTCTCAACCTCTCTCTGAACCTCGTTCTCACCAAACCCTCATTCTCACCCTCACTCTTACCCTCACACTCACTCTCTCCCCCTTCTCTTATACTCACACTCACTGTCACTCCCACTAACACTAGCGCCCTCTCAACCTCTCTCTGAACCTCGTTCTCACCAAACCCTCATTCTCACCCTCACTCTTACCCTCACACTCACTCTCTCCCCCATTCTCTTATACTCACACTCACTGTCACTCCCACTAACACTAGCGCCCTCTCAACCTCTCTCTGAACCTCGTTCTCACCAAACCCTCATTCTCACCCTCACTCTTACCCTCACACTCACTCTCTCCCCCATTCTCTTATACTCACACTCACACTCACTGTCACTCCCACTAACACTAGCGCCCTCTCAACTTCACTTTGAACCTCCTCACCAAACTCTCATTCTCACTTTCATTCTCACCCGCACTCTTACGCTTAACCCACCCTCACTCTCCTCCTTCACTCTTGCTCTTATACTCACACTCACTGTCACTCCCACTAACACTAGCACCCTCTCAACCTCTCTCTGAACCTCGTTCTCATCAAACCCTCATTCTCACTTTCATTTTCACTCTCACTCTTAAACTTAACCCACACTCACTCTCATTCACACTACCACCCCCATTACCACTATCGTCTTCTCAACCTTACTCTGACTCTCATTCTCAATCTCACTGTCACCTTCACTATCACGCTCACTTTCAACTTCGCTGTCTACCTCACTCTCACTCGCAGTTTCATTCTCACCCTCACTCCGACCCACACACTCACGATCACTCTCGCTATTACACTCACTATTATACTCGCTCTCATCCTCTCTCACATACTCATTCATACTCACATTCACATTCGCACACACTCACTCTCACTCATTAGAGCAGGGGCATAGAAATACTTGTAGACGAATGAATGGCAACGAGCTGTTGTATGTAACATTGTGGAGATCCTCATTTGTCTATCAGTGATAAGAAAGACGGAGTAGAAAATTTGAAAGACCAAAATAAATAGAATAAGAAAAATAAAACTTATACTTACAATTTATTTCGTAGAGATGATATTTTGCGCTCACAAAATAGAAAAGAAATCATTTTTATAACGTTATATTTTTTACGTTAGAAAAATATTGGAAAAGTAAATAAATTGGTTCCAAAAAACTTGTAATATACTTCGCGGAAATAACGTGTACAATAAAAGATGCTTTATAATTTGACTAACAAAACATACGATATTCAATTCTTCAATCTTTATATATTTGGTATTTAAATTTTTAATGCACAACTTTGCAGAACGGAGTGCCTTTGCCAATTATAGAGTACACATTGTTTTTTGCAATTCGTTTGTTAGATTTTAAGTTGGATCAATGAGCAAATTCTGAACTGTTGCCCTAGATGTTTTTTCGGCACCTGTCAAATTTTCTGTATTGTTCCGCGCACATACGGCGGACCTTTTAAACAATCGTTAGCTGCTAAAAGTCGACATGCTTGTTATCGTGTGAAAACATAACAACATACATGTATACGTGAACTGAAACATCGTCGCGAGGTGCGATTTTGTTGTTTCTGAATTTCAATGCTTTTTCGATACATTTTTGATTATTAGAAACGGCTGATATTCGAATACCTCGCCTGATTTTTGAAAGTACTTGGTTCGTTAGATATTTACTCTGAGGTACGTGAATAGTTTGTAGAGCTAAAACAATTGTTTTGCAAAGATCATAAAAGTCGAACGTCGTATTTATTACCTCAATTCAATTGCCTATGCGTGGTCGAATGGGAATTGCCTTTGCACGAAAAAGAAAAGTAAAGTTCGTGAAGTGTTTTACAATTCTTCGACTCAAAGATATCAATACTTTTCTGACTTGTGTAGCATCGTCAATAAGGGTTAAATTAAAAAACGGAAATATAACGTTTTCTGCTTCTTTGTGAGAAAGTAACGTCGTCACTGCATTTACTTTCCGTAGAATACCCAACCTTATCTGCAGCACCCCTGACCTCCTCTCCTGTCCCGGTGGAGGTTCCCCGGCGGAACGGGGTGGGGGATGGGGGTGGGGGGTGGAGCGAACCGCCGCCGGCCATCCATCACCCTCGCGCGACCTGGCGTCAGCGTCTCGCAAGCTAGTCGCCGCCGCCGCCGCCGGGGCCATGCATGTGAGTCGCGCGTCACTTACGGTCGCTTTCACCACCGCCCCTAAGTTTTAAGTTCGTCTAAAGAATTCTAAGGTAGACTTTTAGTTTCACCATACCCTTTGAGGCGAACTTATACCGTAAGTTTGACTTAAATTTAAGCACACCTCTCAGCTTCACTTATCCATTTTAAGTCGTGCTTTACATCGCAAAAATAGTTAAAACGGCAAGCGTATTGTTAAGTGTTGCTTTTGATGGTGATAGCTGCGACAACTGTGAAGCCGATAGCTTTGAGAAGTCTTCTTGTAGGCCAACGTGTATCCGTGAATGGTACGAATATTTCGAAAAGTCCAACTCTAAGATGCACTTAAGTTATACTTCACTAAGCATTGCTTCAAAGAGGGTGGTGAAACGACGAACAACGAAAAATGACTTAAAACACGTGTTAAAATCAAGACTTTACAGTTATATTTTAAAAAATTTGGTGAAATCGATCGTTAGACACACCGCTCTTATTTGGGCGGCGCGGTACACGTCAACACACGGAGCAATGGACAGGTGGTGCGTGAATTGCGAAGGAGTGTGAGAAGCCAAGTAGATGAATCATCGAAGAAGAGGAATGTTGGATGGTGAGAAGTGGCATAGAAGGGCTGGCGAGAATGGAGATGGGTGGTTCACCGAAGGAGCAACAAAAGAGTGGTAGGTGAAATTTGTAACAGGCTGGTGGACGCGATGGGATATGTGTGAGGAAGTTGTGAAGAATTGAATAGGAAGGCTGTAGAGACACGATTTGAATTTTGGAAGTCACGTGGTTAGATGTGGGCGTAGGTATGGTGTGTGTGTGAGAGAGAGATAGAGGGGGGAGAAAGAGAGATTGGAACGAAGTAGGAAGAGTGTAATGAAAAAGAGGGATTGGAATGAGGAAAGGTATTGGAAGGGAAGGCAGAAAAGCAAAGTTAAAGTGAGAGAGACAGAGATAGAGGTAGAGATAGAGAGAGACAGAGACAGACAGACAGAGGTAGGCACGCTTAACGAACCAATAATAAGACCAATTGAAGTGGTGAAGGTGTGAGTGTGAGAGAACGACTGAGCAATATGGCGAGCAGGAGACAACACGAGCGATGGCGAACAGGACACGAGTTGTGTGGACACGATGTACACAGCGGATTGTACTGACACTGCGGAAATACCGTCGGCTGTTTAAACGATGTAGTGGAGTGACGATCCAACAGGCAGTGAGACCTTCGGCTCGGGTGGCTGGGCAAGCAGCTGTGAAGCGGACGGGCAGTGGCCGGACGGGCGGCTGGGCGGACAACTCGGACGAGTCGAGCGCTTGATCGATTGTCGGGCAGTCGATCAGTCAGCGGACCCACCTGCGACGCAGCGTCGAGCGCTGCGATAGCGCCTGTCCGCCCTCCCCCCCTCCCGCCCACCCGCCTTCCCCTCCCGCCCGCACACAGGCGCCTGTCACTGGTTACTACTCACGGGCGAACAAATTCGCCCGGCACACGCTCATCGGTTTACACCGCCCGCTGATGTAGAGCCTAGACTGAGCTTAAAGTGCTTCCTTAATTCTTAATGCTGGCACGATTACTTTCACACTCACCGTATTCATACATTTTCTCCCAAACAGTTAATTGTGTTTGGGTGGAAAAAATATAGAACGTTTCACGTCGTTTAAATATTATAAATAAGGTTGTTTCGAACATATTATTGGATACTTTTGCATTAATTGACACTCTCATAACTTTGTTGTTAGGTAAAAGGTGACATGCGAATTAGATGAATCGGTCCAGAAACTCAGAGTTATAATAACATTTTCGAAAACTACAAGTAAATCATATTTTTTTCTTATTTGAATAAAATAAAGGTTTTATTCAGATCCACGTCCGCCATGTAACTTCACGAGAATTGAGAGACACACATATTCTATTCCTAAGCTTTTGGCGTACATTCCTAATAATTTGGCGTATGATTGTTATTTCTGTATTCTACGAGTATTATATGAAATGAAAATAAAGATGATACACACAAATTCGATGTATTAGGTATTACGAGTCATCAAAATTCTTACTACTCTAAAAATACTTGGTACATTCTCTCTCCCTTATTCTGAATAATTAATTGATGCTACGTACGTGATATTAAACATTTTATGTTTTCGAAGTAAAATGGAGCACTAAAATATGCATTTGCGGACAAATCTGGACTTCAATAACAACGAATGGAACGATTAAGGTAGATTTTCTTGAAGTCTGGTACTGCCATAATATGGCAAATATTATTTGAGAGAATTTATACTCGACATGTAAAATCATTCTTTACCTCTTTTATCAGGGCGTTACTTTTAATTGCATGTCTTTAAAGCAAGTGCTAATCTGTTTCATTTTGGTAAAGGAGCAAAAATGTAATACATATAATAATACTTGTTTGGAACACCAATAAAATTCGTAATTATTAGATTATTTACCTGTTTTATCATTTTTCAATCAGTTTGGTTGTGTTATATGTATTTAAAATTAGGCTCAGTTCTGTTAGTAATGACGAGGATAGTATCCAAAAAGTGTTTTCACTTGTAATACATCTTTTAGTACATTATCATCATGTCAATCTGAACTATTAGGTACAATTAACCGATGTAATCAATATTTTTTACATACGTTTATGTATCTGTGTATAATTGCAGATGAATTATTCTACAATGGTTATTTTCGATAATTGGATTACAGCGATATTAATTTTGGGGAGATAGCGCTCATCATATGATAAACAATAAGTATGTTTAATACTAATTCATTAAATTTTACTATAATCAAATAAAATTATTATTGAAATCTGAAGCAACGTTATTATGAGAAGGTGCGAAGCGATTGTTATGAGAAGATTACATTCTGCGAGTAACCCCTTCCTTCTACCCGCTTACATTTAGAAGTTTAAGCACAACAAAAAACCTATCGCTGCTGGTGAAATTCCGCGTGAACACGAAATGCTGTGTGGCCATCCACGGAGAGGTAGCAGAGACGTCTGGCGGCGGCGGCGGCGGCGAGTGCGTGAGCTGCCTTAGCTGTGCTGGCCTTGGACGTCGCGACACCCGCTGACGCAGGGGAGGGAGGGCGGCGGGGCGAGCGTGAGCTCATCTCTCGCCGGCGGACGTGTTCGACGTGCAGCGCCGTCAGAGGGCGGCTTCTCCGCCTCCGCACGTCGTCTTCGCCCGGGGCGATAGCACGCCCGCGCCCGCGCCCGCGTAATCGAGTTGGGGCTTTTAGCGGGCGCTTCCTTCTCCTGTGGCTTCCTGCTTCGTTTCGCCTCTTAAACAGTGAGCATCCTGCGTCGACCTTTCCGTCGCCCTTGCCGTCGCCCTTGCCGTCGCCCTTGCCGTCGCCCTTGCGCTCGCCCATGCCGTCGCCCTTGCCGTCGCCCTTGCCGTCGCCCTTGCCGTCGCCCTTGCCGTCGCCCTTGCCCTCGCCCATGCTGTCGCCCTTGCCGTCGCCCTTGCCGTCGCCCTTGCCGTCGCCCTTGCCGACGCTCTTGCCGTCGCCCTTGCCGTCTCCCTTGCCGTCGCCCTTGCCCTCGCCCATGCCGTCGCCCTTGCCTTCTCCCTTGCCGTCGCCCTTGCCCTCGCCCATGCCGTCACCCTTGTTAAGTCGCCCTTGTTGTCGTCTCCTGTTGTCGTTCTTGTTGTCGTTCTTGTTGTCGTCTCTTATTGTCGTTCTTGGTGTTGTCGTCTTTTTGTTGGTCACCCTTGCCGTCGCTCTTGCCGTCGCCCTTGCCGACGCCCTTGACGTCTCCCTTGCCCCCTTGCCGTCTCTATTGCCGTCTCTATTGCCGTCTCCCTTCCCGCTTCCCTTGCCCCTCTCCGTCGCCCCCTCACTTGCCCACTCCCTTGCTCTCTCTCTTGTCATCTCCCTTCTCCTTCCCCTTGTCCTGCCCCTTGCCCTCTCCCTTGCCCTCCCCCTTGCTGTCTCCCTTGCCATCTCATTTGCTGTCGTTATTCCCGTCGCCTTTGCGATTTCCCTTGCTCTCTCCCTTGCCATCTTCCTTTTCCCTCTCCCTTTTCCCTCTCCCTTGCCGTCCCCTTGTCACTATTGTCGTCGCATCGGTAGTTTAGTATAATTATCCTCACCTTTGTTATCATCACTGACATCAACATTCTCACGTACATCTTTGTTGAGAATACATCAATTCAAACTCGTTATTTTCCCCCCTGTTGCACACAAACCATCGTCCTCACCACCGTAACACAAACCATCGTCCTCACCACCGTAAACGAGAGTTTCCTCTCGTAAATGATGTGCCCTCTTTTGAAGTCATTAAGGTGCCTTTTGTCGTGATAGTCCATGTTCTTGTGTGCGGAAATGTGTAATTTGGAATCTTTTCGTGAAACCGTGAAATATGTTTCTATATCAAAAAATGATTTTCAGCGGTCTATTTGTCACTTCATTTAAATTTAGTGACACAATGTTTCATCTTAACTTTTTGTGCGTGTGGGAAGAGCTTATTTCTTGGTTCCTTGGTTTCGTAGGTCAATTTCTTTCATAGAGTCCATTGGTTAAGGCAATGAAATCCGTGTAGATAATGAATTATCAATCATTTCGCTTATGAAATATTAACACAATTTTTCTATAATTGTATTAAAATTATATTTTTTGAACAAAGTTTCATAGTGTTATTTTAAGTAAGGTGTTTGATGTGTTGGAGACTGTCCGAGTACTTGAGGTCTACGGCAGCGAAAGTGCTGCTCAACAGAACACACACATTATTTTTCCAAAGTAGCACGCAAACTGCTTAAGAACCAAAACCCTTTTATAAAATTGCAACAGATGAAATAATTTAACAAAAATATTATTTTCGAAGACTGCAAAAATGTAGTAAGTATATATGGATGTATAATACACTACTTGTTTACATAACAAGAATTTCCAAAAAAGTTCCGGTTTCGTAATAACACGTGAACTGCAAAGGGTGACCTCTTCTTGGAGCCTTGCTGTCATCTCTAGCATTAGCCATGACGTCATCTGCACCGCAAGCAGTGACGCACTGAGTGTGAGCATTAAGACGATACGCGCAGTATGACAATATTCGGAATAACACGATCAAATATTTGCATATTTTTGTCAAAACCCAAACTGTTTCTTTGCTTTCGAATTTTTTACGAGTTCCTGGGTATCTAACAAAACCGTAGACACCTCTTGCATTACCAGAGTCTGCGCAGTTTTCTGTCAGCTGAGGCATACATTCGAAATTAGTAATATAGATTACATACAGGTACGAATGGAAATATGTAACAAGTATACAAGGACAAAACATTCAGTATATTTTGGTATATTTTCTGTAGTAGTGAGCGACTTCCTACACTCAAACTACATTTACATTTTGTATCTACTTATTTACTCAACAGGAGTGAACTGAGTGTGAAAAATCTCCGATGTTCTCGGTAAGGGTATTCGCAAATGGAATACACGACTCAAATTCAAGATTTCCTTTAACATTTTTACCTCAAATTTGTTTCTAGTTACTGCATATATTGTATTGCACCATTAATGTTTATTATAATAGTATATAATTTTGAATTAAAATGTACGTAAATAAAATTTAATACTTTGGTATATTTTTCCAGGAATTAGCTTTAGATTCGGTAATACACTTTTAATATTCTCGTACTTTTTAGTTCATTTCAGTATACTGGGATGTAAGATTACATCATTGACTGTTTAAAAGTCAACTTATAGAACTCTATTTAAGAAATTAATACTACGAAGTACGAGCCAGCACTTCATAGCTGTCTTAATCTCTTGAGTCTTCATTACTTAAATTGAGTGAAATCAGAGTTCCCTTTCTGGCTTTGCTACAAATGGATTTCCGCTAAGAGATAGCTTATCGTGAAAGTGACAACACAGTACTTTGCGCCCCCTTGCGGGAGGGCAAGGCGCCGAAGAAGGGGTGACACTTGACCCGCTCACAACAAGAAGAGCAGGTCGCTCTGCGGTGCCGGTGGCTCCCCGTCGCCACCGCACAGTGTACCGCATCCCCCAACCACGAGGACCACAAGTATATTCTTCTTAGCTGATTTACAGGCGTTGGGCATCATCATGATCAGTGTGTTAGACTACTCCGCCCTCCACCCCCTCTGAAAAATATCAAATTTGCAGAAGAAAATAAATTCTGCAAAAGGAAATATTTGAAGTGGGTTTCTGAACTCTCTCTCTCTCTCTCTCTCTCTCTCTCTCTCTCTCTCTCTCTCTCTCTCTCTCTCTCTCTCTGCTTTTGCCTTTCCCTCAGCAAATATTTTTTCACACTCGGTGGTTGCCTCTAAACGTAAAAGTGGATTTCATGAAGAGCGACGTGTAGCAAGTGTAAATTCGACAGTTTCGTATACAAACTATTTCTTCATTTGATTGCTTGTGATATCCATCTTTACGTAAATAATAATAATAATAATAATAATAATAATAATAATAATAATAATAATAATAATGTATTTTAGATTTCTTCATTTGATTGCTTGTGATATCCATCTTTACGTAAATAATAATAATAATAATAATAATAATAATAATAATAATAATAATAATAATAATGTATTTTAGAAAGGGATGGTTTGAAAATATCCAAATTGATTTTAGGCCTCGCAGACGGGAATTTTCTCACTGCGCCCAGGCGGAGCCCATCAGATACCGCCGCCACCGCGGCCTTGCACTTAATTACGAGATCAGCGGCGGAGCGACGTGGCAGCGGGGGGGGGGGAGGCAGGGCGGGGGCGGGGCGCCGGGCCAGAGAAGGGGCGGATGAGGTGTTGCTTGCTCGCGCCGCCGCGGCGCTGACAGCGGGGCGCGAAGCTCCGTAAACAAGCTAATGACGGCCGTATCTTCCCCTCGGCGCACAATGGCAGGCCGGCTCGGTGCGTCGCGGCGCGGGTGAGCCGAGACGCGCTGCGCCGCGTGGCACGGCGAGGGGCGCTGGGGCGGCGGAGCGCGACAAAGGGGTTGCGCTCGGGCGACTGACGAGCATTGTTCCGCGCGAGAGGCCGCCGACGCCATCTCCAACGCCACCGCACTCAGACTCCGCCACGGCCTCCGCCACCGCACCCCGCCACCGCTCCCCGCCACCGCACCTCGCCACAGCGCTCCGCCACCGCGCCCCGCCACCGCAACCCGCCACCGTACCCCGCCACCGTACCCCGCCACCGTACCCCGCCACCGCACCCCGCCACAGCGCTCCGCCACCGCGCCCCGCCACCGCACCACGCCCCGCCACGGCCCCCGCCACGACCCGCGCCACGGTCCCTGCCACGGCCCCCGCCACGGCCCCCGCCACGGTCCCTGCCACGGTCCCTGCCACGGCCCCCCGCCACGGTCCCTTCCACGGCCCCCGCCACGGCCCCCGCCACGGCCCCCGCCACGGCCCCCCACGGCCCCCGCCACGGCCCCCGCCACGGCCCCCGCCACGCCCCCCGCCACGGCCCCCGCGACCGCACCCTTCCACCACACCCCTACACCGCGCCCCGCCAACGCGTCCCCCCCTCGCACGCCGCCCCCGCACCCTGCCTCCGCACACTGCCACCGCGCCCCGCCTCGTCTCTGCCTGCACCTCCGCCATCGCCACCACCTCGCACCCGTCATCGCCACCGCCACCACTCCACCCCTGCCTCAACACCCACACCTCTACGCCGACACCATCACTGTTGCTATTAACATCAACGTCATCGTCATCATCGCCACCACCGTCACCATTCCCGTGACCATCACCGTCTCCATCACCGCAACCTACCCCACCATTGCACTGTCCGCTACGTCGCCCGGTGTCCAGGAAATGCGCGTGGTTGCTTCTAGGAGACGTGCGCTTGCACTCAGAAGGGCCGTCACTCATGTTATGCGTCAAGCTTGGCTTGCTACCCGATTCTCTGCAGTAGCCCATAGAGACTCTCGCCCTTGGCGTGCCCCTATTCAGTTATTCAAGCGGGTTGCCAAGAGAATTTAACTGTTTTAATTGGATGGAACAGCGGTTCGATCATATTAGTTGAGTTACGCCGTGAGGGGAAAGACATTGCCGCCCAAAATTATGGCTTTTGGGGGCTGTATACGAGAGGTGGCCAGTTGTCATTCGAAACCCCGCCGTTTCTCGCATCTGCCACCCTCACCGACGGGCGCAGCCTGTCCACTTGTACGCACATTGTCCCTCTGGGGTAGTCGTGCAAAGACTTTCAGACCCGTTTCTTGCGAGCCAAACCTAGTTTGTGAATGGATTCATTTCTAAATGTGAACAGTTAGAAAGCTCAATTTTATTGTGATCAGTCGTGTGATATCGATTAAAAATGTTTGTTGCATGCTCAGTTGCAAAATTGTAAAATTTCTACTATGTTATATAATACAATTCAGTTTATTTGTTTATTTTTAACGCCAAAACAGGAAAAAACTGTTTTACTACTAATAAAATACCACACAAACTAATGACGTTCTGTGTTGAGAATTGTATAATTGTATATCATTATATAATAAGTTGCAATAACAACAGTACAGTGAAGGAAACAAATATTTGTTCTCTATATACATACGAGTAAAAAATTCAGCTCGTTCGGTAGCAAGAGGTTGGTACTGGAGTGGAGGTTGATACATAAGCACGATACGATACGCACTCAATTACCCATAAAAATAGAGCACTGTCAAGACGAAGCCAAGGCCCAACCAGGGGCCACCCATTTGAACTTGAGGCTGTAAGCGAGACACCCCCCTCCCCATCCTTGTCGACGGCTCGAAGGGTTAAGTGCTCCAGTGGGGCCGCCCGCGCTGGAAAACCTGGGTGACGTGGACCTGAACATCTCATTGCGCTCACGATGGTACTAACGACATTGGTATCACTGTAAAGTTGGCTTCCGGGCGGGAGATGATGAGGTCTAGTCTTCAGGGAAGGCAGCCTGAATGTTGTTCGCTTACGTGGAGAAAATTGAGCTTAATGAATAATTCGAAGTGAAGAAAACGGTCGCAAAAGTCCTGTAAAATAGTTAATCCACACATATGTGAATGCATGTCCAAATGTCATTTTGAATCTGATTATAGAACTTCGTCATTATTTCATTTAGTCTAACCTCTATCAAAATTGTGTTTTACAAATTTGCAAAAAATTTCTTTAGAGATTTGCCTTTGTAATACCTGCTGACTAATAACATGTTTCGTGTACTTAGTCTTAAGCTTATCATTTTTTGATATAACATGTGAAAAAATGTGTAGAAAAGTTAAAAGATTAAACATGAGTAGAAAGTTTAAAGGAACAATTGAAAATAGCGAATAGGTTGAGTCGCAAGAAGATGAACAATAATTTAACAAAATTGGTGGTGAGAAATTACGTTTCATAGTGATTATGCACCATATTTATTCGTATAATTTTAATAGTTATAAATATTTGAAGACATTAAATTGCTTTGAGCTAATTAAATTTCTAAGTCATTGTTAGGTTGTAGTTTTGATTACGCTAGGATACAGGCATTCAACCAAGTAATTAACGAAATGACATTTTCTATTGTAGGTCTATTTGATTGTTAGCCCCAAAGAAGTTTCTAATCTCGGAGGGGATGTCACCCTCGCAATTAATATTCAGCCGCCAGCCCAGTAACGCACCTTATCGCGTGTTATTATCCATCCACGCCTGTCAGCACAGCTTCGTGAATTAATTCCAGAACGCGCATATTACATAACAACGACGAATTATTTATACAGCATGAATACAGAAGTCACCATGCGACTATTCCGAATAGCGTTGGCACGCTTCCGGTTTTCACTCAGAAATTTCGGACTACAGAAAAATCTACAGGTTCCTAGTTTACTATTAAAATTCTTTATGTCACGCGATTAATTAAATTTATAAAAAAATGGACAGATCTGTTTGAGTAACTAGAAACTGTGACATTAACCGTCAATTACAGATACATTTGGATAGGTGACTTTTAATCTAAGAATAACATTTCAGAGGAACCCGTGTATAAATTAGTAATAAATCTTGATCATATGTTGAAAGCCATATGATAAAATAGCACGAGTTTGTGCAATTTTGTTTGAATATGAAAGATTAGAAACAAGCTTCTTCAAATCACAAATCTAGCCAGTTCAACTTGTGCTGTTATTGCGCATTTTATTACGATGTATTAGTTATAAACGTTATAGTTTCACTTTTCGTCTTGCATCCAACTGACTGTATTTTGATTGAATTGTATTTTTTTTTTCAAATAACTCCTTTCCTTTATAGACATTTTTGGGTCCACAGGATTTCCAAGTAGTGCAGCAGTAAATCACAAAACGCTGCATGCGGACTACGTGGCGCTCTCAGCGCCCGTGGCGGCATCTCTGGCAACTAAAAGCAACCCTTGTCTGTACAGAGGCGCTCCAAGCGGCGAAGTGTAAAGTTGTGTTCAACCCGCGGTAGATGGCAGCACTTACCTCACAAGCTCTTCCAGAATAAGCGTACTGATTTGATATGAAGAAATATTTGGAATATCGAATAAAACGTAGGAAAAGAGTTTTTAATTGAAAGATAAATATGTCATAATAAAATAATATGCCAGAGAAAAGAAAACAAGTCTAGCAGCCCTGAAACATCATGTTCATTAAAAGCCAAGCCGTCTGAAATAACATTATTTTCTTTATCGTTTTATTGAAAATTAGAGATTTTTTAAATGAAATGAAATAAAATAAAATATACAACATTTTTACGTATCTTTATTTTATCATTCCTCACCAAACGTAAAATGTACTACAATTATTTTCTTTCTTTAATATGAATAATAATTTAATTAATAAGTTAATTTCTTTAATATGAATAATAGAAATTGAGTTATTTTATACTGATGTACGTATGTATGTTTTGCATGTAATTTTTATTATACTAATAAAAAACAATTAATATTCTTAATCTACTTCATATTCACATTATAAAGTAGTAAAGTCAAACTAGGAAAACGAGGTCAGTGACGTAATAAAATCCAAGTTACAATAATAGTTATATATGATAGGTAGTAAATTTGGCATTTTATTTTGCGAGAAGGATATGTTGCGATATGAGGCCAATAGGTTGAGACATTCATTTCATTTTAATTCAAGCATAAAATAACTATGATAAATTTCGTTGAGTAGTGGCTGCTTTGCTGATTTGACTAGATGAATGTATTTTGTTTTCTTTGTGGTATTCACAGTTTTATCTGAATATTTAAGCATCGTCTGATTTTTACTACTAGTGCTAAAAATTGAACTTTTAGCACGCTAGGCACGCTCTGAATGTAATTGCTTTCAATAGAGGCTGTGTAAAAATGCAATTAGAACACATCTTACTAATTCTGGGTACACTATCCGCAAAACTTAGTTTCGTAATGAAGAGGAAAAGTGCTCACTGAAGTGGTTTAACAATCCATGGTCTCCTATGAACTTCTATCAGCATCAGTCAGTCAACTTTATCAGGATGTATAGTGAAAATTGAACGAAAATTGAAATATATTGGATTTTTATTAACATCTTATGACAAAATGTGATTTGTTCTCCCATATCTCGTTGTTACAATATATCTTACGATAAATACTTCGTAAATAAATATTTTATCATAAAATTTTACATTCTGGTAAACTGATTAACATTAAACAATACATCCATCTCCAATAGGTGATTGTGATGAACTTGATTTTACATCAGAGATTGACTCCTAGTTACTTTGACCCGCCAGCACAATACGTCGATAAATAATAATTTAATTAAATGGATTATATTAAATCTAAATAATTTGTTAACTCTCCTACCATTTCTGACTCATCATGCCAATATCTGTACCACCGAAGCCTCCCACTATCGAATTATCCATCAACATATTTATCCTAACCAAGTAATTTTTCTCCCCCGAAAACTTACGACATTCTGAAAAAGTATCATTGACACAAAGTTTTCTACGCGTGCCTAGGATAGGCGTTTACGATTTTTTATTACTTCTCGAAGTTCATTTTACATCTCCTTTAACTTAAATTTCATATTCCTCTTATTCTCGTTTATCCTTTTTATTTTCTGCAATTACATTAGAATACATTTAAAGCATTCAGCGATTTGCAATAAAACTTGATGCTAAGTTAAAAATCGTTCCTTTATCTCCACACAGCATGTGGTACTGTTCAGTTTGCTTTCTAGCTCCTTTGTGGTGACTGTTTTCTGATTAATTCAATCAAATGCCATTCATTACAACGGATCACATAGTTGGAACATAATTAATACAAGTTAATTAGCCTTTGAATGCGCTCTATTATGACGGCGAAACTGTTATTATATTGTTTTGCATGTGCTTATTGATATCCAAAGGTATCGTTCATAGTATGTGTTGTGAGGCATTTTGTCGCTTTGATGGAACAAGGCTTGGTAATAGAGTAATGAACTGACTTTAACGTTGTTACATTACACATCAGACACAAAGGTTCGGTTACAGCGAGATTAACAACTAATTTCCCCAAATTACTCTTGCCTAGTATTTGCTTATAGAAGACATTCATAATATGTCACGAATTAAGTTGAATTTATCTTTTTTAACAACACTTTTACTTTCAAGAACGCAATTTTCGGCTTTGTCTTTAATTCCGAAACACTATGTCCTTACATATCACAATCTTGAAGAACGTGAAGACTTAAAGTCCTTCACGTTAAGTCCAATTAACACGCATATAAGAATTTTAGGTTTTATTTTGTTTGAATACTCAGGACTCTGTAGCTCTGTGATGTTCTGTAACAGTGTGCATAACACATTCTCTGTCGCTACATCTCCCCCGATCCGATCGGATCCGATCCGATTCAATCCGCCCCGGCCTGCCTTACCACCCCTCGCTTCCGCCGCTTCGCCTCACTTGGCCCCGAGGCCCAGCCGCAGCCACGCAGCCCGTCCGTCGTAGCAGGTTTCATTAACCTGATTGCGGAGGCGCGACGCCGCAGGCTGCAGGGCGGGCGGCGGCAGGAGCGGCGGCAGGGGCGGCGGCAGGGGGGCCACCGGACGTGTCTCGGCAGCGGAAACACCAGGCACCGTGGGAAGTGGGCTGGGAGAAGGACGAGAGACAAGTCACGGAAAAGATAAAACGACGAATCTGCGGGTTGAATGAAGGAACAAACGTGGCAGGAAGATTGGACATGACAGGCGACAAAAGATTGATTGATTGTTAGTGATTCCGGGCGCGTCGACAGCTGAAGTCATTTACCCGTAAATGTAGTGCATGTTTTATGCGAGGGAGATGGTGGTGATCTTTCTCTGGTGGATAGCGTGATCCAGCGCCAACCTACCGTCGCTAGCGGGGTTTCCCCAACCAGGTATCGTCCACCAGAGGGTCACCGAAGCAGCCGAGACAAGCCGAAGTTCCCGATCGGTCTCGGTTAGTGTAGTGCAAAATAGTGTAAGTGTATCTAAGTAAGGGGTGAGGATAGGACAAATAAGAGGAAGGAAAGATCGCGAGCAATTCTTTGGTCCGTTTGTTAGGGTATTGCCTCGGCACTCGCCTGGTGTTGATCCGAGAAACACGAAAAAGTACAGATCAAAGCAGCCCGAATTCTCGTCCAGACAGCGACTGAATGTGACCTAGCCGACAAGCTAGTGTCTTAAATCTTCTTATTGCAGGAAGTCGAACCTAGGACCTCCCGGCCAGAGGCACTGCAGTCATCAGTTGATGCTCTGAACCTCCTCTCCCGTTGCGACAGACGATTCGTGCCGACCGCGAAGGAGAGAAGGAAGACGGGAAGTCTGAGCCGAATTTAGGAAGAGTCGACCGTCTGCTGAGGAGTCCCACAGAAGGAGAGGACAATGAAGAGACGCAGTTGCGACTACCTGTGTCTCCCGTCCTCTTCCTTCGCGCGCCCCCTCCACCCTCCTCCCTCCACTCCGCTGCAGACCTTCCACCCGCCCCGCTTTCCGCTTCGCAGAATTGGGCAATGCCTGTCGTATTGTAGGCCGCAATTTATGGGCTGTCACCATTAGAGAAATGGCTTCAGCGTCGCTCAGGCACTCTGCGCGCCGCCCGCTGCCAACCCCTTCCCGCGGCCTCCCCCGCTCTAGCCGCCTAATACCCACGTATATAATACGTCTATCGACTAGCCGCCACTCGTAAACATTTTACTGGTGACCGGACAACGGCCTCCGCGCCGACGGAATGGACGAGGTGGAGGCGGCAATAACAGAGTCGAAAGGGTGGATGAAGTATTCGAGAGAAGTGTAGAACCGGAGAAGGGAATACCATTTGCGAAGGATGGGAGATTGTGATGAATTATAAAGGTGACTCACGATCTGAGCGACCGGTCGCTAGAATTCTGCTTCAGACAGTGGCTGAATTCGAACTAGCTATTTAGTTATACTTGGGTTTTTAACGTGGCGCCTCAAGGTCACCCGCGAAAGAGGGCGAGGGAAGACTCCAAAGCGGAGCTGCGACGTCACTACTGCTCCGAGTTTTAAGGCTCCCTATTGTAATCTGCCTTCCCTCTCCCTTTTTGCACGTAACATTGAGACACCATGTTAAAAAAGATAACAAGTGTAGTGTAGAATTCAGCACCGTTGACTTCTACCCCGAGACCTTCCGACTACAGTCGCTGCAGAGACAGCGTCAGTAATGACTCTGAGCTAAACCAGAACGAGAAGGAGAAGGGTGCAGTAGGGAGACTATTGAAGAATACAAGGATACGAGAGGAAGACGGTTGCGAGAAGGAGAGAGAGTTGCGACGAGAACTTCAGCGGCGAAATTGTCGAGCGGTTTGCTACATTGCGCACGGTCCAGGACAGTGAAGAAGACCGGACGCGGTGACAGTTGCGCCTGGAGTGGTGTCGTTGGTTTGACTGATTATTTAGTGACCAACTTCGGTGATTCAGGGCATCAACTGATATCACTGCAGTCCTCGTGACCGGGAGGTTCTAGAGCTTGAGTCCCGTCGGCGACAGGATTTTCGACACTAAGTCTAATTCAGTTGCTGTCTGAAGGAGAATTCTAGCGGGCGGCTGCTGTTTTCTAGCGGCCGGCCGGCTGCTGATCGGCAGTTTTCTGTGTTTTTCCGATCGACACGAGGCGAATGCCGGAGCAGTACCCTACCAAAGTGGCCACGGACAGCGTGCGATCTTCCCGTCCCCTTTCTTGTCCAATCTTTACTCCTTACTTACATGCTGTTACTCGAACATACACTACACTGCCTAACATGCCGGAAGATTATTCGGGCCAGCTTAGAGTTTGTCCCGACTGTGGCGGTTCCCGCTGGTAGGAGATACCTGGTTAGGGGAAACCCCAATAGTCGAACTCTAGGTCGGATCTCACCATCCAGAGGAAGAAGATCACCGCCACCTCCTGAGGAAAGCACATGAACTACACTTACGAGACTAATGACCGTAGCAGTTGACGCGCACAGAATTACTAATGAATCTACTCTAGGGTTTCTGTCGACAGCAAGTGTAGCTAGTGAACTATGTAGATAATATGAAAAATATTTTTGTTATAGATACAAGAAGACGGTGAAATGTCCCGCTGGGATACCTTTACCCACAATAATTTGTCATTGTAACTGACAATTTATCATATTTAGTTACTATTTTAATATAAAGTAGATTGTAAATTTACGTAGTTCAGAATAAAAACAAATTTTAAAAACTCCGCCACCCTCGGGACTTGAATCCTAGGATCTACCAACGATGTTGGGAAGTCAATAGCAACGGTATAACTAGTGTCGCCGGGGAGGGTTGCGGCGGGGGCGCCGCGCGGGGGCTGCCGGCCCTGTCCCGCGCGCCGCCTTGCTTATTGACAGGAGGAGCGACGGCCGCCCCCGCGCCCGTCGCTTGGCGCGCGCATAGATTATTCACTTTACGCAATGTCCTCGCTAATGGCGCCGAGAGAGGGCGTGCGGCGGGGGTCGCCGGGGAGCAGCGGTGGGCAGCGACAGTCGTTGGCGGACGCCTTGGACTGCAGCACAAATCACTTACCTGCCGCGGCAGCAACGATACGAAGCTTTCGCTTCGTTGTCGCCATGCGTTAGTGGACCTGCGTTACCTTGACACGTTTCTTCGAGAAAACAGGTTTAAGGAGACGAGTATTTACGATGTTCATGGATTTATCGTCGATTGGAATCATTATCAATGAAGGTTTAGGAAAAATTAAAAATATAATTTTTAGAATTCATAACACATGTCACATTAGAAAGTCATGTTAGAAAAAATTATTTTTAGTATACTCATTGTTCAGACTGATGCGTAATTTACCAAAACTTCCTGCTTCATGGATGCAAAACTAATAGTCTGCGTGCAGAATGTGTCTCCCTTTGATTATTTTTTGGATTGCAAGGCAATACTGTAGCCAGAGGTTTTCTTAGCACAACTGGGTATAACATTTATAACCTCCATGATTTTCCTTCATTAATTTGAAGGAAACAATGACAAGCTTTAAAAAATGATGAATTATTGGTATGTGTAGATTATTACTGAGTGGTAGGAAAAGAAGTTACGAAAACAATTTCCATATGTAATTGGGGATAGTCAATGTCAATTATTTATGTACGTCTTTGGAAATTTGGTATCCGACTTTGGTCAGCTAACAGTGTCCCCGGGTGACTGAAGCTTTGTTGACGCGGGATATCCAAGGTGACGTGGCGACGTGGTGACCCGTGGCGACGGAAATCGGATTTTTGACACTAGTTAAATATCTGGGACGACTACTGCATGGCTGATAATTGTAGAAGTTGGGTGCTCAAATCGGTCATTTTCATCTTCCTTCCGATCAATTCCAGCTGAATACCGGAGAATCAACAACGGTCAACAGACCGTGCTCCATCATTCCTTCCTTATCTTGTTTCCACTTCCACCTATAGAACCGAACGATGGACGTATCCCCTACGCAGTTATGATCTGGAAACACCCAGTCATCGCAGATTCAGGATGCATCTTTCAAGTTGCGTGGCTCCCAGAGCACTGAATATGTTTAATAGTTTTAATCGAAATGGAAAAGGAAGCGTAACCCTTGTTAAAACTGGTCTGTACATTCATTTCCTGAAAATAGTTCAACACCTCGCTGTTCTCCAATCATTGGCACCGGAAACCGTACAATTTTTGCCCCGTCCTGCATCTGTTCTCGCCTCTCATATCCCCCCTTCCCCTGGCGCGCTCTGCCTCATGCCGTCCCTCCTTGTCCCGCCCCACTCTGCCCCCCCACACTCCGCTCTACCTCACCCCGATCCTCTGCGGTCCTCCCCGCCATTGACACCGTCCTAATTTTATTCTCTCCCCCTCCCTGCTACCGTTTCTCCCCCATCCCCGCGCTACCCTCACCCCTGCCCCTACCTGCACTCTCGCTCACCCCACCACTGCTCGTTCCACCACTGCCACAATCATCGCTTGCAGCGCCCGGTTGCCGCCGCTGGAACCCCGCAGGCGATAGCGCGGGGGCATAATGTCTCATTAGCCGCCATTCTGCCGCTTTGTGGCCCTCGCCCCGCGCCCTTCGCCTGTCTTTCCGCCGTTTCCGCCCACGCGGCGCCGCGCGTTGTTCGGCTGTCCGCGTGTTGACAGCTCGCGCCACCGCAGGGCGGAGCGCTGGTGTTGGCGCTGACCTCCCACTCTTGCACACGGCGTGCAGTGGGACCGCCGCGTTTCCGCGATCTCTAGGCGGAAACCCAGACCACGTGTGCGGAAGGAAATCGATGCATCAACCTAAACAATTCAAATGTATATGTTACCGTTAAAACCCGGAATCGGTTAAATCTTGTATTACCTGGTGGAAGCCAGTTTTAACGAAACCCTTTACCGGGAGAGATGATTAGGAGAACATCAACTGATGTCACTGCAGTTCCTGTCACCGGGAGGTCCTAGGTTCGAGTGTGGAAGGTGGCAGGATTTTCGACTCTAGCTTGTCAACTACGTCGAATTCAGTCGCTCTCTGGAAGAGAATTCTAGAGGCCGGCTGCTCTGATCTATAGTTTTCCGTGGTTTCTTCGATTAACTCCAGGCGAATGCTGGAGCAGTACCGTAACAAACGGGCACGGAACGCGTGCGATCTTTCCTTCCTCCTTCTTGACTTACCCTCACCCCTTACACACACTTACACTAACATGCACTACACTACCACACCCGGGAGACCGGACGGGAAGTTAGAGCTTGTCCCGGCTGGTGCAATACCCTACTGGTGGGAGATACCTGGTTAAATGAGACGCTGGAGGATTTTTGACACTAGTTGAGTGGTTGGGTGGGCCGTTCCTGCTGTCTGCGTTTTCTAGACGCTCTTTGCGCTGATGGTTCATTGCCACCTCCCATCCCTCAATACCAAACACTTCCAGACGGATGATGGAAACCAACCTTAACCCGTGAGTGCACCATCTATAAAGAATTGGAAGGAAACGAAGAATGAAAATTGAGAGATGTACTCAAACTTATTAGATCCTAGGCTTCTAGACTTAGTGTGTATAACAGGTTCCGTACTTTCTACTTCCTAAAAATCCTTCACCAATGAAATTGCATTTAGCGTAGAGGCATAGAAGTTTCGACCCAACGAACCCAGTGATGGACGCGCTGTCGCAGAAAATGTATTCCATGCATGTCCACATAACCTCGCTGGACAAGCCGTCATTATCGAGCGTCACCGAAATCGCCTAACGGGCAAACGCTGCTACCAAAATCCGATTACCTCGCGTTTAGCTCTCCCCCTTTGCTGCAAATGTGCGGCTGCAAATGTTATGCTTTCGAGTAATTACCAGTCAGAATTTGTTGCGTCACGTTTCATTCCGCTCATCTGATAACAAACGTGTAATACTTCTGGAAATGGGCTTGAAGCGCTCCATTGACAGCCAGTAAATACCGATTAGGATATTTTAAAGCCCGAGGATGAAAATCCGGTTAAGAATAATTTCTTATTAGCTTTTTTATTTATTTTAGTAACTTATTTGGTATGTTCTACTTTAGCACTCAGGTAATCCTTACCTCATTGCTACGGAAAGTGATCATATTACTTAAATGTCGAGTTGTATTTTCGTTTAATTCGAGTTATAAAATTCGATCGTAGAACTTTCAGATCGACTACCTAAATGTCGAATTGATTAACTTACATTGTAGTGAAATATAAAATATTAATTTTTTAATAGAGAAAATATTTATTTTGAAAATAAATCATAATCAAAGGCAAAAACAAAATATTCACATAGTCAAATTGTGATCTCTCAAGTAGAAAATTGATTAAGAATATTTTCGGCAAGAAAGTAGATGAGTTGCAGCTTAGAAACGAACATGGAACAATATTAGGGCCGTGTCGCGTACGGTGCCAAAGATGTTTTAAGCAAAGAAATCGTCCCTCTGCGTCATGGGCCAATCGTTGAGCGCGTTGCTCAAAACAGCATGCAAGGCGTTTTCTGAGAAGTGAAAAATATATTTTTGGAAGTAGTAGAGGACAGATAGAGCCGTGTCTTGGTGAGGAACGGATGGTGGATGGAATTTATAGGTTGCTTTTGAGATAAACTTTAAAAGAGGTTCGGAGAAAGTGTCGGAGACCTAATCCAAGAGAAATTGTACCATCACCAAAAACAAATTTATTAAAAGTTAAATGAATGAAGAGTATTGTATTCAGTATTGTTAAGTAAAGAAATTTTGATGCACATTTTAAAAATGGTCAGTTCACGATGTCTCAGTAGACGTCATGATTGAGTATTTAGAATGAAAATACTACAGATGTTTAATTGACATACTTTGTGAATGGCAATATGTTAAATAGAGTTTATATTTTACTGTTATTTGTCAGGTAATATAGCTTGTATATAATATTAGCTGTGTAACAATTTTCGAAAAACCCGCTAACAAAATTTGTTATGAAGATCAAATACTTTTTGGTGAAACTTTACTTTCTTGAGTAAATGATAAGGCTGCGTTTTCATTGTTACGACAAATATTTTCTGTCTATCAGTTAATTTATTAACACTTGTTAATAAATTTGCGCCGTATATGACGCATTTGGGCGCAGAGGGGGTAGTGGTTGCCCGCGTATCCTTAAAAAGCCCGCCACAAGGGCGCAGCGACGGGACGGCCGCGCCCCCGGAAAATGCGGACGGTGCCCGAGAGAGAGCGACACAGACGGAGCCGGGACAGCCGTCACGCTCTAGTCGGCGCGCCCGGGCGCGCCACCGCCCCTACGACCGGGCTAGTCGGCGGACCTTTAGCCCGGAGTGGGTATAAAACGGTCCCCTCCGGGAATGATGGGCAGTTCTAGAAGTCCCGGTGAAGAGCGAGCAATTGGTGCAAGTGTTTTGTAATTCTGAGTGATGACGACGCTATGGAACAACGGAGTCTTCTTCTGGACACTGGTGATTGGGCGCATTCCTGGTACATCTCCTGGTTATTCTGTTGACTGACTTTGTCCGTGGTTTATTCTTTCTGTATTACATCAGTAAATAAAAGAACATTTTGCGAACTAGGCCTTTTTTCATTATTTCATTTAACAACAGAAATAATAAACGCCCCGGGATTGGTAATGGGGTTGTTTTCCTGGTGATCGCCCGCCGCTCTTTCCCCTTCCTCTCGCACCCGCTCCCCGTGAACTTCCCTCATTGATTGCCATATGCCTGCCACTGCCCCTCCCTTCCCACCCCAGTACCTTGCCACGGTATCCTGGCCAGTTCATCAACCATCCAACGCGTCCCAAGTCAATCCACAATTCTCTGTGAACATATCTCGCGACTCCCTGCCACTTTTTCTTGCCACGCATTCCCCGCCACACATTCTTTGGCACTCACTCCGTCACACATACCCCGACACACTCCGATACATTTCCCAACACACACTCCCCGCCACACACTCCCCCACACACTCCCCGCCACACACTCCCCACCACATACTCCCCGCAACATACTCCCCGCCACACACTCTCCATTATGCTCCCCAGCCACACACAGCTCGCCCCATTTCCCGCTACACATAATCACCACACTCCCCGCCACACACTCCCTGCCACACTCTCTGCCTCACTCCCTGGCACACACTCTCCGCCACACACTCCCTGCCACACACTCCCTGCCACACATTCCCTGCCACACACTCCCTGCCACACACTCCCTGCCACACATTCCCTGCCACACACTCCCTGCCACACACTCCCTGCCGCACACTCCCTGCCCCACACTCCCTGCCACACACTCCCCGCCACACACTCCCTGCCACACACTCCCTGCCACACACTCCCTGCCACACACTCCCTGCTACACACACCACTCCACATATTCTTCACCACAGGCTCTCCGCCACACACTTCTCGCTAATCAGTCTTCGCCATACTTCCTCGCGCTATTTTTAACTCCAACTCTTCGAAATCTTCCCACATCCGCTCTTCTCCGCCATTGGCGCGCAACTTCTCGCTCCTAGCTCTGCTCCTCTCTCCATTAGCTTCTCTTCCATGGCTTGCCCTCTCTTAACCCTACGCCCTCGCTTTTTTCCCCGCAACGGCGGAAAACGTCCCTGTCCGCGTGTCTAGCGCCTCGCGCGGTCGATAAGGTAATTAGGATCACGGCGCGACCAGGAATGTGCCGGCCACGCGCTCTGGAAGGGGCGGGGCTGCTTTGCTATCTGCTGCGGGCGCTGAAGGGAAGGGGTGAGCAGGGAGGCACTTTCTTCAACTGGCACAGGTGTCCAACAAAGCAATGCTGTTCATTTTCTGCTTCAACGCGCAATGTAAATTCGACTGAATATGACGATTAATGTAAATAATATGGCTCCAGAAATTTGAAGAAACATTCGGGTTTTTCTAATAACTGCACGTCCTGCATAAGAGACTCAGGTATATATGTGTTTCAGTATCGCATTGTACGTATTTTTCAATTGACCTACACATAATTTACTTCTATTTGACGGAGACACAATAGCCAAATGAAGTTATTAGCGGCATCTTTTAAATAAATTCAACTCTATGAACGTTCTTTTTATATTCTCATTTATACAAATATAAAACGCACTTAATGGTATAGAACAACATATCAAGTGACAAATTATTTAATACAATAGAGTGATACGTAGCAAATCATGACGAGAATATTATTTCTACTTATTAAATATAAGCAGTAAGAATTATCGAAAATTTATACGTGAGTGTATCAACTTTTATACGCATTCGAATGTGTGAATTTGTGTCGTTTGTTGAGTATTTGAAAGCGTGTGTTATGTGAGTAGTTGTATGTGGTGTGCTGTTCACAAATATATGACTCTGCACCTATCGGAAGTAAATATCTATTTCATTCTCTACCCCATTGCACAGTGGTCGGCCTCAGAGTATAGAAGCTAGTGCTTCATTCACACCCCACGCAATCTTCTACCACGTCCCGGCGTGTGAACGTGCTAGCGCAACGGGCGCGGCGGCCAGCAGAGGCTCCGAACTGAATGTTGCACTCACCTCTGCTAGCCCCGGCACTCGACCCCGCCCCTGCTGCCCATCGTCATGCACAACCTCTCCAGGGCGACCACGCCACTCCTGCAGGCACATCACCTCGTCGCTCTGGTCATCCAAAGATGTACGTGGAGGGAAGGGGCAGGGTGGGTAGCGTGAGTCAAGGAGGGTGTGGCGGGGAGCGTGTGGCGGGGAGCGTGTGGCGGGGAGCGTGTGGCGGGGAGCGTGTGGCGGGGAGCGTGTGGCGGGGAGCGTGTGGCGGGGAGCGTGTGGCGGGGAGCGTGCGGTGGGGAGCGTGTGGCGGGGAGCGTGTGACGGGGAGCGTGTGGCGTGGAGCGTGTGGCGGGAAGCGTGCGGCGTGGAGCGTGCGATGGGGAGCGTGCGGTGGGGAGCGTGTGGTGGGGAGGGCGTGGCGGGGAGCGTGCGGCGGGGGCGTGCGGCGTGGAGCGTGAGGCGTGGAGCGTGCGGTGGGGAACGTGCGGCGGGGAGCGTGCGGCGTGGAGCGTGTAGCACGGAGCGTGTGGCGGCAATCGTACGTCGGGGAGCGTTTCAGGGGGAGCGAATAGCGAGAAGCATGTGATGGGGAGTATGTGGCGGTGTGCGTTTCCGTAAGTCCCCCCTCACTCTACATCTCCTTCGTCCTTTTCGACTCCTCCTACCCTGCCGCCTCCGACATCACCACCACATCCGCCGCCGCAGCCTCGCGATTGTTGCCGCGATGACTAATTCAGGAAAGCGCCGCGGTGCGCGCTGTCGGCGCTGGCTGCTGGCTTATTCATGTGGCCGGCGCCTGTACTGCCCTGCCGTGCCCAGCCACACTCCCCAGGCTGTCCTGCGTCCATGTCCCCCCTTTCACTCTCTCTTCTGTCACTGTCTCTTGTGAAAGACTCGGAAGACATCGAGAATAATATATAAGCATATCAGAGAATTTTTATTGCTCTTGAATTTGTCTTTAGATATAAATCCAAGTTATATTTTAACGTCTGTAATAACTCTCATTCAGTCACGCTTTGTTGAATTACTAATATACCTCTTCGAATGCGGATATTAACATGCAGAAAATTTACGATATATTAATAATACATGTAAATGCTGTGTACATAATTACATCACTTAAAAATGAATAATTAGCAATTGACTATGAAAGACTATCGCACTTGAATTTTATTAAGTTATAGTAATATAAAATACTAAACCTGATATTCAAATGTCATCTCTCACTTCTTTCCTGTTTTTTACATAGGCATTGTATATTTGCTTCTCGTAGTAGGAGTACATATGCAATATTTGTTTGTGTTCAATATTTCATGTAATGTACAAAGTTTGAAATTTATCATTGGTAAGAATTAACTTTCATTAGTATCATAGTATATTTTCATACTGGAACTTATTCATACATTTGTTTTATATAGCGGAGTAGTATTGAAGCTTTATTCAGTGCTCTTCAAGTACACGGAGAGAAACTCTAGTTCACACAATTAATCACGTAGTAGATTGGACTAAACGGTATACATGTATATTGTGGAAGAACAAAGAGCTTAGACATGTTCACGAAACTGCTGTTTAGTTAAACACGCTAATGCACGTATAGTAATGTTCACTAAACAGGTTGAACTCCGTCACGAATGGCATCTAGTGGCGATAACTAAACGAATCGTTGCGTTGTCTAATGCATTGAGTAATATTTACTAAACACATTGCAGTAAAAATAACTAAACAAATACTTGATTTTCCGAAGTTACTTAACGCTGCTCAATAAGCAGGAACATGAAAGGGAATACTTTTGTTCTATAGTTTAAGCAGGTGACAACTGGGTTTCCAAACCGGTCACCCATCCGACGGTTCCGTGGGCTCGTACTTCTTTAAACTCAGTTACCTCACAAACGCCAGCCAAGAGAACAGCTACGGACGCTGCATGATAATATTTGGCCACTGACGGTATTTCTGTCATTAGTTTAGAATATAACCCAAAATTATGTAAAATCAATAAAAACTAAACACGATTATATGGCGTATAATACTATATGCAGCTTTGATTTCTCATAGTTCACATGAACTCCATAACCATTCGAATTGGTCAGATTGCTGAGAACGCGCGCTTACTAAGCACTGTTTAGTAAGTGTGACGACATGAAACGAAGATCTCACCGAATGATTTTATTTACAAACAAGAATAGTAACACAGACAATTTTCTTTGTTCGTTCACTTGTGATATTCTGTTGTCTGATTAACTAAACAGAGCTAACTTGTGTTTAGTGAATCTTAACACACGAATACTTGTCTTTACTATAGAATCGCTTACTAAACTTGTTTAGTACATTGTACTACATTTCTCTCAGTGTACATCTAAAAAGCTTAAAAAGTCTCATCCACATGCGAGTTTGCTTTGAAAGTTGCCTCGTGTGTTCGGTGTTTCGGCCAAATACGCTCTAGAGTTCCATTCCGGTTTCGAGGCACGGGCTGTTGGCGCGATAAGTCAACAGGCCGTGGCGCCCCGGGCGTTTGGTTGTTTCCGAGCGGCGCGGCGGCGGTGGACACAACCGGTGGCCGGCGGTGTCGGTGACTGACACACTGTAGGTGACGGAGGCGATGGAGGTGTAGATTCTGGTGACGCAGGCATCGCGTTGGCGCAGGTGAAGACGGTGACGTTTCGTTTGGCAGTGGAGCTGGCAGAAGTAAAGGAAAAATAGCATTGTTATAGAGGGGGTCATGGGGAAAGTAACAGAGCGATTGATTGAGACGGGGATGGTAGCAAAGGTATCAAAGGGGACAAGAGGGAGAGAGAAGGGCTGAGGCGGTGTATGACAAGCTGGCTGAAAGTACGACCGACGACGGGAGGAATGAATGAGGCTGAGAGAGGGGTTGAAGAAATGGCTGAGAGTGAGGCTGAGAAGATGACTGATGGGAGCTGAGGCTAACTGAGGTTGACTAATTCGGGATCGTTGAAACGTGACAGATGAGAAATGAATGGGATGGTTTAGAAGATTGGAGTAACAGGGTAGTGAAACGGATAACGGTGTTGGAGGGATCGAAATAAAGTGGCGGTAGATTCTGAAACGAAGCGAATTTGATAAGGCAGGGAAAAGCGCAGGCCAGTGCAAGGTGGATTTTTTTGTGATGGAAACGGAGACGTGGCACGGTGACTGTGGCAAAAGGAGTGATTGATTAGGTGGCAATGCCCACGTGGCGAATTGATTGATTGATGTTTCCAGGCACGTCAACTGCTTTGGTCATTAGTCCCGTTAGTGTAGTGCATGTTTTTTCTCTGGAGATAGAGGTGATCTTCCCACTGGATGGCGAGATCCGGCGCCGACCTACCGTCGGCTAGTGGGGTTTCCCCCTAACCAGGATTCTCCCACCAGTGTGGCACCTACCCAGCCAGGACAAGCTCTAAGGGGAGGATAGGACAAGGAAGAGGAAGGACAGATCACACGCGGTCCGTGGCCTGTTTGGTAGAGTACTGCTCCGGCATTCGCCTGGTGTTGATCGGAGAAACTACCGATCAGAGCAGCCGGCCGCTAGAATTCTCCTCCAGACAGCGACTGAATTCGACCTAACTCGAAAGCTAGTGTCGAAAATCCTGGCGCCGTCAGGACTCGAACCTAGGACCTCCCGGTCAGAGGCGCTGCAGTGACATCAATTGATGCACTGAGCTACCGCTCCCGGTCCCACGTGGCGAAGGTGGCAGCGGTTATGCTTTGGGGTGTAGAAGGGAACAATGGTGAAGGCGCGAAGGGTATGGCAAAAGGGAATGGCAGAAACCGAGGGCGTGAACTTCGTTTGGACAAAGCGTCGGCCACCGACAGCAAACAGCGTTTTGTTCCACTGTTGATTTTACTCTGAGTTTATTCACGTGTTACGCTTATCCTGTGGTAATTTAGTGATTTAACAGTTGCTTCTACTTCGTACTTCCATTTCTCCTTTTGATGTTTCTGGCAACTTGTTTGGTGTTGTGGAAATTTCGTATCAAACAAGTTTGAGCAATGAAGTTAGCTTTTTTATAGGAGCATCTATTCGTATATTTTCTCTTTAAAGAAGTATAATAAGCATAATATAATGAGAAAAATATTCTTGAATTCTTTTTCAATAAGTATTTTGAGTAAACGTGTTTTGGTTTTATTTTGAAAATAACAAAATTGTAGTATGTTACATAATTTTTTACATTTTTCAAAAGTCGCTTTTCAATAACTCGGTCTTATAGTGACCACTGGAACTTTTAACTTAGGGTAACGATTGGGGAGCGTATACTAACATACATAAACATTCATGTTCAGGGCGGGATTTGAACAGCGATCCTTCAAGCCCATGCAGCAATGACCCTTCAGCCTTAGCGATTTCGGCTTACCGGTCGGCATCATTATTTTTGCAAGTTCTATCGTAATTTCGACATAATGCGACCATTGTTTGTCTATAAATATCGATTGAAATATTTATCTTTTCACGTTGATTCTTCTCGCTTCCCTACAGCAATATATTTCTATTAATATACTTGATGTGTCGTTATTAACATAGTCGTTTATTTCGTACTGCTTTTAACATTCCCCAAATTAATTTTGTTGTTGAACATTATTTATGGTTGTTAGGTATATTGCTCAACTCAAAATTATATTCAGTTAAAAACGCAATTGAAACAAAATTTTTCAATGTTTTAACATTTTTTACCTCACGACTGTCTACAATATTATTATTTAAAAGAAAATTCAGAATTGATTTTCTCTGTTGTAATAGCCAGATTATCTAAAACTGTCTTTGAGAATATTACACATTTCAGAAAAGCAGTGGAAGACTTATCAGGCAAAAGAGTTGCAAAGCAGAAAGTATTTTTTCTTAGAAATTTGTTTTAATGATGAAAAATATGTGTTTGAAATAATGAATACTGAAAGATGTTCTTACAGTACTAATTTTGACTCTTTTTATACTTTAATTTTTACCTTTTAACTACGCCTCAGGTAGAGTTACTATGGTAACTTATCAGTAATATACCAAGAAGACATCGCTTCTGCTAACATCTTACAAATATTAGGAATGCTCATTGTTAGTACTAACTTATATTTATCGTTTTGGCGTTTGATTGAATTCGCAAACTCCACATCTTAGAATGTCGGAAAGAGTCTACCAGCCGATGTAGAGCTTTAACGGGATCGGGCAAACGCAGATTTAATCGAAATGATCCCTGACTCGTAGAATTATTTTTCAATGATACTACGGGGGCCCATTCGCATTTAAAAATAAAATTGAAATATTTGGAAGTAGCTGTATTTGGGAGTATTGATTGAAATACTTTCGTTTTTTTCTGAGAATCAAGCACAGTTACCTCGCAACATCATTACCACACATTATTATAAAGACTGCTTCTTTGAACATATCCCTAGTTCTCAAGAAAGGGTTTTGTTTTCAGAAAAACTCATTAATTTTCGGTGTTCTTTCAGTGTTTCCGTAAGGTGAATTGAATCCGCCCTAGATTATCTCGCCTCGCAGAGGCAGCGAGTTTTCCAGGTGGAAGAGAATTTCACAGGAACCTAAGCAAACACGTGGGTCTTATCTAACACATGAGGTTTCCATAAAAAATTGAGACGTAACAAACTGAAATTGAAAACGATAACAGTCAAACTGAGTCCAAACAATTTTAAATCAAGAACAAACACTTATTGAGATCAAGCACGTTCAGAGAATAAACAAGAAAATTACAAAATTATATAAAAGAAAAACACTTGAGATTCAAAGTTCACGCCTTTATTCTCCTTTCTTTATCATCATCTTCTTCTATTCTTTGTTCCAGTTTCCATTTTTTTCTTCTCTATTCGTCTTCTTCCTTTTCTCTTATCTTTTTCTATTTTCTTCATCTTACATCTCCCATCGTCTACTTCTTCGTTTTTTGTTCATTTCCCTTACTTTTTATCATCTTTCTCTTCCTTCTCCTTCTCCTTCTTTTTGTTATCTCAATTGGATTGGTATGACCTCATTTCACAGTCTAATCACCACCCGAATGTGATTACGCTTAGTCTGATGGTGAAAATTTCCAATTTGATTGTGACTGTTCTGAATGTGAATTCCTAAAGTCACAATTGTATACGATTGGTCTCAATTTCAGGGTAGAATGATAAAAAGGGGTTGTAAGCTAATAGTTTTTACAAAGCGTCAGCCATATTTATCAAAATATATCAGGGCATTGTTTCTTTAAAATTCTCACAAAAATAAAAAAAGCTCATTCTTAGAAGGGCATCAGACATGATTTGTTCTTTCTTTTCTCCTCGGAATATCTCGCATCCGCGAGGCGTGAGTCTACCAAGCGGAAGAGCTCGGGAAGGGAAAAGGCAAACGGGAGGCCTACCGGCGGCGTATTTCGCGAGCGGCTCCTTAATTTAACACGCGGGCGAGCGCGATCGGAGCGCGCGGGGCGACTCCACCCACGCCGCGCCGCGTCGCGCCGTCGCCGTCCTGTTTTATTCATACTTTCATATGCCGCGCGGCGCCGCGGCCGGCGGGAACGACTCCGCGCGCAGATGGGGCGGAGCCTCCTCCAAGGTCCTTCCGCATCCCACTTGATCGAAATATGACAAACTAGCGTTCCCGCGCGAGAACTCTCGAATGTTAAACCCCACCCTCTTCCCAATTTTTTCGTTTCAATATTAAGCCGTAATATTATATTTTTCTTCCAGAACATCTTATCCTCTTTCACTTGTTCAATGTGTTTCCTTGTAATTGATAATAATACAATACACTCTTGTCAAAGCCAACTATTGTTATTTAACTTTATTATCCAGAAAAGAGGTACACTCGTGTAATATCAAGTAATTAATTTAATTTCACATTCAGTTGCAGATTCTGCACGTCTCTGAGCAGGTGGGGTAATATCGTGAGGCGCCGGACCATTAAAAATGTCATAGGAAGTTCAAGATGATCACATCCTGTAGATTACGATGTGAGAAACGTTTCTTTGAGGAAATTGACCTCAAACTTTTTTGTTTTTAAAGCCCTAAAATGATTTCTTTAGGAATTATTTAACAATGTATATTAAAAATGCAGCCGTGTTGCTGGTTACATTTGAGACGAATACTTACATTCTTTTTTTTTAAATCCTTCATATTTTGAAAGTCAAAGTGCAATTCGTCACGTCCGTAAAATTCGTCAGTAAAATTCTCTTTCTCTAGAGACCTCATTTATAAAGATTGGCAGCGTGTGAGAGCCGGGAAAGGTATATATGCTACTGGAATAATATATGAGAGCCGATGGGCCGCCGGCCGCCGCCGGCGCGGGTCGCCCAGGTGCACCTCACAAGGCGAGGGCTCATATCGTCCCGATCAGATGCTACAAAGCGGGAGCGCTCTGCGAGCCAAGTATTTGAGATTTTGCGTCCCCGGGAGACGTTATTGGTTTTGGGCATGATTGTATATGTATTTTTCATTTCGTGCCGGTGGGTTTTTTGTGTCTTTGGTATAAGTTTCAATAAAATTGTGTGTAGTATTTGGAATATTGTTTGACATGAATAACATAAGTTTAAGCATTCAGCCCTGACAAACTTCGCAGAAAGACGACAAAGTAACTGAGAGCCATGCCTGTTAGATCAAGCAGAAAGCGTGAGCACGTTATTTGAGATTTTGATTCTGCTGGAGACGTTATTGAATTTTGTTGCGCGAGTATGTGTATTTTGCGCTTTCGTTTCCTTGGAATAGGTTTCAACGAAAAATTTAGAGGTTAGATTAAAGAATGTTGTAAAGGTAATTTCTATTATCGTTTTGTTACATATAATTTCTGCAATTAAACTATAATGTAGGACAATGCATGTAATAGTAGCTAATAGCAAGTTGTTGATGCGACTAAATTAATTTAATTTTAGAAAAATTATCTTTTAGCTTTACTTCCTGAATACATACATATTAATTTCTGCGTAAATGCCCATTGCTTGCCATTAACAATTGTTTCTAATTCTTCAGTAATCATTTTTAAATTAATAAAGTTACTACATTTTAAAAATCGAGTATATTTTGTGTTTAGCACATCTCGTTTGCTAACCGGTTGGTTTACTCTCCCTTAATCCCCAGAGCCATGGTTTGATCCTGGTTTTGATGCTTAAATTTTCGAAGGCCGAAAACTTCACAATATCCAAGTCCTACTCGGAGAACTCGCAAGAATCCTGGGCAAGTACACGTCAAAATGAAATCTTTCGACAATTCCCGTCGTTAAAAGTTCTCGAATTCACTGATCGGGATAACGCCTAAAGAAATAAATATTACTGAGTATTGTTGGCGCTGTCTGGCACACGTTATGTGGGCCCATAATTTCTGCAAACGATGGAAACCTATAGTGTGCAACTTACAAAACACCCAGAAACACAAGTCAAGGGTGGTAAAATTAAATAAATCTTTAAGAGTTCAAGTTTTACTACCAACGAACTAGTAGGAATGCGCGGTGTACCGAAACGTTTTCTTTTATGTTCACTTAATATTACTCAACAACTACTCATATTTTTGAAATAAAACGTTCATGACATCATTTAAAGATCTTAATGAGAGATAAATTGGCTGACCTGAATGATTATGGTGGCTAGAGCGTGCGCCGACTCAACGCCTCGGTCTGAAGGGTCGGGGGTTCAAGTCCCGCTGTGGTCATGGGTGTTTGTCCCTTGTCTTTCATGCATGTGTGTTGTCGTGGAAGGCTTTGTGAGTCTGCTGACGACAGAACAAAGAGCCCGCAAGGTGACAGTGACCAATACGGGCATTCCCTCGCCCATTTCACCAATATTATCGTATACGGTATCGAGGTACGTCAAATACTTTCTGACCCTGTACTAGTAGTGTACAAGTATAGTAGTTCACTAATACCTGTACTACTAGTGTATTTGTATAAGAAGGAAGGGTAACAAAACCTTTCACGTACTGACAGAGTCCCGGTGGTGCCATCCCGCCATACAGCTCCGTCACGCAGGTTGCGTTCGACGTGGGCGGCAGGCGCGCTCGAGGAGCAGCAGCGCGCGGCCGGTGACGGGAAGAAGCCGTCGCGGTGCGACGCGGGGTTGCGTCCGCTCCGTCGGTTTTACTGCGCCCTTCAAGCGTCGCAGTCGTCCCGCGCGCCCCCACGCGCCCCAAACGATTTAATTCCCCCGGCCGTTCCTTCCGCTTCCGAGGCACAGCCCGTGGCGACCTGGAGCTGGGGCGACAGACCGGAACTAAAGAGGGCCCGCGGCCTGGGGCTTTCTTCAGTATTAACGCAATAAGTTTTTGCTGTTAAATATTTTTTGCTTTGTTTTGTACTTTGAACAGCGGTTATTAAAATATTATAGAGCACGGACTATGAAATTCACTAAATGACTCTTTTAAATCTGACCGCAGAAATTATTTCTTTCGATATATACATTAAAAATATTGGAATCAGAGAACGCTATTTCTTTAAATGTAATTTAAAATTATATATATATATATATATATATATATATATATATATATATATATATATATATATATATATATATATATCAACTCTCATTCAATTACGAATTTTAATTGTACATTGAATTATTAAATAGTAATTGACGAAACCAGTTACGTTGGGAGAAAGTTTTCTTACTTACTACGAGTGCAATTATACGTCTTGGAACATATTAAACATGTTACGTTCAATATTTGTTCGTTTTCATTCGACAATAATTTAAATTTTGAGAAGCTGAAGCAAATCCATTCGAGGTACACATTTGATGACGTCGTTTTGCTTCTGAAAAGTGGGTCATAAATTGTGTTGTATCACTATAGTGACTTTCAGAATACAGAAATAAGTCAAGTGGAAGGAAACGAGGTTATTCCAGATGAAATATTAGAAGAAGCTGACAAAGCCATTAAAACATTACTTATCAGGGTAAGTTGCGACAGGTACGAGAGGGAATACATGTACAAACATTAGAAAGTGAAACAACTGTTGCTTCTGACATAGTTTTGCTGGCGTACGTTTTAGAACACATGTTGTCATTGCTCTTTATATATCCGTTTGATTCAGACCTGTCGCTTATGTCGTACCTATTCATTACCTATTCACTTTTTTAAGCTTAAGCACTCTCTCTCGCAAGCAGTTTGCTACATTGACCCACACAATGTGCTTACTTTAGCAAATTCTCCAACACTTTACGCTTTCCTGCTTTGCAGCGCCTCTCCGTCTTCCGCGCCGCCGAAGGGTATTGACAGGTCTCGAGGTGCAAAGAGCCCGTAAATAAAACTAAGTGCCGAGTTCTCTTGGTCGCAGAGGGGGGCCTGTGAGTAAAGTTCGTAGTCGCTTCATTCCATTTCCTCAAAACCCACCGTCTTGCCCGATTCTCCTCTCATCTTTCTACTCCTCCCCCCACTTGCCCGCCGATATACTCCTCTATACCCAATTTTCTTATCACGGATTGCCTTCCAATCGCACCTCCATTATTTGCCTTTCCGGTTATTCTTGCATCTTGATATTGTTTACTACCACTCCTCGTTCTAACTACTCCTTCTACTCCTCTGTTCTAATATTTTTCTCTCAAAATTTCATTTTTTATTACTCCCCTTCTCTTGAATTCCATTTATCATTTACTCCGTCTCTTTCACTCCTCGTCTCACACTCTCCTTCTTTACAAATATCTTCCTCGTTACCTTTTTTCCACCTGCCCTATTGCCTATATCTTCTCCTTCTCCATCTCCAAATTTCCTACTTCTGCTTGTTGCTGTTTTTGCTCATATTGCCTGCTCATTCCTTCCACTATTCGCCTCGCTCGTTCCGGCACTCTCCCGCTCACCGGCCCCGTCTCCTTTCGACCCCATTCCCTCGCGCCTGCCCACCTCGACACCTACCCCATCCTCTCGGCCCCGCGCCCGTTCCGTGCGTCGTCTAAGTTGGTAATCCTGCCCACGGGTGCGATCTGGCCGGCGGCACCGCCCTCGTAAATACAAACAGGTCTCTAACTTGGAAGCAGACGCGACGGGTGCTGACGGCAACGGCGGGAGGGTGGCCCTCCGGCGTGGCACTCGCTCACCCGATAGTCAACAGGAGCTCACCATCTTCTTATTTCTATCCAAGAGGCAGGGGCGTCATCGGATTGAATTGATGTCATTTTATTTTGGACATTTTAGTAAATGCCGTTTCCTGCGTCTTATGGTTTGGTAATTGTTCTCTGTATTGGTTTAGTGGTGAGTTGTAGTTGACATTTACATAATTGAAATGATTGAAGGCGTTGTCATTGTCAACAATACTATTTATTTCAATAAGAGCAGCTTTCCATGGCTTAGCCATCATCATCAGTTGTTTTTTTATGATGATTTCAATTGTTCTCTGTGCTCGTTTGTGACTACCTCTGTAGCTCACGAACTTCTGGTTACGTACAGATACACGGAGTCGAAGGTTGAGTTCCATGAAAGACATGAGTAATTTCTCCATATGGTATCGTCGTCATGAATTTTCCTATATAATCATGTATCTCATTTAAATATTAACTCATCCGTAGTCGATTAAATATTATAATTCAATCTTTATGATTTCCATAACATTACTCTTATAGTGGCCCTGTACTCTAATGATTTGTTCTAAAAAAGAAAGTAGTACCTCGTTCCTAGTTGGAAATGGATTACTTATTTAGTTGAGTTTAGGAGCCTTTCAACAGTTGAAATCATTGAGGCCATTGATTAGATAAATACTTAATGATGAATTAGATGATTAGAAAAAATAATAATTAAATGAGATGAATAAAGTAGAGCAATGATGGAATTACAGGCAGTAAGAACCCCGAAGAAACTTTCCAATTATTTGCATTGTTCTCCGCAAATTCTATGTGGATTGGCCTGTGACCAAACCCTTGTCTAGCAATGGAAAGCGTGTGCTCCAGTCATTTCATTACAAATGGTATCAGTAATCGAGTATAGAATTCATCATATTCAGGTGTCAGTGCTTATAGTTAATATGATCTATATATTCTCAAAAAATATTATTGTAATAAATACTTAGAAAACTTTGGAGATGCACTAAAATTGCATTCGCATTCATATCCGTCTCCCCAATAAGTTATACGATTTTTATAAATGTAATAAAACGTACATCCTGTTTGGGCAGTGAATTGTGCAAGTAATCAATTAATATGCTCAATACTGACAAAATAATATTCCATATTCATTTAGAGATTGTAAACATCAATTTACGTTAGTCGTAATGTGAAAATTGAGAATGTATACAAAGTATACTTTGGGCCCATGCTTGCATAATGACTTATTGATCACTGTATTATGTCAGTTGTAAGACATTATTAATTCTTCCCACAGCTTTATAAATATTAAACAAGCCAAAATATTATTTCCAACAATATTTAATACTGAGTGGAGTTGTCTTTATATTGTTACATTTAGTACATAAAAGAGTTAAGTCTTTCGAAAATAATTAATTTGAAACAAGTCGCGTATGAGAGTTTATTGAAAACAACTGCATTGTTAAACCACTTTTTATTGCTTCTCTGTAATTTATCAGGTGTCGGTGACGGAATCTTGGGTTTATAGAATCTGTGAAGTAACGTGTTGTTAGTACACTACCACATTTTAATTCACTCTGTTTAAATACTAATGAAATTTTCTAATACTATCCAATACGTTATAATGATTACTCTTATAGAAAAATGTGAATAAGGAAAGTGCATCCGCGAAGATTTTTATTTAATGTATAACATAATAGGTGCCATAAAGAAAATTTATAATGCTCTATTAAAGGTTGAGGAGACACATTCGTTTTTACTGCCTCCTCCGACCACAGCGCCGATCGAAACGAAGTCGACTGCCTTTTCCGCATTATCGGAACCTCTAACTTCCGAAGTCGATACCCATTCCTTGCGAGTGTGCAGGCGACAGGCGGTCGCGCTGAAGGGTCGAAGGTGCGAGGGCGAAAGGGCACTCTGGGGGGAGCACACGTGGCGGGGCGGCCGAGGGCGAGGGCGAGGGCGAGGGCGAGGGTGGGAGCGGGTGTCTCCGGGTGACCTCGGCGGGGGAGGCGATATTGATCGGACGCACACTCCCGCTGCCTCCTCCGCCATCGCCGTTGCCATCGCTCCCGCGCACCCGCCGCCGCACCCCCGTCCCCGCCACCTTCCCCGCTCCCCATCCCCGTTCCATATCCCCGCTCTCCCATTCCGATGTTCCATCCCCGGTTCCCTATCGCCGCTTCCCAACCTCGCTCCCCAACCCCACTCCCCATCCCCGTTCCCCAACCTCGCTCATCAGCCCCGCTTCACATCCCCGCTCCACGTCCCCGCTACACACCCCGCTCCACATCGCCGCTAAACATCCCCGATACACGACCCCGCTACACTCCCGCTCCACATCCCCGCTCCACATCCCCGCTCCACATCCCCGCTCCACATCCCCGCTCCACATCCCCGCTCCACATCCCCGCTCCACATCCCCACTCCATATCCTCGCTAGACATCGCCGCTCCACGTCCCCGCTCCACATCCCCGCTCCACATCCTCGCTCCACATCCCCACTCCATATCCTCGCTAGACATCGCCGCTCCACATCCCCGCTTCTCATCCCCGTCCTCACTGCCCTTTACCTATCCACGCTCCCTCAACCCCGCTCCATATTCCCACTTTCCCATCCGCATTCCCCCATTTTTACTTGCCAATCCTGCTTTACCATGCCCGATCCCCCATCGCCGCTCCCTCCCGCCACACGTCCTCTTCCCCGCACGGCTCCATCTCACACTGTCCCGTCTTCGGTCTGCCCGTTTTCCTTAACCTGCCGTGCCCCTTTCGACACTGCCCTCGGATTTCCTGTCCCTCCCTCTATCATTCCCCGCCCCTCTCCCCTCCCGAGACACTCTCAGGGCCCCTTCTTGGTCTACCGTCACGTCTCTCCTGGCTTGCTCCGCCCCACTCCCCC
Source organism: Teleogryllus occipitalis (assembly GCA_011170035.1). Lineage (NCBI taxonomy): Eukaryota > Metazoa > Arthropoda > Insecta > Orthoptera > Gryllidae > Teleogryllus > Teleogryllus occipitalis. Next base: position 393,539 of record BLKR01000345.1, read on the forward strand.
ATCTGCGCTCTGTTTCGCCCCGCGCCACTACTGCCCCTCACAGCTCCACCCACGCGGTTCCATTTCCTCTCTGCCCTTTCCGTCCCTACCCGCACTTCCCTGCCCTGCCCCTTCCCGCCCGGTTAAACCCTGCCCTTCGCTCCTTCCACTGAGACACTCCACAGACTCCCTCACTGTCCTGCTTCACGTTTCTCCTAACACACTCCGCCGCGCTCCATCATCCTCACTGCGTCTCTCCATGTGTCACTTGTCCTCCGCACGGCTCTACCCACGCGGTTCCATTCCCATCCCACCATTTTCCTCCCTTCCCCTCCATGCCCCGCCCTGACCCCCCACCTTTCTCCGCATTCCTTGCCCCTCCCATCCCTGTCCTTCCCCACTCTGCCAGTTCCCGACACGGAGGCACTCCCCAAGTTTGCTTTACCTTTCACTTTCTGCATTCCTTCACTCCCTGCATCAATTCCCCTTCGTTTCCACTCCTTCCCCGGCAACTTCTTCGCCGCCCTAGCCACTTCACTCCATCTCCGCACGTCTGTCTGCAGCGCTGGTGGCCGCACAGGCTGCCTTGTCCCATCTTAGCCCAGACACCGCTCTCGGTCCCACAGCCGACACTACCACTGCCACCGCCGCCGCCGCCGCCCTCTGAGCCTTTCTCGGACGTAAACACGGCAGCCGCAGGTAGCGCGGGCGGTTTACTGCGGAGAAGGCTGCGGAGGTCGCTGCAATGGTCAAGGCGGGAAGCAGAGGCCGTGACGACGCGCGACAAAACTCCGAAATGAGCGACGGGGTTAGCAGAGAAGATGATGTTATTAAATTATTCAGCGAGTGTGTGGAGAGTAGAAAGAATCTGAAATAGAGAAGTAACATGAAAGTAAATCCAGAGATTTTAGATGGAAGAACGATTATCATGGAGGTGGCAAGAAGTTTACATAAGCAGGAACATGAGATGAAAGGATGCAAATGTAAAATTTTTTTGAAAATATAACATTAATAGATAGTTACTGATAATATGAGCATTGAACGCGGAGAAAATTGTGACAATATTGTTGCCGTATTCACGTATTTAAAAACGTCTAAATGCATGCCGTTGTTGGTGTTTGTCATCCCCAATGTTTATAATACTCTAAGCAAAGATGATGAATTTTCCCCTTTATTTACAAAAGACCCTTGGTTTCAAAAGCCCTGTAAGGGACACAAGTTCTATTTTCTATATTATCTACAAAACAAAAACTTTCTTTGCGTTCTATTACGTTTTTTTTATTATCTCATCACTCCGTAGCACAGGTTATTTTGAAATCACAGATAAACACTATTTTATTTACGTAGAGAAGAAAATGAATAAGTTCTATCTACAGTGTAAAATACATTTTTTTTAATTCTCCTTATAAGCAACATGATACAACAAATGTCATTTTACTACACTATTTTGACATTCATATGTAAACAAATACGTTTATCGCAAATGTAAAATATGTATTGTTGTGAAGGAAGCAGAATCAATGCGATTATGCAGTAGACAAGCCCATAACAGAGCAATAAAAGGGTTTATTAAGAGTGTTTTCATTTCAAAGCATTGGTATTTTCTTATTTATATTTGTCATTTCGAATGCTACAGAATAACCCAAATAATACCCGACAAATTAAGAAAATGTTCACATGTTCGTATGTCATAACATTACATACACGCGGGAAAAGTGTAATGAACATTTTAAATAATGACTATCTTTTAAAATTTTCTTTTACTGGACCAGCATTCGATCTAACGCATCTGATTTGAAAGAGTCTTTTCACTGTGACGCGGTTCGCGTCGTGAAAATGAGGGGCAAGAAATGATCAGGGAGGTCCGTATGTTCACCAGTACGGCAGTTTGGGCTGCGGCTAGGAAACCGCGCCAGACCACAGTGAAAGTAGCAGGTGGAATGGGAAGGGAAGTCGAGGAGGACGTGACAAGGGGAGAAACGGGAGGCGAAAGGTGACGCAAGACGACGCAGGGGTAGAAGGGTGGAGTAGCCGAATGACGCGCTGCGAAGGGGCTGGGATAGAGGGAGGCGAGATATGGCGAGGGATAGAGGGAGGCGATCTGCGAATAAAAGGAGTCGAAATCAGAAGAGACTGGTATTTATTGATTCATTGATTATTTTGTGATTTGGAGCGCGTAACCGTTATAGACATTAGTCCCGTAAGTGTAGCGCACATTTTTATTGCGGGAGGCGGCGGTGTTCTTCCTTTGCTGGATGGTGAGATCTAGTGCCGAACTATCTTGCGGGGTTTTCTCTATCCAGGTATCACCCCCAAGGTGGCACCGCCCAGCCGGGACAAGCTCCTAAACTCCCGACTGGTCTCCCCACATGTGCGGTAGTGTAATACATGTCGGCGCAATACATACATGTCTGTAAGTAAAAGGTAAGTAAGGACGAGGAAAAGACAAGGATGTTGAAGGAAAGATCGCACGTGGACTGTGTTCCGTTTGTTAGGTCCTTCTCTAGAATTGGCCTGGTATTGATCAGAAAACACATGACTGGACAAGTGGCTGGAAAGCAAACGACTGGACAAGTGGCGGGGAGAAGCGTGACGAAGAGAGATGAGGAGGGCGGGAAAAGGGACGGAAGGTGCAGGGGGAGCGGTGCAGTTCAGGGTGGGGAAGGGATGGGTGGGGCGAAGCGGGCAAAGAGAGGAAGGAGAGAAGGATAAATGTTGATGCAGGGGGTGCGGGGAGAGAGATGGATGAAGTGTCAAAATGAAACCAAGGTGGAGTGACGCTTGATGGAGCGAGGCGAGGATTGCATTGCAAAGAAACGGGACGAGATGAGAAGTGGCGGGGATGTCCGAGGCGAAGAGTTGTGAGAGAGTGGGGCAGGATAGGGAATGGGCCAGGCAGAAGAAGAAAGTGGCCGGGAATGGCTAGGAAGAGGCCGAACAGGGTGGGGCGGGGAGGGAAGGCGGGATGGGAGAGTTGAGAAAAGGTGAAGCAGTTGAGAACGGAACGATCGGGGCGGGGTCAAGAGAGAAGTGACCGGGTGTCTGGGCGGGTCTGGGTGGAGCTTGAACAGGTTGAGTGGGGCTAGTCGGAAGGGACAGGGCTGGGCGGGCCTGGGTGGGAACGGATAGACCTGGGCGGGGCTTTGCGGGGTTGATCGGGGCTGGTCGGGGCTGAGCGGAGCTGGGCGGGGTGAATGGCACTGGGTGAGGTAGAGTGGGAAAGGGTGGGGATGGGCGTGGAGAGGCAGGGGGAGGGGCAGGGCGAGGCTAGGTGAGAGAGGGCGGGGCTGCGCGGGCCAGGACGGGGAGGGACAAGGCTCTACGCTGGGCGCGTGCTGGGCGGGGTTGTCTGAGGCTGAAAGGGGCTGGGCGGAATGGACGGGGCTGAGTGGGGACGAGCAAGAACAATCAGGGCTGTGCGGAGTTGGTGGGGGCCGAGCGACGCTCAGCGGGGTGAACGGGACTGGGTGAGGCAGAGTAAGCAAGGGTTAGGATGGGCGGTTCGAGGCAGGGGGAGGGGCAGGGCGAGAGAGGGCGGGGCTGCGCGGAACAGGGCGGAGGGGGACAGGGCTCTAGGGACAGGGGACGTGCTGGGCGGGGATGTGTGGGGCTGAACAGGGCTGGGCGGAGTGGACGGGACTAGGTGGAGGTGGTCGAGGTGGGTGAGGACGAGCGCAGGGCTGTGCGGAGTTGGTCGCGGTCGAGCGACGCCGAGCGGGGTGGACGGGACTGGGTGAGGCAGAGTAGGAAAGGGTGGAGATGGTCGGGGGGAGGCAGGAGGGAAGGGCAGGGCAGGGCTGCGCGGGGCAAGGCGGGGAGGGACAGGTCTCTACGCAGGGCGCGTGCTCGGCGGGGATGTGTGGGGTGAACAGTGCTGGGCGGAATGGACGGGGCTGGGTTGAGGTGGTCGAGGTGGGTGGGGACGAGCGAGGGCTGTGCGGAGTTGGTCGGGACCGAGCGACGCAGAGCGGGGTGGACGGGAGTGGGTGAGGCAGTGCCGGGCAGACGCGCGGTCTGTGGCCACTGCGGCCGCTGCGGGCGGAGAGGAGCGATGTGAGCCACGCAGCGCTTCCCCTTCATCCATCCTGCCCCGCCCCTTTCCCTCCCGAAGGCGGGATAAACCTTCCGTCGCGCGGCGGCCGGCAAATCCTCTCGCCCTCCCGCGCTCCCCTGCCTCAGCCAGCGCCTCATCCACCCGGATGACGCTCGTAGGTGGCGCGAGGAGCCGTCATAAGGCGGGCGGGCCCGCACGTGCGTCGCTTCGCCTCGCTCCTCACACCCTCAGCCACTCGTGTTTGCTTCCGGTGCTCGCAACTTCCAGGTTATTGGGGAGCTACAGGGAGTGCAAACTACGCTCCCAAGTTTGTATTAGCTTTGAAATGGAAACCACGCGCAAAGTCAATGAACTGCATTTTCAGTATCGTTAGGAAACATATATTTCTTTCTTTCCCCCTTGAGTTTTTTTTTTGTAATATCGATGTACTCAATCAAATTGGATTTTCAAACAATTTTAACAGTTGTGATTAAATGTAAAATTTTTAATTTATCTTCTATTCATGAATCTTGTTATAATACTCAAGATTGTAATTTCCTAATCTGAATGTCGATACTCTTTGTTCCAAATACTTACTTGGCAGTTGAATATAACAGCTACAGAAGTAATCTTTTGGCATTCTATTTTCGTAAATGCCAACTAATTTGGGAACACCGCGAAACTAAACTTCTTGTTAGAGTTTCTGTTATCTTCTCCTCTGAATCGTTAACCACAAGATGTAAGTGGGAGATATTTATGCTCTGAGTCTCTGACTTGTGTTCTACTTCTTCTTGATCAGATTTCAGGCAGAAATTACTGGCGTATTTATTTTTCGACTGTGACGTAAGTCCATGAGGCCGCGAAAGGAGTTATTGTTATCGCGCCATCTGAGTGGGCGCGCAGCTAACGCGTGGTTGTGAAGTGAGCGGAGTGGATGAGGAGTGGGGGAGAAGGTGGGGCGGGGACTGCAAGGCAGATGAGACGAATTGCGAGAAGGTGGAACAAATGGGGACAAAGAGAGTCAGTTTTTGTGGTCATTAGTCCCATAGGAGTAATGCATGATTCATCGTGAGAGGTGCTGGTGATTTTCCGCCACTGGATGGTGGGATCCGGCGCCAAACTACTCGTTGGATTGCGGAGTTTTCCTCAGCTAGGTTTTTCCCTCCAGCCAAGCACCGGCCCAGGCGGGACAGTTCCAAGCTCCTGACTCATCTTCCGACACGTGCTAGTGTAAAGCACAAAAGTGTGTGTGTGTGTGTGTGTGTGTGTGTGTGTGTGAAAGAAGAGGCGATAGAAGAACAAAGAGAGGAAAGATTGCCCATGTTCCTTAGCCCGTTTGTTACATTACTGTTCCGCAACTTGCATGGTATTGCTCGAAAAAAAACTCGGAGAAATACTAATCAAGCAAGCCGACCACTAAAATTGACATTCAGACAGCGTCTGAATTCGACCTATCAAGTTGGTGTCAAAAATGTTACCTCCATTGGGACTCAAACCCTAAGATTTCCCGGTCCGAGGCACTGAAGTGGCGTCAGTTTGTGCTCTGAGCCACCGAAGTGAGTAGAATGTGTGAGGGAGGGTTCGTGAGGGAGGGTGATTGGGGAAAGGTTGGGTTGGAGAGGGTGGGGCGGGGAGTTTTGGGCGTGGAGAAGGGTGATCGGAGAAAGAGTGCAGGGGAGAGTTTTGGGCGTGGAGGGGGAGAAAGGGTGGAGCTGAGAATTTATGGGAGCGGAGGAGGGTGATGGGAGAAACGGCGGGGAGGAGAGGGTAGAGCGGGAGTTAGGGGCGTGACAAAGGATGATGGAGCGAGGTGTGGGGCGGGGCAGGATGTAGAAGAGAGGTGGTTGGGGTGGCATGGGCGGGACCTTGCGGCGCCTTGCTGCTAAGTGGGCTGGCAAAGCGATTGCGTGCGTTCGGCTTATCGCCCGCCCCAACAGTAGACCCACTTCGTTGTGCTCTACGGTGGCGCACTCTTCGGAAAAATCTTGCAATTCGCGTGCAAGCGGACAATTGAAGAGGATCAGGTTGAGGAGCAAGTAGGCAATACAATATTAACGTTATCTACACAAAACGCAAGCATGTGAATTGAGAGTTGATTGTTATTTAGAAATTGCATTAATTTTTAAATTTAAATCTCATTTCTGAGCTGGAATTATCAAGACAAATCTCGAAAATGCGAGACAGAACTTGTACTAAAGAGAGAGTATATAGAAGCAACTGGAATTTTTGTTTATTTTGAAAATTTTAAACATGAATTGCTAAGGAATTAATGATATTTTTTCAGTGATATAATTTTTCATGTAAATATGAATCCGAATTTTTCCATGTACTTAAAGTGTTTGGTGCAACGTGACAAACTCCATGACTGCAACAGAGTCGTGTGCAAATGATTTGATAATATACACTACTCTAAAGCCCAACACTTAACATAGAATTTATTTACAAATGAAGAGGAATCAAATAAAACAGAATAACTTATTTCATTTGTTCTTTCTAGGAGTTTACAGTAATATTCTGTTCTTTAACTAAAGGAATTATTATCAGTGTGTGGGAGCGTGAAAAATCCTTTTGTACATAAACCAATCTTCAATTCCAGCTCTTTCCTTTCCTTCCCGACAACGCTCCCTCGACTTAATGTCCTCTCATTTCACTTACATTTCCCTTGCGTTTCCTTCTTCCTCATTTCCTTGGAGCTTCACGCCGACCCTCGCCCGCGCGGGTGGGCGTGGCCCGGCGCGGCGCATGGTGGACGGCGCCGCCCGCGGGTGACGGATCGTCGTCCATTTGTCACCGCGGGGGAGGCCACCCCGGCACCAACGCCACCCCTCCTCCTGCCTCGTCCCCCACTGCCCCGCTCGGCTTGCATGCTCCGTCACTTATCCCGCCACGCCGTCTCCACCCACTCCTCTCCAAGCCCCACACCTCCCCTCGCTCTAACCACGACCCTGCCATTTCTCCACGCCCTCGCCACGCTCACCTCGTCCACGACACGTCCGTCCCCTTACCCACCCCGTCCCCGCCACGGACCCGCCACGGACCCGCCACGGACCCGACACGACACCGACACGGCCCCGCCACGGCCACGCCACGGTCACGCCACGGCCACGCCACGGTCACGCCACGGTCACGCCACGGCCACGCCAAGACCACGCCACGGCCACGCCACGGCCACGCCACGGCCACGCCACGGCCACGCCACGGCCACGCCACGGCCACGCTACGGCCACGCCACGGCCACGCCACGGCCACGCCACGGCCACGCTACGGCCACGCCACGGCCACGTCACGGCCACGCCAAGGCCACGCCACGCCCTCGCTATGCTCTCGCCGTGTCGCGGCCAATTCCTCGCCGCTTTTCTCCACGCTCCGTCAATCCCCCTCCATGCGTTGCCACTCCCACTCTCCACCTCTCGTTTAGCCTCTACAAAACCTGCCAGAACAATCAAATCTCCCTCTAGGCCCCCGTCACCTCCCACTAAGACATGGCCCCTCACCACGACCCGTTACGACCCCGCCACGACCTCTGGTACTCCCTCTCGGAGCGCTGGCCACGACCCCAGCGTGACTCCAGCCCAAATCCATCACGTTCCCTTCAACCTCCCCGCCACGCCACATTGACGCCCTCCTCTTCCAGGTCGCCCCTGCAACCTTCATGTCCCACCTCCCAACTCGCCAAGCGCTGCCACCATTATCACACCGCATCAACGCACGCCACTCCACATCTCGTCCCGCCCCCTCTCCGAACTGCATCCTCGTCATCCCTCCCTCCGCGACCATACCCCTCCCGCCCCGCACCACTTATGAACCCCTCCGCACTTCCCGCCCCTCGCGCCCGACTAATTGCTTTCTTCTGTTCATCCCGCCCCTGCGCCGCCGTATCGCGCTCTGCATTTTCAAGTGGCCCTCGATTCAGCTGAACGAGGCCGAGAATATTTTTAAATGAAGCGTTCATACGACTGCTTTCATCGTCTCTGCCTGCGCTGGAAGCTTTATTATTTTCATTTTTGACCGACGAATATTAAGTGTCAAATATCAAGATACAAATCGTGATTATGCGAAGAGACTTTAAATGTACTTTAAATCTGAACTTGGTGAGAGAATTGCGGACTTAATGCATGGAAACAATACCGAAATAATTGTATTTATATTATATTGTATATTTTTATTGTATTTAAATTGTACAATATAGATATAACCTTCAAATCAGCAATTGCTAACGATACTTCTAACATTCAATAGGTTATTTCTGAGCACGTTGAAAAATAATGTAGTTCGTGAGTATTCATCATCAAAATTATGAGTGTGATTGAAGCTTTCGTTACCGTAATATATTTGGGACGGTCGTTCTTCTTTTAACTGCAACAACAAATTTTACAACAAAAACATATTTTACAGAACGAGTATGTACGACAGTGATAGTACCCCATCCATTTTACCATCATAAAATCAAATAAATGTTTAAGAATATGTTTTCTCACGAAAGGAGTCTCTTATAAGACAAAACAGAAATAAATCCAGAATCTCTATTGTGAGTTGCAGTTCGCCCACCAATGTGATCGCAGAGCAACGACGGACAATCATTCCCGCAGCAGTCCTCGTCGCCCAGCCCCGCCCAGCCCCGCCCAGCCCCGCCCAGCCCCGCCCAGCCCCGCCCAGCCCCGCCCAGCCCCGCCCAGCCCCGCCCAGCCCTCGCCCCCTGTCGCCCAGCCCTGCTCTCCCCGCCCAGCCCTGCCCAGCCCTGCCCAGCTCCCGCCCAGCCCTGCCCAGCCGCCCTTCCGCCCAGCCCCGCCCAGCCCAGCTACTGTCCCCATCGTCTCCCCGCCGTCGTCTCTGCCGCCTTCCCCGCCATCTTCCCCGCTGCTTTCCCCGCCGCGGGCCCCACCGCCGGCTCGACCGCCAGCCCCGCTGACGGCCCCGCTGACGGCCCCGCTGACGGCCCCGCTGACGGCCCCGCTGACGGCCCCGCTGACGGCCCCGCTGACGGCCCCGCTGAAGGCCCCGCTGACGGCCCCGCTGACGGCCCCGCTGACGGCCCCGCTGACCGTCCCGCTGACGGCCCCGCTGACGGCCTCGCTGACGGCCTCGCTGACAGCCCCGCTGACAGCCCCGCTGACAGCCCCGCTGACAGCCCCGCTGACAGCCCCGCTGACAGCCCCGCTGACAGACTCGCTGACAGACTCGCTGACAGACCCGCTGACAGACCCGCTGACAGACCCGCTGACAGACCCGCTGACAGACCCGCTGACAGACCCGCTGACAGACCCGCTGACAGACCCGCTGACGTCCCTTGTCACTATCCTGCCCCGTCCAATTTCCCACTTCCACTGTCGTCTATCTCCAACCCCTTGCCAAATTGGCTCCACCAACAACTCAAACCTGTATTCAATTCCCTGTCGTGCATCATCTCTTTCCCTGCCTACATTCTCTCGCCCGTTCTCACCACGAATTGTCCCTCACGACCACACTTACCTCTACGTTTACCGTGCACTCCACCACCTCCTTTGTTCACCTCCAGTTTTTCAACGCCACTCTCACCTCTCTCTCCAACACTGGACGCACCCCTGTAACCTCTGACCGTGGCTCTTTCCCCGCCCAGGACCTCTCCCCGCCCCTTTCCCTTCCACCCTCCCTTGTCCTCCCACCCCGCGTGCGTCGTGGTGTCCGCTCTTGCTGCACGTCCGGCCCCGCCCCCTCCCCGCCCTCCTTCCCGCGCCGGCCGGCCGTTTCCGCCGCGCGTCGGTGGCAGCGCGGCGCTTCAAAGGGAATAAACTGCGCCGCATTTGCGCGCTTTAGCGGCGCGCGTGTGATGACAAAGTTGCCTCGCCCTCTCTCACCCCCTCACGCATGCCCCCGCACTCCCGCACGCCGGCCACCCAGGCAGCCGACGCCTCCATTGTGAACGGCGACGGACCGCCCTGTGCGCTCGCATTGCTGTGATGAACTCTACTGCGAGGACGCTGCTTCACACGGCGTTGTTTTAAGTGTGCGGTTTAAAAATATTATTATTAAGTTCCTCTTGAATTGTATTATGATAATAGTCTTAATTCAGGCAGATATTTGACATCATTGTAAATATGTTTCTCGCAAATGGTGGGAGAAGGGGAAGAGGAGAAAAACCTTCTAAAAATGATTAAAAAAGAACCAAGAAAATTGCAGATTTTTAAACATTTAAATTTTATTCGGGATAATTGTACTTCGCTTAATTAGTTTTTCTGATAATCTTATCATGTTCATAAAGTCAATTTTTTCTGAGTTAAGAAACAATTGGTTAATTGGATATGTGGAATTTATAAAAATACCAAATTACAACTGACTCGAGAGTGACGTGACGAAGGCAGCTCACACCAACTTTGGAGCCAAGGCAGCGGCAGCACACTTCTACAGTCCTCTGTGCACGATGAGAGAGTGCGGTGGCGATCCGGAACGAATCATTAGCTAGCGTGCTTACTTATTAATTCCCCATTTCGTGAAACTAAGCTCGTTCCGCGTCACCGAACTCATCAGAGTCGATGCGTGAACGACATTTTGACTCTGTAATTAACGATTAATGAAGTCATGTTCGTAATGGAAATTGCTGTTCTGAGTACCACTGAATCACATCTCTTACTTATTCATCTCATTGTTACATAAATAATTCTCGTCAGGTCAGTAATAATTCGCTTATGCATTATAATCTCTCGACGTAATAAATTTGAAAACTACTATCTTCTCCAGTGACATTTTATTCGTCTCTGAGGTTATCTCTCGTCGACACATTTTAAGCAGCGCATTCCTAGAGTATTCTTTTAGAAAAATGCATCCAGTGGTCTCCATTTTGGAACTTTTCTCGTTTATAAAAGTTCTGATATTTTTTCTAAAGTACTAAACGCTTCTCCGTTTAACCCACCAAATGAATAGCCTAAAACTATTCTAAAGCGTATATAAGATTTATACCAATATTTATTAGCATTACGGTTAATTATTATTCTTTGTTTGCCACTGTTTCATTGCCTGTTGACCAGAGATGCAGTATAACGGTAAAACAAGATTGCGAGTACAACGAAGCAAATAATTGAATTTACAATGTTCGAAATCCATTATAGTAACGTTCTTAAAACTGCCTCTCAGAATGCATTTTCCCTTGTATGCTAAATAAAAAATTCTTAGAATTATTGGGATTACTCTTACACTTATGAATTTTTATTTGTTGTGCCATTTTTCTTTACTTTCTATTCCATTTTGCAACAAAATCTTAAAGAAGCTTATATACATATTTATCTTTTTGAAACTAACGTGTTTGTATGTATGTTATCTTCATTTTTTTTAATTGTTGAAATTAACGTGTTTGTATGTATGTATGTATGTATGTATGTATGTATCTTTATTTTCATCTTCCTCTGTAACTGTTTTCTACTATTTCTTTCCCTCCTCTGTTTCTTCCTTATTTCTTACTTTTCACTCCGTGTAATTATTTCAATTATTCTAATTGAATTTATACTCACCGGTATTTCTCTGAAGTAAACCCAATAAACCTTCAAAACTGTTTTCCATTACTCTCCGTTCCCTGTTATTCTATTTGCCGATTTTCATGTCACTTAGCCAACTGTGCCCTGTTTTCTTTCACAGTGCAGACTTCGTTGGCATCTTATGTCTCAACCGAGACATAACGCCCCGTCTCAACCCAATGCTTCCTCTCCAACTCTCCCCCGCCCCACCCCCATTTCTCTGAACTTTCTCCGTTTTCCCCCGACCCTCCATCCGTTCCGCCTCCATTCTCTTGGTCTCGTCCCATCGCCCTCGTCCCATGACTCACTTCCACCCGCCCTATCCCCGACCCTTCATCACCGTCCCCACCCCCTCCCGTCCCTCCACCTGTGTTCTGTCATCGGCAGATCCTAGGGTTGTGGCAAGACTTTCGGCACTAACTGCATAGCTAGGTCGAATTCAGTCGGCATCAGGAGCAGAATTCTAGCGGCCGGCTTGTCTGATTTCTAGTTTTTCGTGGTTTCTACAATTATTACCCGGCGAATGCCGGAGCAGTACCTTAACGAACGGGTCACGAGTCTTACGCGATCTTTCCTCTTCCTTGCCCTATCCTCAACCTTCCTCACACACTTACAAGCACCACACTACCACGCATGCCGGAAGACCAATCAGGAGCTTAGAGATAGTCGCATCTGGGGTGGTGCCCCGCTGGTGGGAGATGCCTGGTAGAGGAAAGCCCCGCTAGCCGACGGGCAGGCCTGCGCCGGATCTCACCATCCAGTGGGAGAAGATTGCACTCACTCCCGCGATAAAAAATTGCACTGCATTTCCAGAAATAATGACCATAGCCGTTAACACGTGAGGATTTACCAATCAATCAATCTCCCTGCGGCGCCTCCGTCCTTCGGCCCCCGTCCCTGCGTTATCCTCCCTCTGCCCCCATCCCTACGCCGCTGTTCCTCAATCCCCATCTTTTCCTCTGACCGTGTCCCTCCCCGCATAATCTGTACACCACCCCCTATCCCCGCCCCCCGCTGCCACTGTGCCATCGTTGGCCGGCCTCGCCGCTCGCTTTTTGTCGCTCTAATTCAATTCCACGCCGCGCGCCGCGCCTCGCTCGCCGCGCCGCCGTTTGCAATTCATGGCGCTTTGAAAGCCGAGTCATAACGTATGCGCGGTCGCTGCTTTTGTTCATTTAGGAAACCAATAATCCTCACTTTTTTCAATTAATTTTATATGTTGGGCTCTCTCCTGTTTATAAACACTCTCATCCGACTCCATTAGAATTGTGTCACGCAGTTAAAAAATGGAATGTGTGTCCCTAAATTTTACAATTCTGGATATCTCTGCATTTACGTTTGTCGGCAAAATTCAGGACATTGAATTTCGTTCATTACGGCATTCCCTTTTGACTATGCTCTGAATGTCTATTCGCGCCATTGAACGAACTGTAATTTATTTTGCAATGGCTGCTATGATCATTGCATTGTTATACCCTTTTCGAAAGTATGATCGACATCAAAATAAACAATTGGAATTTGGTTTTTGAGTTACGTGCAGAGAATCTGTTGTTCGTTGTTAATAATGAATAACCTTTTTTACTTTCCGTATTATATTTATTTATTTTTCTTCGATGAGAAATACAATTTAAAATTGTTGATAGAATGATTTGCATGAATCAGATGCTGTATGCATTATTTCATATATTTTGCATCTTTAACTGCTATGGAAACCAGTTATCAAGCTATTAAATTTATTTACCACATTGTTAATTTATCTATCTCATGCTTTCAAAGATCTTAAATAAATTTGATACTTTACAAAATGATTGAATTTTGTAGTTGTGTGTATTTAACGTAAGTAAATTGTATAAAATAATACTATAATAAGGAAACCCTTAATTCTTCAAAATAATTTGTGTGATATCGGAATATTCTACCTATTTTCAATCCCAATTTTATACACCACTGATAATTAAAGTAGTACGAACAAACGTAAAAATATTTTGTTTCAGGGTTCATCTAATACATTTTTATATTTTAGGGAAGTTTATTATCATTACCACAGTCTCTTGCATCCTAGATTCAATTTCTTCCTACTTTTCCAAACTCTTCAGTTCAAATATACACTTTTGTCCCTTCTTCTCTTTTTGTTTTGTTTATTTCATGTTTTACATGATGATATTTACATAGTTCAGTTACATTCACTCTACATATGTTTGTTATGACTCACTAACTAAATTCAAATTAAACTTACGGTTAGCATTGTGGTTGAGGAAACCTAATAGTCACCTCTAATCAGGGTCCATTTCGGAAAATTGCTTTATAAATATTTGGAAACGGTAATTATTTTTTATTCTTGTGGAATAGATGAGGTTTCTCTCCTTCTTTACTCATTACGTTCGGAGCCCGTGTTCAGATTTTGATATCCCTCATTTTCTTGAGTTCAATGTCGTTGTGATGTTTTATTCAATTCAACAACGATTCTCACATATCCATACCATCTTAATCGACTTGCATCTACAGTATAAGTTACATTAATGTAACTCATTTTAAATTGGCTAGAAATCAGCCTACTTCATCCAAGCCAGTAATTCATTTCTTTATCCTTTACTGATTCATTTTCTTCACTGGTATACCAACATACTTTTGTTCAATAGACAGGAGCAGTTTCGAAAATACTTTTGTAAACTTTGACTGTTGTATTCTCAGAAATTTTTACATCCAAGAGACTAATATTGAGTGATCTGCGCCATTGAGCACTTAATTGTCTGGAACAATCAGGGCAGCATCTGGCCTCGAGAGCGTAAGAGTCGCCGTCCCTCGAACGCGACCCCATGAGAACAATCCTGCGGTTCCTGGTGGGCACATTGCGGCCCCATCCGCCAAGTGCTCCCGCGAGGCCAAAGGAGCACTTGCGCAGTGGCGTTGGTGAGATAACAGAGGTTCGTTCCAGAGGTGGTGGAAAACGGACGGCTGCTGCAGAGAACGCGCGTGTGAATGAGGTCACCTGCGAGAGCGGCTACGTCTGAGCAAGCTGTGTCGTCTAGCATTCCACCACTCGTCCGGCCCGTCTCCGCTGGATAAGTTGTTTCAGAGAATAGATGTACCGGAGCATTTTCAGAGATTTTAGCCGGATGCTGTGAAACTTCATGTAATTGTTGAGCAAGATGGCGACATTCACATGAATGAAAGTTTGAATTACATGTGAATGTTCCCAATGTGCCACATTTTTCGAATATCTCATCCTTGTTACATAAAATTGTAAGATTTGTGAATGGGAATTTATGAAGGTTTTATTTCAAACAAATAATTGTCATATTTAAGAAAAATATTGTCAGTATAGACAAAAAATTGTAAATAGTAACGTATAATATATTAATATAATATATTATAACATATAATATGTTTGAGAAGGTTCTTTGTCATCAATTAATGTTGATAGAACTTCTCCTTGTGAAAGTTTTTCCTAGAGTAAACTTCTTGTAGTGAAAATTTGTAAAATAAACCAAAAATTAGGCAATGAAACCTAATAAACACAATTAATGCCGACCCGGATAACCGAAGTGGTTACACCGTGTGCCGACTCAGCGTCTCTCTCAGAAGGGTCGCGAGTTCCAGACCTGCCGTGGGCATGATTGTTGTGTCGCTTGTTTTTCATGTATGTGTGTTGTAACGGAAGGCCATGTGAGTCTACTGACCATAGACCAAGGAGCCCGCAAGTGTGTCAGTGTCTAGTGTAAAAGGTTAATATGTGTCCCCATGAGTCACATAGTGGGTACCCGGCGCTGATGGTCCAAATCTGCATCCCCTGAAGCTGGCAAAATCCCCCGGAAAAAGCGTTTAATCGTGATATTCTGCAATATCTACCACTACACATTGAGGGGGGATATACCTTTTGCCCATTATATTTATCAAGTAAAAGCGTATACAAATGACAAACTAAAGGGGTGACAGTATAAACACGCTTTTCAGCCTCCGGGAGCGGTAGCTCAGTGCATCAGCTGATGTCACTGCAGCGCCTCTGACCGGGAGGTTCTAGATTCGAGTCCTGACGGTGGCATGATTTTCGACACTAGCTTTTCAGCTAGGTCGAATTCAGTCGCTCTCTGGAGGAGAGTTCTAGCGGCCAGCTGCTGTGATCGGTAGTTTTCCGTGGTTTCTCTGATCAACACCAGGCGAATGCCGGAGAAGTACCCTACCAAACGGGCCACAGACCGCACGCTATCTGTCCTTCCTCTTCCTTGTCCTATCCTCTCCCCTTATACACACACACGCTTACACTAACATGCACCACAATACCACATATTCTAGGAGACCGGTCGGGAGCTTAGAGCTTGTCCCGGCTGGGGCGGTGCCCCGCTGGTGGGAGAGTCCTGGTTAGGGGGAAACCCCACTAGCCGATGATAGGTCGGCGCCGGATCTCGCCATCCAGCGGGGGAAGATCACCGCCATCTCCCAAGAAAAAAACATGCACTTCACTCACGGGACTAATGACCAAAGCAGTTGACGCGCCCGGAAACACGAAAAAACAATCACTCAATCAAAAAGCTTTCCAGCCGTACACTTTCGAGCGAGGCCTCAGAAGCAGCCGCTTTTCATAATTTCACTTTGCGCCTTCTGCGCTTGCGCGGGGGCGGGCGGAACGCGAGTGCAGGACTGAAGGCAGGTGGAGCGAGAGTCGGCGGGCAGCGGCGGCGGCGGAGGCGGCGGGGGAGCCCATTACACAAATGAGCGGCGAGAGGCGTCTCCAGGCCTGCCGGTGGAGCTGAGGGCAGCGACGTCGGCGGAGGAAATGGAAAAGTGGGAGGAGCAACCACCAAATTTGCATTGTGGAAGAATGTGGTACGCGTACCTCTCTTACGCAAGCGGCAAGGGGCGAAAAGTGCGCTGCCCAGGATGAAAGGCTCTGTGCTTGAATCTCGCATAAGCAGTGCATGTTTTCACCTGGTGGTTCTGGAGTTTTTTGGAAACAACCAGACATCCCTTGGTATTATTTATTTACGCATTTATTAATTGTCAAAAAACCGTTAAAAACTATGTGACGGGTTTTGAGAGAAGCCAAAATGGGGTGATATTCTACGGAGATATAATGATATTATTATACTACTAACAATTTACATATAATTGCATAGTAGCGTATACTTTCAACCGTCCAAAATGAAACAAAAAAGCAAAGAAAGATGTGATAGATACACGATGGAATACAGAAATAAAAAATGATTTAATTGATTGATTAGGGTTTTTGGACACGTCAATTTCTATGGAAATCAATCCTGTAATTGTAGTGCATGCTTTTATTGCGGGAGGGGGAAATAACTTCCCCTGCTGGATAGCCGGATCCTACTCTCCTCGGCTTGAGGGGTTTTCCACACCCAAGCTGGCATCTCTCTCCAGCGGGAAAACCGATACAGTCAGAACAAAATCTCGGCTCCCCACTGGCGTCCAGGGCTGTGTGTTAGTGTAGTGCATGTAAGAGTAAGTGTGTGTAAGTAAAGAGTGTGGGTAGGGAGGGGAAGAGGAAGGAAAGTGCGCGCGCGGTTCTTGGCCCTTTTGTTAGGGAACTGCTCTGCCATTCCCCTAGTATCAATCGGAGATACCTCGAAAAACTACCGATCAGAGCAGCCGGCCGCTAGAATTCTCCTCCAAACAGAACTGGACCTAGCTCTCAAGCTAGTGTTCAACTGCTTGAACGCTCCTGCCACCGTCGGGAGTGGAACCCGAGGACCTTCCGTTCAGAGCCAATGCAGTGACCTCACTTGATGCCTTGAGCCTCCTAAACTGGAATGCAAATGTATATGGATATGTCAGCGATGTGAGATGGTAACGGAGGCACAGAGTGCGTTATGTTGATAACGTGTGTGTGCAAAGAAAGGTGCCGAAGGCATTAGTATAAGTACTACCTAGGAGCGGGCTCACGCTGCAGGTGCAAGGGCAGCTGGGGCAGGCTATTGCCCCGACCGGCATCGGAGGCTGAGAGAGGCGAATCCGAGCGATGGAAACAGCTTGACCTCGGGGCAGTGGGATGGCCTTGGGGGCAGGCGTTGTGGAGTGAGAGGAGCAGCAATACACGACGGGGAGGGAGGGCGGGGAGGGAACGCACCTGGCGGGCCAATCTCGAGATTGCGGCCGTGTTTGCAGGCGCGCCATCACCGCCGCCCCGCCCCTTCCCCCTCCCGCCCCGCCCATCTCCACGCCCGTATCCCCACCATTTACTATCACTGTCTTTCCTAATTCCCTTGTAATTACTTTTAAATAGTAGCTGTGAGTCTTGTGTTAAGTTCTTACATGTAAAATGTTCATTGTATGTTTACGTATATAATGACTATAACCTTCAAGTAATTAATTTGAGAATTCAACTCGGAAATGAATACTCCTTTGAGTTTCTGTAATAAAAACAATTTGATATAATTTCCCACAATTTTCAATAATTACAATAGATAAATAAAAACAATAGATAAAAAATTACCTGTAATAAAAACGAAAAGCAACATTTAAAGTTTTTACTTCAGGTGAATGTTAATTAATTGCTCTTTATAAGCTTCTTCTGTCACATGCGATAATTCATCGATTCTCTTTCGGTCTCCGAAATCAGTCACCAGGTGCCTCCCATACGGTGTCGACTACCTGTCACTTAAGCGGTAGGTTCGAAGATTTTAAGGAAACAATGACACAGACGCAAGTGTCTTTGTTTTTCTTTACACATGTATCTAAGGGCTACATCTCAGTGTTAACAATTATAATGATCTTTCTAAATTTTCTGTTCGTATAAAGGGTTTTCTCAGCACAAGTTTTTGAAAAGCGAATTTGTAAAGTAGTAGATCAGACTTGCATACGGGCTTGCACCCGGGTAACGATCTTCCTGCTACGGCAACGGCTGTTGCTTTCAGCCATGTTCACTTATACAATAAACATACACACTGTATCCCCGCCACCACTACCCTGCCGCCAGCTCTACCACCGCCGACAACCCATCCTTCCCTCCATCCGCTCCGTTCCGCATCACTCTTCCCCGCCACCACTGTAACGTCGTAGACTCTCTCATCCCTTTATGAGAGACGGTTTCGCCTGCCGACCATGACAACACTTTGCCATGGTGGGTATCAATATATGACGGTTGTTATGATAATCATCTTCTGTTTTCCGCAAACGACACGTGGATGATAATGCTCTGTACAAATCTTATGTTATCCGTGTATATTATGTACAAAATAAATGTACATGCTTGAGAATCCTGTCGTCTTTACTCATCACGACGCTACACCACCATCACCACCCCACCATGGCGCACTTCCACCTTCGCTGTCACAAACTAGCCTTTCCTTTGTCCACGCGCCCCTCCTTTTCCCCATCACCACCACCGCTTTCGATACCGTGTCCATTCCTATCCCGTTCCTTGTTCTTACTCCACCCCCTCCGCTACCATCACTTGTAACGCCGCAACGTCCTCCCCACTCCATCACCAAAAGCACCATCGCCTTAGCTACCGTCCCCACCACTTCCATCACTTCCAACCACCGCTGACACTTCCATCCGTTCTGAACCCTCTCCGCTCCGCCACCACTGCCTTCGCCACCACTAAAGACCGCTCCGCAGTAGCCCGTGAACGGGGACCCGGAACAGGAACGGCAACGCGAACGGGAACGTAAAGAAAGTTGAAAATCGGACATCTCAGGTAGGCGTTCACCCGACGGGAACGGGAAGGGATGATCAACATTCATTTGGCCCGGAAGCAGGAAGCCCCTCGACCAATGAAAGTGAAGCAAATGGCGGCGAAGCTTTCCAGCTGATCGAAAGCGCGAACTGCGCGCGACAGGCGACACTGGTCTGAAGCGGAATGGAGTGTAGGACGATATTGAGGTTAGAGCATGGATTTCCGAAGTTGTGGTTTTAGGAGGGGTTTGTTAATCATTGTTGAGTTGTTTTAGTTATTTTTAGTATTTATTGTATAATTGTTTTTCTATTCATATTAATACTTAGAATTAAAAGCGTCCCACAATTTTTAAACTCTTTCATTAATGTACATTGGAGCTGTTTGTTTATTGACAAAATTTTAGTTTCTCGTAGTTGTATTTTCCGTAAGTTCGTAGTAGGTTTGGTATTCTTTGTACTTATATTTCAATTTTTCTAATTAATATTCTTTTGTTAAAGTATTTTTTTATTCATAGCAGCTCACGCAAATACAACAGGCAGATGGCAAATACAAATAGTAACACAGTAGCATAGCTGAAAGTGCTTTGGTTTTGGCAACTGTTTCTTGAAGTTCTCTTTTTTGCCGTTACAGATTCATAGCACTGTTGCCTCTTCCCGTTGGCGTTAATTGTGAAGAGCACGTAGCTCCCGTTCCCGTTCGCTAGCTATTGTGGGAGCGCCTTAACTCTACCGCCGTTCACAACCTCCCCGCCACCGCCGTCGCCATCGCCTGCCCCACCGTCCCGCTTCTGCAACCGACGGCGCGCGGTGCCGAAATGCTGGCCGTGGACCGAAGACCGCTGGGTGCTGCAGGGCTAAAGGACTCACTGGCTGCACGGATCGTGAGCATGTAGGATCAGGGCATTGCTCTACTGAGCACGAGGAAACAGGGGCAAAGGTTTTAAATCAGGTGAGTTGGAATAGGATGAATATTATTGTAATTTTCGTCTGTACCAACAACTACTATATCTTGTTCCAACTTCTCTTTGGAGAATTATTACATCATCTCATCCTTTTACTTACACATTTTCATCCTTTAGATAACCTTCTAAGAAACATAGCGAGTGAATAATGTCATAGTTTGAAAGTAACTATTTTGGATTAAAAGAACTAAAAGTGTGTTATTCCTTTGGAGCGATTTTCGATTCAGCCTCATTGTCTTGAAGGATTTATTGAAG
This sequence comes from Teleogryllus occipitalis, assembly GCA_011170035.1. NCBI lineage: Eukaryota > Metazoa > Arthropoda > Insecta > Orthoptera > Gryllidae > Teleogryllus > Teleogryllus occipitalis. The sequence continues at coordinate 413,884 of BLKR01000345.1, forward strand.
AATACAGGTGGAAACCGAACAAATAACAATTTATTATGTTATAATGAACCAGAAACCAAACGCAACGAAGTAGTTGGTCGCCAGGATGGAGACAAGTCGACCGCTACGGATGTGTTCAAATCGCTTGTTGATATTAGGGTACACGTCCTTATTTTGGCTTCGAGATAGGCAAATAGGTTGTGGATAAAATCCGTCCTCTGAGAATTACTTTAAGGGTTCTTCACCTCTAATCCACATCTTGAAGTCAAAAAAGTGTTCATAGGTTCCATTAAGTTATCTTCTTGTAGATCTCCCTTACATTCTCGTAGAAACCTCAAAGATATCCTAGAATTCTCTTAGGAAGCAAAGGGACAGGCTTGTGATCTTGGCTAAAGAAATCCAGCCGGAGCTGGTATTACACATCTTTCGAATAAGGTCCAAAGACAATAGGAAGGCTGGTTCAAGTTCATAAACTGAGAATGATAAGGAAATGGCACCAACGCAAAGCCAGTAATAATGCTTTGAAATGATGGAATTTTTACGTCAAATATAACACACTAAAACGGTAATTTCTTACTACTTTCTTTAAGTTTGAACATTGCATGCTAGTGTTACAAAAGTTAATTCTCCCTACTAGAGTTTACAAAGTGTACTCTTTCTAATGACATCTGTTTTATATCGTTTAAGTGAGTTTCGTGAAAGTGGGTTGAATATTACTCTTATAGTGCTTTTTGTACAAATCATCCATTTCTTCACTTAGTTTCAACAGTATTTGAAGGGAGCCATAAAGTTATAAATGTGCACTTAACAAAAATGTTATCTTTATGTATCATGTGCTAAATTTTAAATTCCGTGCCTGAATATTGAGGAAACTATACAATCCTAAACTATCGAATTTGTATTGAACTCTAGTTTTTTCGTCGATATCTCTGCACGTTCTGCCCATTTAAAACAGTTTAACACATTTTATTTTTGTAATTCAATACCTCATCCGCTTGACTGCGCTAATGTTGTAAAAATTGTGTATAGCCCTAGCTTTACGTCTGTATGTTAAATAAACATTGAATTATTGATTTATACAAACCGGTGATTTGTGTGACCAAAAATAAAAAATTTGGCATAAATGTTCTTGATAATTGTAATTTACAGATAACTAAGACACCTAGAGACCAGGTGATGAGTTGATCTTTTACATATTTTACTAATTGATTAATGGAAAATACACCAGGCATTTTATCAAGGTTGTATTTGTTTTTTAATATGTGCCTAATTTGAATGACGTATTATATATAGTTTGGACAAAAACTAATGAAAATATTGCTGTAAGTTAAAGCCAGTGAGTCGGCATGCTGCCATCTGTGACTACAAAAGGAAGGACTGTTAAACGAGTGTGTGCAGCGAGCAGGACCAGTACTCTGAGAGTCTTCTGCAATGTGTAAATCGTTGAAATTCATAGCAATAGCGCAAGCGCCCTTACATCTTGTTTACAAAGGTTCGTAGCTCAAAATTGAAGTGGCACCAGGTCGGAGTAATCAAGAATGTTTTCAGGGAAACATGTGGTGATGCAGCGTTGCCATACTCCACAGTCACACGAAGGTTAGAGCATCCATATTAGGCAGAGATTTTGTGAAGGATACTACCCCCCCCCCTACAGGACGATCCCACATGGAGAACCCTTGCACCTCTTGGCATTGGAGATTCTGGAACATCCACACTGCTCAGCCGATACGAGTCCCTGTGATTATGATCTCTTCAACAAAATAAAAAAAAAACATTACAAAGAACCCGGTACAATACCAGAGAAGGAATTATTCATGCTAAAGGGCAGTCAATATGGGACTTGGACAGAAAGACATGCGCAAATGTACAACGTCTTCCGAACATTTGGCAAAAAGTCATTCATAACGGAGGCGATTATATACGTATAAGGTGTGTAAATGTAAGTACCTCTGTCAACAAAGTCATTTCAGAGAAAGAAAAGCATTTCTCATTACTATTTATCCAATCCTTGTTTATGACGAATTTTCTCAAATTAAAAATCCTCTTTTCTGATATTATCTCCTCAAATGAAATGACACCATACGGATTAGACGGAAAGTGCTACTCGCGAGATTTCACAATTTCTGTTAATTATATTTCGCTTCGGGAGCTGCGTCTGCTCTCGTTGCCGCGTGTCACGCTGATTTCGCCGACGAGTAGTGTCAGGCGTGACAGTCGTGAGCGATCGCCTCTTCACACACGTGCGCGTGACGGGTGCCGTTGTCACGCGGCATTTGCGTCGTGTCATTACGCACTGGCTGTCTCGCGCGTGTCGAGCAAAAACATTGTGGGTGTGTTTAATGTGCGAGCACAGTCTTCGCAATTTTTTAGCGCGCCCGAGTGGCTGCTTTAGCTTCGTTTCGACTTTTGGTGCCGTCAGTAAGAGGGACAACGAATTATTGCTGTGTCTGAGTCGAAGTTTAGTTGAAAAAATATACACAAGCTCCTGCATGCCGAGATTAAAAAGTAACAAAGAACATTGTTTTATTGTATAAATATTGTTTCATGAATGTGGTGCTCTTATTGAGATTTAAAAAGGATCACATTTTCCTTCGCATTATGAGATGCAGATGAAACAATATCCCACATATAATTTCAAAATTCTTAGATCACTAGTATGATTTTTTTTCACTTTTATCTTTAATATCACTTTTTCTGTTTATTTTTCCTTATTTCTTTGAGAACGAAGGAGATCTCTTCTTTTTAATATATTCATCATTGGATAGTCAAAAACTGACTAGTTTCGTGAAACAACATATAGCAGATTATTTAAAACATCTCTCTTCAATATGATTTAATATTCGAGTACAATCGTCCGAGACAAAAATTTCTGTCGACATATAGAGAGAGTGGAGAAATAAGGCTAGGAGAAGAAAGAAGAAGTTCCCAGCGTTTTTCTGAAACACGATGGAAGGGACTAGTGATTCGTGAGAGGTAGTGTTCGAAAAGTAAAGAAGTGATGCAAATGCAGTGACAGTGCGACAAAAAGAGCAAGAAAACACAAACATTGTAGATGTAAAATTACTATGATAAGCCTACCAACATTATCAAAATTCTCAAAAATAGTTTCATTAATCCTTATTGAACAGCATTACTTGGGATAGGTTAGCTGGGAAAATTAATGAAGTTAACTTTCTTGTTAATAAGTTGTTTTTTTGCTGAGTATGGCTTTGCTGTGATACGTTGTAAAATGCTGGCAAAGCAAATGTGATAGCATTTCAGACGGAGATGATGGCCTTGATTGGAGTGTACACGGAAGTGATGGTTGGTGCTGTCTCAATGGACAATGCACAATGCACGAAATGAGCGAAGAAATTATGGGAGTACATGGCATATCCTAAAATACTCGTATGTCTTAGTGAAACAATGTAACAATGATTGTGAAAGAAGATTCTTCTGTGATTGGTGACCATAATATAGTCAATGAATTAGAGTTACGGCGAAAAGGCGAAATAGAATGCAAGGAAAGTGTAATGGTAGTAAATGTTGGAAGCGAACAGTCTGAATACATGAACGAACCAGTGAATTGTTAATTCCTAATTGTAATAGCGTTTGAGATGGATACACTTCCCATAAACTTTCAAGTTTGAGAACCAGTGCGACACCTGGGTGTGTCAGAACCAATGAAAGTAATGGTACAGGCGGAGTATAGATAACATACTAAAATGAGGATAGGAAGAGTCGTAGACATGAGAGAAAAAAATATGCTAGTGATTTATATAGAAATACGATGTATTTTCTGTAGTGGTCGACGGTATTAGAGATCGGAAGATGAAATAAAAATTACTACGACGCTAGTGAGAACGGCCATTTAAAAATGAATGGGAACGGGTGGGTGAAACTGGGATTTATATTAGGAGTATTGACATGTCTGTTAGACAAGTTCTTTCTACGAGATTTCAATGCTGTGTGTATAGAAAACATGGAGATGGCAGCGCCGCTGCGTTTAGCAAAAAAGCGAGCGGAGGATACAGAGGCCCTGAAGGGGGCGGACCTGTATGGCCCCGCCTTAGCGTATCACATGCGGCCGTCGTGCAAGGGCCGGTGCGTGCCTGGAAGCGCCGTGTGGGGGCTTAAGGCGAGCGCCGCCTCAGCCCCGGGCTGCGATAAGGCACACGGCGCTGGCGCTACCCCTCCGCCGCCGCCTCTGCCGCCGCCTTCTGCTCCTCCTTCTCCTCCGCCTCCGCCTCCGCCTCTGCCTCTGCCTCTGCCTCCACCTCCGCCTCCGCCTCCGCCTACGTCTCCGCCTCCGCCTCCGCCTCCACCTCCCCCTCCCCCTCCGCCGCCGCCTCCCCCATCGCTTCCACCGCCGCCTCCCTCTCCGCCACCGCTTCCCTCGCCGCTTCCACCGCCGCCGCCACCGCCGCCACCGCCTCCGCCGCCACCTCCTCCGCCTCCCCCTCCCTCCGTCTTTGCCGCCGCCGCCGCCTCCTTCTCCTCCGCCTCCCCTCCCCCTCCTCCGCCTCCCCTCCCCCTCCTCCGCCTCCCCTCCTCCGCCTCCCCTCCTTCGCCTCCCGTCCCCCTGCTCCGCCTCTCCCTCCCTTTCCTCCATCGTCCCTCCCCCTCCTCCGCCTCCTTCTCCCCCTCCCAGAATTCCGCCTCCCCCTCATGTGCCACCCCTCCGCCTTCTCCACCACCTCCTCCCCCTCCCCCTCCATATAAGTGAACCCTCCGAAGCGAATTTCGACATTAGCTGTATAACTAGGTTGAATTCACCTGCGGTCTGGAGGAGAATTCATACAGCTGGTCGGCAGCTTTGATAGGTACTTTTTCATCTTTCCTTCAGTCAATACTTGGCGAATGCCGAAAAGGAAACCTAAGGAACGGGCCATGGATCGCGCGCGATGTTTCCTTCCTCTTCCTTGTATCCATTCCTGTAACATACACACACTTACATTTACACATACACCACAATACCACTCACGCCAGGAGACAAATCGGGAACTTAGAGCTTGCTGAGGCGATGTCCTTGTGTGATAGATACCTAGAAGAGTAAATCCTTCACAATTCGACGTCTAGTTTGGCGCCAGATCTCATAATTCAGAGGAGGAGGAATACTGTCCCCTCCCGGGATAAAACAAACATTTCACTATGGGACTAATGGCCGTAGCTGATGTACTTAAAAACACCAATCAATCATTGACTTTGACACCGTCACCGTTACCACCATCGACGTCTCTTCCTTTATTTAACTGACATCCTCACTGCTACCGCCACCACCATTGACTTCACATCCATCACCGTCACTGCCATCCTCACTGCCACCGCCACCATCATCGACTTCACCTTCATCACCGTCACTCCCATTCTCACTGCCACCGCCACGAACATCGACTTCACCTTCATCATCACCGTCACTGCCATCCTCACTGCCACCGCCGCCATCATCGACTTCACCTCCATCATCATCGTTACTTCCACTCACTCATCGACTTCATCACCATCATCACCGTCATCCCACTCATCCTCACTGCCACCGCCACAAACATCGACTTCATCTTCATCATCACTGTGGCTGTCATCCTCACTGCGAACGCCACCACCATTGACTTCACCTGCATCATCACCGTCACTGCCATCCTCACTGCCACCGCCACAAACATCGACTTCATCTTCATCATCACTGTGGCTGTCATCCTCACTGCGAACGCCACCACCATTGACTTCACCTGCATCATCACCGTCACTGCCATCCTCACTGCCACCGCCACAAACATCGACTTCATCTTCATCATCACTGTGGCTGTCATCCTCACTGCGAACGCCACCACCATTGACTTCACCTGCATCATCACCGTCACTGCCATCCTCACTGCCACCGCCACGAACATCGACTTCACCTCCATCATCACTGTAACTGTCATCCTCACTGCCACCGCCACCATCATCGACTTTAAATCCATCATCTTCGTCACTGCCATCCTCACTGCCAGCGCCACCGCCATCGCCACCACCTGCGCCTTCATCTCCGCCGCCGGCCTCAGTGGACTGTTATTCGCTGTTTACTGGCGCCTCCACGCGCCCCGACGCCGGGGACGCCTTCCCTCGCCGCCCACGACGCCCTCACCCCGGCGCGCAGATCCCCACGTGGCTATTTGCGCTCCCTCCGCCAAGATCTTGTCTCGCGCTTCTGCCGGGCGTCTGTTTGCTACGACCGTGTTACGTCGTCGTTCTTACTTCCTCTTCCAAGAACATTCCTACTTCGTTTCGTTCTCTCTGCTTCGTTTCCTTATCTTACAGCTTGCGCGCAAAAGTCCCTGCGCCACTTTTACATAATTTCATCCGCAAGACTTCTTTTTCATACGACTGTGCTAGGTCGTTGTTCTTATTTACACTGTCTCAACTGTTTCATGAACGTATTAAAGTGCGCAAGTAGTACTGTTGTGAAGATTGATTGATTCATTAGTGAATGGGAGTGTCAATGGGCGCGATCATTAGAAAGTTTAGTACATGTTTTTTATCGCAGGAGGTATCGGTGATATTTCCCCACTAGATGGCGAGATTCCGCGCCACCCTTTCCGTCAACTGGCGGGATATTCCCTAACCAGGTATCTCCCAGCACCTGGGCAACGTTCCAGGCGGGACAAGCACTATGCCTCTGACCGGTCTCCCGGCATGTATGGTAGTGTAGTGCCTGAAAATATGTGTGCTAGTGAAGGGTGAAGATAGGATACGGAAGATAAAGGATAGGATAAGGAAGATCACGGGTAATCCGTGGTCCATTTGTAATAAATGTATTTATTGTTATTCGTTTGTTGTTAGTAAAAATAATTATCCCATAATTAATTCAACGTCAGTTAGAGAAAAAATAAACAATTGCGTACTTCTTATTTAGTATATGCATGGATAAATTTAATTTTTTTATTACCAAAATAAACTCATATCACTACAAAATGACACAGGCTTTCTCATATAAGTTACTTTCCTATTTGGTTGGGACTTGAGTCGGGGACTATCTTCGATGGTTTTGCCACCCTTTTTTCAGTCGCCATTTATAGGTGCTTACAAGACCTATCAGTGCTCTTCTCTGTAGAGAGATCTCTTGTGCTTTCCAACAATCATGCTGACTTAGCTCATAGGTCCACCTTTGTTCACTATATGAATCATGAACCATTACATATAAGCACGAGGTAGCCGTAATTTCATGTTGGTGTCTTTAGGATGTTAGAATCCAATTCAACAATTACACGCAAAGGCATGTGCACAGAAATCTCACACAAGGTTGCCCACCAGATCAAGATATTGTAGAAAGATTACGATTTTTATGTCAACAACTATCTTTACCTTTCAAATCTTTCAATCTCTCATTCATTCCAAAAATACCATTATTATATTACTTGCATGAAATTTATTACCTTACTTATGTAATCAACTGTCACTGGATTACACCCAATTGCAGTTTAAATAAATGTAAATGCTGTTAATATGTAACCAAATGATTGTAACAAAACATTTAAGCACTTTAATGATGAACAGCACAGACTTCTAAAGTTAATATCAGGCGACGTGGAAATGTTCAAAAGTATTGTCGTGAATATAGTGGTCTACTAAACTGTAAAACTATTGTAAACTCTAAAACTATTGTCTTTTTCGCTCTAGTAATGCACTATTTCTCTATATAAGAAAATTCTTTAATAATAAAAAACGGTTTTAATATCATTTGTCAGTAGTCATTAACAAGCTACTGATAACGGTTCCTGAAATTATCCTCAGCACAAATGCACGTGGAAACAAATAAACGTTGAAAACTACTTACAAGTTAACTTGTTTCGAAATCAAGCGAATTGCAGCAGGAAGGAAACACGGAAACTATGGCTGTGTGCTCGTTTCCTATTCCATGTAATCCATAGTCCACAGACCTACTTTTACAGCTAAGAACCACCACAATCAAAGTGGGACACATAAGCAACCCTATCTATTTTTCTTCCTGCTTTTGCAGTTACATCGCCGTGGAAATTACTATACCACCCTTACGCAAGAAAAACCGGAAGGGAGAAAAGACCTTGTTTCTACGCATTGTTCAAATGCGTAGAACAATGAGCAGTGAACAGGCAAAACTAGAGGGACAGTAGCTAGTAAACGGACCGGGTTACAATGGGAAGAACCAAAGTGCTAACAGAGAATGTGGGAATGATATGGAATATGTGAGTCTAAGGAAAATGAAGAAAGGAGTGGAGACGGAGGAGGGAATGCGGGGATTTAGAAGACGAATCTGAAGGCTGTATGAGACATTGCGAAGAATCGAAAGGCTATATGAGACATCTGCGAATGTACAAGAGAGGATAGATTGAAAGCGAGAGGATGAGCGAGGAAGGGGAGAGAATGCTGGAAGAGGGAAGGTGTGAAGAAAGAGAGCAATAGAGATAACAGGGGAAAATAGAAGAGATAGACGAAGAAAGAGGGGGTAGGAGAAAACCAGAAAATAGATTGGGTAAAACGTGGAGAAAACTGTGAAACAAGGAGAGGAATGTAGAAAGGGAGGGTTGGTCGACAGAGGCAGATGATAAAAGCACGAACAAAGGGGGCGGGAAGAGAGTGAGAATGTAAAGTGAAAGAGAGGGCGATGAAAACAGAGGAGTGAGAGAAATTACCTTTGAAAAGAAAGAGGGAGGGAGGGAGAGCGAAGAAGAGGGAGGAAGGGAGAGGTTGTTGAGAAAGGGTGGGAGAGTGAGGAAGCGAGGGACGGTGAGGGAGGGAGGGTGAGGAAGGGAGCGAGAGCAGAAAATAGAACTGAGGAAGGCGGGATTAAGGAAAGGAAGAAGAAGAAAGAGTCGGCAGGGGAGGTGTGGGTGTGCGCGCCGCCTCGCAGTCTGCAGCCCGCGTGACGTCATAGCGCATCGATCCAAGGAAGCCGCGGAAGCCGCCGAGGTCACGGCGCGAAGTCTTCCAGTGGGCGCCATCTTCGGGCTCAGGGCGCGCGAGGGCGCGCTCCCCCATTCACTCTCCCCACCCCCACCCCTTCCCCTACCCCTACCCCCACCCCCTGCCGCTCTCACGCCCGCCGCTGCGCCGCGCTGCGAATAACTGGCGAGGGCGCCTTAAAAACGCCTCGCCGCCTAACGGCTTCATTCGGCCGCCGGCTTATCTGTTTAATATCGTCTCGGAAATGAGCACTTCTGCCGAGATCTCGGCTCGTTGAGTCGTAACCTCTGTATGGTAGGCCCTGAGGCGTTCTAGTTAACCACCAGCGTAGGTGGTTATGCTTTCAGTATTGAAGGGGCGGGTCTTCACTGATTTGTCCAGACCAGATTTTTTCTGTTGAAGAAGGCACTTAAAGAAAAAACTTACGAGGCACTATTTGGCTCTTTTCGCCATCAGAACAGGTAATCTACTCTTGCCTGCTCGGTTCAAACATTCCATCTAAAGCACCTGATTGTTCCTGTCTCTTACTTTTTTAATTTGCCAAATTAAATTTGAACATTCTTATTCTGAGTTTCCATAAAACCCGTTGAAATTACGATGATTCTTTGTTTAAATAAAAATAATTTAAATAATGGTATTCTGTATGAAACGGAAAATTAAGAACTCATGAATTTCTTTTTTAACAAAATTCAGATGACAAACGAGATACACACTGCCTATAAATATTTCTTTTTCAAATAAAGATTTTTTCAATTCTCAACGGTTTCAAATATTCATTTTTATGGTCAAATGAATTTAACTCGTTTATTAAGTTGTGTCTGATAGTATCTTTAAGTACAACAAAAAGGGCTCGCTATTGATCATTTCTGCTATCAGGATAGAGTCAGCAAACTCTGCACGTGTAGATATGAACAGTAAAAAACATAGGTTGATGCAAACGCTACTGACAATAAAAAAATGTCTTTCTCTGACCTGATAACCTACTTTGCCTCTATTCCTTCCCGTTTTGTATAAACAACTTAGTAATTTTTTATTTTTTAATAATTAAATAATGTCAATATTGTGGATGAGAAGATGGATTTATGGAACCTATTGATTTCTCAACTTATATTTTGAAACGTATCTGTTATAAAGTGGAGCTATTGACATGACAATATTCAAACCTTTTGATATTTTTTTAATCTATGAAGTAACAAGTTAACATATTACATATTTGTCACTGTTATTTTTAAAAAGGTAAACACGTGCAAAATATTAGTGCCCTGCAACTGAAGCTCTGTCATAAGAGAGTGTGGGAAATTATTAACTTAATAAGTGAATGATGATATATTCAAACTGAAGCATTACTATTATAAAACGAATAACAATTATTTTAAGTTGATAATAATGAAAATCATGGATAAATACACTATTTAACTAATAATAAATAATAAATGTAATTTGTATTGCCTCCGTATGGTATATTGTAGATTACTGATAATTAATTCATATAAATTGCCAAGGAAGAAATCTTTGTATACCTTCCTTGTAACCTTTAATTTGCTCTTCACTTTTGTTACTAGGGCTAGAGGTTTATCTGAATATAAACTGAACATACTGTACTTTACTATTTACATGTTAACTGAAACCTTACAATAATTATAAAAGAAGTACTACCATATTCAAAAGAATTATACATAACATGTTAACCTATACCGCTATGTTCCATTTTGTTGAATATAGAAGTAGGCTTCCTTATTGTGATTCCAATTACCCTCTATCAAAAGCAAAATCTACTCCAATGCAATTCAACATCAGTTATTTATACTTAAATATTTCTTATGTATGTCGTATTCATGGCTTACTGAAGTCCTTATGCCATCTTCTGTAAGTAAATAGAAGTTTCCATACATTGCAGATTGTAGGTCACGTATGAACGTTCGATTAAGTGTACAAAGGAATGCACGATATCATAAATGAGAATATTTCCTGTTTTTTGCATGAGTGCATGCATACATTCTCATACACGCGACGGATTTTCATCCACACGCATACATGGCGACGCAGCTCTAATTTTTCAGGACTCTAAAACTCAGAGGCATAAAAAGCCACGCAATGTAAACATATTTCAGAGTACGGGTTTTGAATCTATTTGATACTCTTTGCGTATTGCAATGGAAATGCAGAATATATACAGATCGGCCCTTGCAATTGGAAACCATCATCTTTCTTTCTTTTTCGTTGAATGCGGTCATCGGGTTTGCTGATAAAATTAATCGTCAACTTCAAATGTTTCCGTAAATGGTCATACATGACCTGCTTCTCAAAAGAAAATCTGCGCTTCAAAGTTCATCTATCATACTGTTGATGGTCTTTCATGCGGATTTTGGACCATTTTAGCGAAAAAATGGATATTTCTTGCCCAAATCAAGTAAATTATTTCCTCGTATCCGTTGTGTAATCAGAATGCAGGTTTTATGGGTCCTTTGTATCGAAATATTCGTTTACGATAAAATATCTGTCCTTCCGTCCAACCATTCCGTCCAAACACTCACTCCTAGACCTTTCAATCAATTGTCTTCAAATGGCATACCCTGATCGATCTCGTTGAAGTAAAGGCTTTGAAAGGGATATTTTGATTTTTCGGGGAACTTTACATGAAGCTTCATTGACATTTGCAAAATTTAATTAAAAATGACTCCCAACTTTTGGATTAGAAGCATGTTCTGACAATTATATTTGGAGACCTTTTTGTTATTATTAGTTCAACTTTTCTCTTTGGCAATTCCCCGAAGAGTGAGTTTATGGGTCTAGAAGCCGTCAGATCGCGGGGATAAGGCTGTTCCTTTCGGAGGAGTGGGAATTTAGGAAGTGCAAATAATCCAACATGACCTATCATACTTGCGGCATATAAAAGAACTTTGGATAAGTAGTCGGCAAAATTAATTCCTCGGACAATTATCGTTCTAATGAGATTCTATAGCAGCGCATACGATATTTTTAAGTGAACATTATAATTTAGTTTAAGATTTGCTCAATTGACAAACTGGAAGCCATCTAATACAGCTTGTTATGAATTCGAGAAAGATTCAACTAAATAAAAGACCATTGTATTGCATCAAGTTCTTGTACTTGAAACAATAAATAATGCTGGTATTAATAAATGGTAGGTGTTGCAAATGCTCTAATTTTTGGAAAAATAAATAAACATCTCCAATTATTCTACCTCAGGTTCTTCTTTCTTTCAAAAGATGAAAATTAACAATAAAAAATACAAATAAATATTATCGCATCTTTTCTGACAGAACTAAAATTTCAAAATGTACTTCTATGGCAAGTCATTGAACTTAAACGAAATTTTTATTTTCAATACCAGGATTACTACCTTCACTGCATGTACATTTTTCCTAATATTTTTTACAATTAATTTTTTTCTTGTTTGCAGGTATGTACCAGTTCAAGTGCTGCATATCTACTACATATCTGGAAACTTAGAGGAACTACTTAAGGTTAGTTCCGATATCAACTGCATTTCATTCCTTTTCGCGGAAAATGAAATATTTTCAAAATCATACGGAAAGTAAAGCTAACGTCAAATTGTAAAATAAGAAACAAATGTGTTCTTCTAAGACTTTTCTTTCCTAACATTTTTACCCGTTTCGATGAATATTTCAAGGCAGGCAGATATTTTTACAAAAGATTTTGATAGGCAGCAGATGATAAGATTGTAATGTTGATTACATGAAAGGGGAGACGGCAACACAGCGAGAACTCATGCGACGATTAGTCCACCGCAAATTCCACCAGAGTCAATTGGGAATTGAATCCCGGTACTCACAGGTGTGAGACGAGCTGCAGCACCTCTGACCGGGAGGTCCTACGTTCGAGTCCTGACAGCGGCAAGAATTTTGGCACTAGCTTTTCCCCTAGGTCAAATTCAGTCTCTGTCTGGAGGAGAATTCTATCGGCCGGATCCTCTCATCGGTAGTTTTCCGTTGTTTCTCCGATCAACACCAGGCGAATGCCGGAGCAGTACCCTAACAAACGGGCCACAGACCGCGCGCGATCTTTCCTTCCTCTTCCTTGTCTTATCCTCTCCCCTTACACACACATTTACTCTAACATGCACTATACTACCACATATTACGGGAGACCCGTCGGGAGCTTAGAGCTTGTCCCGGCTGGGGCGGTGTCCCGCTGGTGGGAGAGTCCTTGTTAGGGGGAAACCCCACTAGCCATCAGTAGGTTGGCGCCGGATCTCGCCATCCAGCGGGGAATGATCGCCGCCATCTCCTCAGGAAAAACATGCACTACACTTACGATACTAACGTCCTAAACTGTTGACGCGCCCGGAATCACTAACCAACCAATCAACGAGCGGCCTCATCACTGCACCACGAGTCGTCCAAGAGGAACGAGGGGCGATGAGCCATGGCGATGAATGCCCGCCCGCCCGCCCGCTCGCTCGTCCTCCCGTCCTCCCGTCCTCCCGTCCTCCCGTCCTCCCGTCCTCCCGTCCTCCCGTCCTCCCACCCGTCCTCCCGCCCGCCCACCCACCTACCCGTCCTCCTGCCCGCCCGCCCGCCCACCCGGCCTCCCGCCTGCCCGCCCACCCGTCCTCCCGCCCGCCCGCCTGCCCGCCCGTCCTCCTGTCCTCCCGTCCTCCTGTCCTCCCGTCCTCCCAACCGTCCTCCCTCCCGCCCACCCGTCCTCCCGCCCGCCCGTCCTCCCGCCCGCCCGCCCGCCCGCCCTCCCGTCCCCGCCCGTCCTCCCCTTTTGCCCCGTCCTCTCGCCGCCCACCGTTCTCCGTTGCCGCCCGCCGTCTTCCCCGTCTCCCGTCCTCCCAACCGTCCTCCCAACCGTCCTCCCAACCGTCCTCTCACCCCGTCCTCCCGCCTGCCCACCCGTCCTCCCGCGCCCACCCGTCCTCCCGTCCGCCCACCTTTCTCCCGCCCGCCCGCCCGCCCCACCCACCCCGCCCGCCCGCCCGAACGCCCCTCACCCGCCCACCCACCCACCCACCCACCCCGCCCGCCCGCCCACCCACCCACCCGCCCGCCCGCCCGGCCGCGCGCCTTATCACATGCGTCTTCCGCACCGCACACGCCTACGTATCGACCGCCCGCGACATCACGACGCGTCGCTCACGTGTCGCTCGTTTGTGTCCTGCGCATCATTGACCGTCGCCCTGGGCCGATGCCTCGCAGCGCCTCGTACTGTCAGTCGTGAAACTACGATGTACAAACACAACCCCTTCGGCACCTCTTACCAGAAAAAATCTTCCCTAATGTGGTGCTTTGTAATTTTCACTTTATTATTTACATAATATTAGATGACCATTTTGACCAAAAAAATATCAACTAGTGAGATCTTAGCTTGGTTGGTGATTCCGTGTGCGTCAACTGCTTAAGTTCATTAGTCCCGTTTGTATAGTGCATGCTTTTATCGCGGGAGGTGGCGGTGATATTCCCCGCTCGATGACGAGGTCCGGTCCGGACCTATGTCACCTTGCGGGGGTTTTCCCCAACCAGGTATCACCCTTCAGCGAGGTAAGGTCCTAACTGGTCTCGCGACAAGTGTGGTAGTGTAGAGCAAGCTAGTGGATGAGTAAGTTAGGGGTGAGGATAGACGAAACAAAAGGAAGGAAAGATCGCGCACGTTTGGTGGTCCGTTTGATAGGGTACTGCTCCGACATTCATCTGGTGCTGATCGGAGAAACCACGGAAAACTACCGATCAAAGCAGCCGACCACTAGAATTTCCTCCAGACTGCGGCTTAACTCGACCGAGCTGTCTAACTAGCAACGAAACTCCTGCCCCCGTCAGGACTCGAACCCTAGGATCTCCAGATAAGATGCACTGCAGTGATCTTGGCGCATTCGGTTGGTCGGCCGCCGCCATGATCAAATTATAGTTGAAGCTTAAAAGTCATGACGCGTTTCCAGAGGTGAAGAAGTCGTACAGTGACTGACTGAAACACGTGACATTAAAAACTAGTCTTTGTATTTCTTATTGTACTTGATGTGGATTCTAGAACACTGGATATGATGTCTTGACTAAAACTCGACCGAAATGAAGAATTAATAATCAAAATATTTCTGAAGGAATTTGTTAATGTTATCATAGAAAGGAAAAAGTAGCACTATAGAAGTGGTAAATAGATGCAGTTGGTTCCAGCGTAGGGCCATGGAGAGTCTAGGATTGGATCATCAAATACATATAATTGAACCATTGGTATTATGTAATAAGGCGATGACATAATGGCAATAAAGTGTTGTGTCCAAGAGTTGATAGAATAAATAGAAATGCATCTAGGAGATTGACTGTTCATAAATAAATATTAATTGAGAAGCGCAGAGCAGCCTATCCCCAGAGTTCTTTAATTAATTTATTTTAGTTTTTTGTTAATTTGTTTACCACGCAAAGACGTCCAGTTTTTCTGAGAAGCTATATTGGAAACAATTAACCTTTCGTTAATCGCGCTATGTTTTGACACACTAGTTCCAGCGCGGCGTACTTTGTACGCCTAGCCTTTTTTGTTGGAAAAATGAACTCTGCAAAGCCTGAATAATATTTAGATATAATTTTTATTTAGTTATATTGCTCGAAAATTTGTAGTACCAGTTAGTAGTAAGAGTAGTAATAATTGTAGTAGAGCAGTTTTTTGCTCTTCCACGAGTGTGACAGTAATTTCTTAATTTTGTTGTGGTTATTGTTAACCAATATAACTTCCAGTTTTTTTTAAATTTGATGACAAGCAGTGTTTGATTCCACTTTGTAATCTTGTCTGTGCAAATGAAATCATCTCTAAACTCTAAATCGCAGCTTGAATAATTACTAGCATAATGAAGCTCAGGACACGTGTCATGTTCCCCCTCGGCCACTACAACTTCTTTCTCAGAATGATTTGCAGCATAGCAAATTTCGTCTTTTGACAATTCCTCGTGTATTATGTACTCACATATTATGTAATTTTATGTAATATTATGTAATATTCATCTCTTTATTGTTTCTAATGTAAAACAAAATAAGTTAGTTTAATTACGTCATCGAAAAGTCAGAAAAATAATCGTCTCGCCACTGCAGGAAATCTTATGCTACCGAGTATCGAAGAGGATGCAGCTAAATGCCTTCTGCGAGGTTTGGTCAAATGTCAGAACGCTCGTTGATGTTATCTGTCACCTAGGGCGATAACAGTTCCAGTGGATTACAAAGTATGCCATCGCGGGTAACTAAGGGTTAATGGGAGTATTGATCAGACTTAAAAAGAATTATGATGTATAAATTATTTTCTTATTAGAAGCCCCATTTAAAAATGGCAAATATATTTATTCATCATCTTCCTGCTCTCAAGACTAATTACCATCATATCGTTTTCCTGCCTTTTGAATTTCACATAAGATAAAATATAACCCTTGTGGTCTGTTAATACATCGTGAGCTCTGAAATACAATTTCTATTTCTTATTCAATTTTCTTTAGCCCTTCTCGTTGTTTCGGAGCTGGTTTTAACTTCGGAAACAATTCAGCATTTATCTCCCTCGAGAGTTCGTAGTTTTTTGTTTCAATTGTATTAATTGCATGTGAAACCTCTCTTATTCTTTTATAACGGCATTATATTTATTCTTTCCAACTTAAATCTCCCTTGGATAATTGTACAAAGTTCATTTTAATAGCTACTAGGAATCTTTTGATTGGTTGCCACTTAACTCCAATAAAACTTCATCCGTTTCTCTGCAATTATATCTGATCTAATACATTGATATTCTTAGAAGTTAAATTAAAATAAATCTTCCTGTTAATTACATTGCTACTATCAATACTATTATCCTTTCTAGTAATGATTGTTACGCATTTAGTCATCATTTTTATGCAATACTATGTGTGCATGCATTTGTAGATAGCAAAAATATTGAAATTTAACAAAATGCAAACTGCGAAATATTGAAGAATTTTATTATCTGAAGTAATGGCTGAGATAGAGCTCCAGGAATCCACTTTTCCAGGAGTCGAAAATTCGGTAATCGAAATTCGCTTAAATGTGCTAATTAAAAGGTTATTTAAGAAGAAATATGCAAAATATTCCCTGTTCTAGAAAAAACGAGGCATCTGTAATGACAAAATATGGACCAAATTCAATTTATTCCAAAATAAAACTTTCACAATTTTCTTTCAAAAATGAACGAATATTTTTCGTGGGAGATGAAGGTGTATTTCTTCGAACAGTTAAGATAATGATTCGCCCTTTACAAACTCCTGCCTTTCCAAAAACTAAACAAAACCTTGAATTAAATACGAATTCCATAGTTAGCTAATCACTTTGTTCACAGAAAGTGTATTAAATCTGTTGAAAGGTTTAGAAAACTAAAAAAATCATTAGCATTGGATGCTTTCTCATAGAACTAAAAAATCATTTGCATATGATACATTTTTCAAGAGTTACGCATTTTTAAATTAATTAATATTTACCATTTCAACATAAAATTTTCTTATGAGTTCTTTTCATTCAATTCATTATGGATTATTACTTTCTTTAGATAATTGGTTTCCCAGATGATCAAATCTGGAATAATGAGGGTTGCCCAGTTTTTTAAATATAATATTCATGAGTGTGGTTCAGATAAACTTGTAATAATAGTTATTTAAATAAATTATTATTTGTTTAATATTTATAGCTGACTTATTACAATTATGAAGAAATCCGTCCGCCCGTCGGTCTATCTGTCCTTCTGTGCACAATACTAGCGCCTAAAATATCCAGCCGATTTTCTCCAAAATTTGTATTCACAATTGTTCTGGGTGATGTCGCGGCCTCTGGAATTTGAAGTCGGTATTTTAATTTTGGGAGATACTTTACTAAGTTCCTCGTGTATTTTTCGTGTTGTCAATATATAATAAGGCGGTAATAAATTAATTTTATATTACAAATCGTAGAACGTTAGTAATTTAATTAGTTAATTAGTATTAGAGCTGATTATTTATCAAATGTGTATGATGCACTGTGATAAACCCATAAACTAGTTGAATTTTAATACCGATGAAAATAAGTGTTTTTGCCAAGAATTAATAAACATTAGCGAATCATGTAATAATGCCAAACGAATTACACACAGTTTTGACAGTGTTGCGCTGGCAACAATACGTGCTTGCTTCTATATACTTTGCTGCGAATATTATAACAGTCAAATTTATTTTTGTTTGTTTCTTTTTTAGAAGTAAGAAACGATTGCTGCTCATTTTGAAATGAATGCAGGTGTGCATCACGGGCGTTTTCTTTGATTATTTGAATTTGACCTTTCCAAGTAATAGCTGAGGTGTTAGTAGCGCAGAAATGGCAAAATTTCAATGTTACCTAGCTGTTTCTAATAATGCGTGAAAGTATGTGCTGTTGTAGTACCAGATTTCGTAGGGCTATAGAAGATAGAGCGTATTTCATAGGGCCATAGAAGCCATGCTTTTGCATTCATGTAGATCCCCGGATCCCTGCATTCTCGAGTTAAAAAGTTCAACACATTCTCCTTTTGGATGTCCTCTTTCGCCCAAATGCCTCGCCTTGGCTCTCACTGAGCGCGGGCGCCCGACGCCGTCCCGGCAGTGAGGGAGGGGGGGGGCCCTCTGCATCGCGACGCAGACGACGGAGCTGGCGCCACCCCCTCCCCCCGCTGCGCGTCGGGGGCGCGGCCGGGCACGTGACCGGCGTCCCGAACACCTCGGGGTCGTTCGGCCTCGCGCCGCCCACCCCCCACCACGCGGCTCCCTTCAACCCTCCCCGGCCGGGGTCCCGCGGGCGGATCCAGCTGGCCCTAAGTCGCTTTTTTACACCCGTTTCTTCTGCTTCATTTAAACCGGCTTAGGTGGCTCAGGGCATCGGTTGATGTCTCTACAGTGCCTCTGACCGGGGTTTCTAGAGTTCGAGTCCCGACGGTGGGCGGTGGAGTGAGTTTCGACACTAGCTACATAGCCATGTTGAACTCAGCCCTGTCTGGAGAATTCTAGTGACCGGCTACTCTGAACAGCAGTTTTTAGTGGTTTCTCCGATCAACACTAGGCCAATGCCGGAGAAGTATCATAACAAACGGGCCACGGACCGCTCGCAATCATTCCTCTTCTAACTTGTCCTTTATTCACTCCCTTAGTTACAAATGCACTCACATGCTTTACACGACCACGCTTGTCGGAATACCAGTCAGAAAGTTAGCGGTTGTCCCGGTTAGGGTGGTGCCCCGCTGCTGGGAGATACGTGGTTGGGTGTAACCTCACAAGCCGACAGGGGTGTTGGTGGCGTATCTCATCACCTACCGGGGAGAAACCTTGCCACCTCCCACGATAAAATAATGCTCTACACTTACGGGAATAATGATCCTAGCAGTTGACCAGCTCGGAACCACTAATCAATTAATCCTTCATTTCAATCGATTCGAAAGGTGAAGGTTAGAGCACTCACCTTTTATCTCTAAAAAGTGAGGTTTAAATCCCATTCGATCCATTGATTTTTGATGAGAAATGCGGGTTGTTTGCAGACGAGGTCTTGAGGTCTGTAAGTAAAAACTGAAATGTCTTCTTAAATTATTTGCTTAACATGCTAGGCTCTTTCTTGAGGTTACTTTTCTCTCGCCTTTGCCAATATTGGGAACTTCTTTGCATCTAATCTTATATTTAGCTATCTAAATTCGTGAAATCTCACAAATTTACTTGCGGATTGGTAACTTTAAGAAATTTGAATACAAATCGTGATAATGAGAGTCGTCCAGAAATGGCTTTCTCGTTTCACCATCAGTTATTACAAAAAGTTTAGTTCTCTAATTGTGTTTTTGAGCGAAAGAAAGTATTTTGACATGAAGTAAATACAACAATTGAAGTGTTGAGATATTGCATTTTGACCCTTGATGCACGTAGCTCATATTAAGTAACTTTCGATGAAACCAAGGTATAAGATTAAAAGTTTTACAGAGTGTGAGAAAATAAGTTTTTATATTAGTAAGTTTGTAGATAAGTATTTATATTAGTAAATATTTTCAGGAATTGTGGCGTAAGTACCAACCCTAATATCACATACAAAATACGTTTTAAGAATTCGATGACGCTATTCTTACTAATACAAGAATCTTTCAAAAACAGAATTAAGAATTTTTTCACATGAATACTCTAGTGTTGATTTGTTTTCGCTTAGTCTTCTCTTCAAACTTAGCCTCTTGTAAATCGCGGGGCATAATAATGATATTTGGGTTGGTCCTTCCTTCTTTCCCCACATTTATCATCATAATCATCTGTCTTCATCATCATCATCATCATCATCTTCATCTTCACCTAGAACTTCTTTATTCGTTTTCTGAGATCCTACCTATAACCTCAGATTTGTAACTTATTTTCATTATTCTCTTTTAGCCCTTTGATTTCATTGCTTTTTTACAAAAAATATCTTTATTCTAAACCTCTTCTGGATTATTCCGTACGTCTTCCAGGTTTTGGGGGGAAAGCATTTAATTAGAAACGCCAAATTTTGTCCCTCTGGAACCTCGCTGCCACCTACTGTGAGCGCGGGACACTTTCGCCGGCCAAGTTGGCTGAGCGGGCTGGCTGGCTCTCTAGCCCCGAACATGCCTCGTAATCCTCGCGGCCCACATGGCCCCGGGCTAACTGCTCAGCAGCTCAATGTGCGCTTCTTCGAAAAATGGCCGCGCCCGAAACAGCGCGCAAACAAGTTTCAAAGCGACCGCCCTTCCCCGCGGCCCCGAACACGCGCAACATCGTGTTGAAGAGATAACAGAGCACGTCCTGCGCGAGTACGGCACTTCAATGAGGCGGAGCTTCCGCTGCCGATTTTTGGTTTCGGAACCGTTACTTTGTCCGAATCAGAGAGCTGATAGAAGTTTGAAATTGAGAGGAAATGTTCCCTTTGCAAGTTTTTTCTCAAAGTAATTTAAAAAACACTAGAGAAAAATAATTTTGTTTTTTCAAAATAAATATTAACTGGTTGTACCCCTGCGAACATTCCGCGCTTTATAAATCATTGTTGTAAAACTACGGTTTTTAGTTTTAGAATCGTTACTTTTTCCAAATCAAGATGCTGGTAGAACACGTAAAATTGAGAAGAAAAGTTCCCTTTATGAATATTGTTAATGAAATTTAAAAGCCCTCCAGAAAGTAATTCCAATTTTTGTAAATAATGATTAACTAGGTGTACCCTTGTGAACATCCCGCGCTTTATAAATAATTGTTTTAAAACTAAAAAATAGCTTTAAATGTTTGTAAATAATATTTCTAGGAATGATATCGTGACTTCGAAAGGCAGATTCTGAACTGTGGGTTAGAATATTACAAGCCCGGAATTGGCCAAGAGTAAACATTCTATTATTGCTACGCATTCAGGTTAAATTTCACAGAAACTCAAATATACCCTTTAATTTTATCTTGAAGTATTATTTCTTTCTATGTTTGTTCAATTTAATTTTAAATACTATATGACACGCTTCTCGTTTCTGATCACTCTTGCTATAGAGCGGTGCTCCCCAGATGAGCTAATGTCCAAAAACGTAAGCGAAGATTCCCAAAGAACTCCTTTTGTATAACTGCTTAAAACTAGTTACTCTAGTATATCTTCCCTCCCCCCATACCCCTCATGTGCCTCATCCGTCTACCAAAACGCATGGCTCACCAAACTCAAGTGTCCTGCAAAAAATCCTTTTGGCAGTCGAAAATCTGCTTCTAAGGAATTACCATGCACCGTTATCGAGATATGTGTGATTGTAATAAGTGTTGTAGTAATCAATTTTTATGTTATTATCTTCAAATTTCAGTTTTTGGGCCTTAAATATATTTGATGTTGGACAGGGGAGCAATTTCTTATTCAGCAGTATCACTCGTACAGGGTCGATGGTTTCTTACAAGTTTCCAAAAACCGTCATCTATCCTTAGCGTATTGTATATAGACTGGCTACTAATGCAAATGTATGTAATCAGGTATACTTTTTATATTTCATTCCTTACATTTGTAGTAGGATTACATATTTTGAAGATGAAAAGCTGTAAACATTTTACTGAATTATGTTTAATTTACTCATCGGCTGGTAGTTTCATGTCATTTCATAAATCAGACTTGGTAAGATGTAACATCATAGA
The DNA here is from genome assembly GCA_011170035.1 of Teleogryllus occipitalis. Classification (NCBI taxonomy): domain Eukaryota; kingdom Metazoa; phylum Arthropoda; class Insecta; order Orthoptera; family Gryllidae; genus Teleogryllus; species Teleogryllus occipitalis. The sequence continues at coordinate 435,860 of BLKR01000345.1, forward strand.
TTTTGAAATGTTGTAGCTACTGATATGCTTAGAGAAGATACTTTGAATTATTTTTTAAAGACTGCTTCGTAAACTTGCAAGTTGCATTTAACCATCTCCAATTACTTCTCGAATGACTAAAGTACTGTTGTTTTAAAAGTATTTCTCATGATTTAACAAATTTTCGCATCATATGTTTGGTAATCATTATCAAGGAAATGGCATATGTAGTACTAACATTTTTATCATTCTCTCAACAGATGTTATATTTCTATAATTTAATTTAATTTTAATGTTCTTCTTATAAATCTGACTTGACACGAAGATAAGTGGTGTAATTATGAACTCAAGTATTCGAATCGATTTATTTTGTTTTTCCAACAAAAATGGAAAGAGCAGTTACGAGAGACAGCGTTATATGATCACTTAACAATTTTTTAACAGTCACCTTTCAAAGGTTTCTAGTAAAATCCAATTCGAGAGACGCGACAATTATTTGAATGTAGACTGTCAGGAAAACCCCTGGGTTGCAGAAATGGTTTTGTGTGCCAAGTTGCGTCATACTTTCCAGAACAACCCCCACGCGAGCGCCCAGGCTTTGCTGATGAGAGAGTTAGCTTTTATTGGATTTCCGAGCAATCATTCCTGACAGCCTGGCGAGGTTTTATGAATTTAGTGCGGGGACAATTCCCGAGAGTCGGCATTTAAAGTGCCAAAAATGGGATTTTCGCCGAACGCAGCCCGATCAATGTCCATTGCATAAACAAATCACTCTCGGCCAGGTATTTTCTGAATAACGTCGAAATAATGGAGATGTTTACCAGGTCGAGTGGAGGCAACGGAGGCACGTGGCCGTGTATTGGCACACGCGCCGTTCGGATCGATGCCAGCTAGCGCTCACTGAGCTCGGAGTCAGCGCTCCCTACTGCGTTGTTCCAGCACGTGTGTTCTATACTCCGCGGAAGACAGGCAATTGTAACGTTTTGTTGACACACAGAGTGTCGAATGAAACATGTTATATTTTTCTGAAGGTGTGAGTTCCACCAGTCTTCGTCTTTTCAATAGCCTCATGGACTCTAATCCCTTATCATAAGGAATGAGGGAATCGGCGCACTTTCACGAGAACATGGCGAACCCGCCGCGCCAGTGAGAGTACAATGACGACGTATTTATACACCGGGAGCAGTAGCTCAGTGAATCAACTGATGTCACTGCAGTGCCTCGGACCGGGAGGTCCTAGGTTCGAGTGCCGACGGATGCAGAATATTTGACACTAGTTTTTCATCTAGGTCGAATTTAGTCGCTATCTGGAGGAGAATTCTAGTGGCCGGCTGCTCTGATCGGTAGTTTTCAGTGTTTTCTCCGTTCAACACCAGGCGAATGCCGGAGCAGTACCTTAACAAACGGTCCACGGACCGGGCGCGCCCTGCCCTTCCTCTTCCTTGTCCTATCTTCACCCCCCCCCACACACACACACTTAAACTTACATGCTCTACACTATCACACATGTGGGGAGACCGGTCGGGGACTTAGAACTTGTCCCACTGGGGCGGTGCCCCGCTGGTGGGAGATACCTGGTTAGGGAAAAACCCGCTAATCGACAGTAGGTCGGCGTCAGATCTCACCATTCAGTGGGGGAAGATCACCTCGTAATGAAAAAATACACACTACACCAACAGGACTAATGACCTCAGTAGTTTACGCGCCTGGAATCACTAACAATCAATCGTATTTATATCCTCAAACCTAAAAGGCGGAGGTACACGTGTCTAATAGCACGTTGAGATTCCGTTCTTTGTCCTATGCGATGAAGATAAAGCATCCTTGAGTCTGCCTGCCGCATGATTTCAAATACCTGTTACGACAAGTACTTTTTTGCTGGACACTTTTAACTTGACAAATTGATTCATCGCTAAGCCTATCAAATTTTGGGTGAGAAGGTTGCAGCCTTCGACCTACGCGATTAACCTAAAATACCCTTGAAAATGCCCAACTCAGAATTTCCAATGCATTTTATGTCAATGTACTTGATTGTCGAACACTTTTACGAGTATCTTCTCATTTTGTCGGATCGCTGCAATTTTCGAAGTTGAGAGGCCCCAGCATGAGGCTTAAGAATTTAATATAAAACGTCACAGAGCCTGTGCAACGCACAATTTCCGATTTTCATTTGGGTTACGTAAACAGAATGTCATTGTTGTTCTAAGTAAACAGAATGTATTTCTTCCCACCTCCCGTTCTTTACTTTCATTTATCGATCTCGCGACGTCTGAGTCGACTCGTTACGAAACAGTAAGATCCGCTTCGTAGTTTGGTGGTTATTTATTTCTTCCAATTGGTGTATTATTAAATGGTTGTTTAATAAATTATTTTTTATTTGTGTCGGTTTGTTCTTTTGACTATAGTTAAATGCACGCATAGTTCTAATTCAAACTCAACGTTATTTTTATTATCTCTGTTAAAACTCATGCGAGAACACAAAACGTACATGCAAGGAAGATTTATACATCACATTTTAACATTTTAGTTACAATGTATGTAAGTTACTGTCGTTCCTTTATGAATGTTGTAATGTTATTGTCATAAGTCATCAAAAAAGTGAAGTAAGAATAAAAATTTTCATAATATCCACATGGTTTTGATACACGCTCCGACTGCTGTATAAAGATCGAAAAGGGTGTGATTGTGGGGTTATTCTGTGATTATTTTTCAAGGATTGGAGATATGTTTTTCGACTGTAATCGTAAATGAGCCGTAATTAAGTATTTTATCACTTCTTGTAGGTGGTTGAATGTTTCTATCTCTTGGAGTTCGTATATGAGACCTGGATGCCATTCTCTGTTAAAAGCTTTGGATATCGCTATGAATGCGGCTATTGTCTATATTTATCTTCGAATGCTGTATGGATATATTTCGCAAATCTTATCAACTGAAGTAGATAGATGAATGTGAATCAATACTCGTATTTGAGTAAGGATTGAGCTTTATTCACAAGATTCAGGCGTGTTTATTCTTTTGAGTGTTAATTTTTTGAGAATTCATTAAAAAACGGAGAAGAGTAGTGGTTTTATAATATTCTATATTAGTGTTGACGGTAAAATATGCGGGATGGATGCCGCCGTTTCTAGTGTTCTCCCGACCTGCCCCGCGCGCCGTGCTGTTGGCGGGGTTCGAGCGGGGCCCCTTGGCGTGCAGCACGCGAGGGCCCCCTTCCCCCTCCGCCGCACAGCCCCCCTCGCGTTGTGAGTGGGAGTAGCACAGTACACGTCCCCCTCTCACGATATCCGTCGCTGTTTTAAAGCGGGCGTGCAAGGCCAGAAATGCAACCCAATAGTGATGGCAAGATTTGGTCGGTGTAATAACTGATATCAAACAGTAAGGTATAATGAATTTTAGAACTTTCTTGTATTTTACAAGATGAACTGTGTATTTCTATTATTTTCTAATTTGCTTAAAATCTGTGCATCAGGAGTATGGGGTTGTAAATTCAATATATTTACAAAAATAAAATTTGGTATTCTTTCGTGTTCAGCTGTAATAATAAGAAAATGTCCGAAATTAATGAAAGCGTTCGTTGACAAGTTGTAACGATAAAGATTATCGTTGCAACTTGCAAACGTTGAAAAATTATAAAATATATAATATGCATCTAAGTCAATTTTTGCGGGGGGAGTTGAACAATTGAACAGAAACATGAACAATTATTTTTGAAGTAAATAAAATATACAAAATGCATTACAAAGTTTCAAGTGGCGTGAATGCGGATATAAAATATTTTTGTTCGCAAATATTATTCCTGATTTACTGGTTCATTGCTGTGGGTTTACGGAACTGAAACAAAAGACAGAACGGTATTGTTAACACCCTTGCGTGCGTTTTAGATTCTTTATGCTCTCGGGTCTTTTCAATACTTTATGGCCCACTCTAATACCAACACAACAATTACATCTTTATGGATTCGATTGATTAAAGTTAAGATACAAGCAAATGCAATAAATAAATGGCATAATGCTCAAATGAGTAAAATAACTATTTATATACCTCGTTTTACTTAATACGAAAGTATCAATTTTGAAATGTACCCGTGAATTTAAAATTGCCATCAGTTTTTCAAATTTCACTGTTACGTATCATCTTCTTTTAGAGTCATACCTGCTTCGTGAGCAGCAGTACTTCTAGTAGTAATAAGATGTATCAGGCACATCGGCTAACATCATTAAAATGTTATTTTTTGATGTTTTGAAATATTCTAAATAATTTTTGGCAATAGAGGCAAATAACCTAAAAGTACCGTTTTATCGGCGCAATTCACACTGATATATAACTCTCAAATACACCAGAAACATTTCCATATATTTATGGATTCGATTTAATAAAGTTAAGATACAAGAAAATGCAATAAATAAATGGCATAATGGTCAAATGAGTAAAATAACTATTTATATACCTTATTTTACTCATTTTACTCAACATTTGACTGGAAACCACTGTCCGTAGCTTTGTTAGCTTTTGCGAGAATGTTTTGCATGAATTTCATAATATTCTTCCATTTTGTACAAAAAATCAGTCCAACAACGATTATGCAATAGTAATTAGATACACACTTTTGTTTATCTGGTGTTATATTGATAAATGACTATTAGAATGCGTCTTTTCACTTTAGACGCAAGAAAAAATATAAAATGTTTTGAAGTCAACGAACTAGTAAACCATAAAGTTTTTGTATGCACCATGGGCATTACTAGATGTTTTTGCCCCTTGGTACAGAGACCCTCGGGGTTGGAAGTTGCCCTTGGAACAAAAATATCTACTTAACGCCCTAGATACATAAATAACAATTTTAACACAATAAATGGTCCCCTATTATTCGTGAACCATTTTTAAATCCGTTTGATAAAATTTCTGAATAATACATAATTATTTAAAGACTCCAACGCACAAAAACTATAAATCTTTGATCCCCAATACTGTCAGTTTTCGTTCGGTAGCAGAAGAGTGATCAAAGAACTCTCTGTCTCATAATTGAGAATAATTGCTCTGCTTGACACCGCTTTCAGAAGGTCCCTTTGTGCTGGACTTTAAAGAAAGGGAGGAGGAGTCTTAAAATCAAAGCCTACCCTTCTGCAACCCATGAAAGACTTCGTCACCACTCCCTTAAATCCTGCGCTTTCAAAGGAGCTCCTCTGAACCATTGAAGGAGCACGAACTTTTTTCTCCCTTCAATATGGCAGGTATTCAAAGGTATTCGAAGTTTGCGTCACGCAAGCAGTACGGTACATGCATGCAATGCGATGTGATGTGAAAATAGAGGAAGAAATGGCAGCATGATTACGTTATTATTCGATCAATACATTCCGACGCATCGTGACTCTCACGCAATCCATTGGTGAAACTGAAACTCATTTCTCTATTTCATTCATACAACTACAATACTTTTGTAATATATTTACGTCATTTTTTCAGAAATGATTGTTGAGTCGCGCTGAATAGTTGACATTAAACGAACTGTAGAGAGATAACAAACTTGTTAGAAGAATGATTGGCCACAAAAAGACCAAAAAAAAATATTTTACTACATTCTATCATAATATTTCACTACAGAAAATGAATGCTTTGAATCTAAAATTCATCTCACTGTTTATAAGTTTATAAGTTCATAAGTCATTTCTCTAGAAAATCGTAATTCTTAAAATCATTTTAGAAAAAATACTTAGTTTTATGCATTTTACTGTCTTTGCATCATCAATGGTTCAACAATGTTATTTTTTATCTTTCTGTAATGACCTTCCGATCTAGTCAGTGCAGACATATACTGATTTTATCTTTCCCTATAACTGCATTTTATTCCAAAATTTTGTACGGAGGATATTCGTGCATTCCACCGCCCAATATCATGCTCTCTGATTGCTTACAACATTTCTAAGAAGTACATTTTTTATTACGTTCGTTATATTTATTCTTTAATACTCTCCTTGTTGATTTTCTGTGGTCGTTAAACATAAAGATCCCACATAATTTTCGAAATATTTATTCAAAACATTATCTATATAATTTGTGTTTATAATAGTACTACTAATACAATGCATTCATTTTAATGAGTCGTTTGGTAGTATTTTACGTCCGCTCTCAAGCACAGTCTTTCTGCTCCTTGTGGCCTATTTCTGAACCATTTCAGGTGTGCGGAGATTTCTAATATAATTCTTCAGAATGCCTTAATCTAATAAGTCGTTTTGTAGTATTTTCTAAGTCAGTCCTTCGGTGCCATCTTTCTGCTCATTGTGGTCTTTCTCTGAACCATTGAAGGTAGAGGAGGTTTCCGCCTGCGAAGGAAATTGCGGTAGCATCCGGCATCCCCAATCCTTTGCCTCCAAGCTCCCAGCGACGGTCTAACGCCGAGCATTTGTCGCCGGCTTCCCCACTCCGCCCACCTCGAAATATACGGCGCGGCTCCGCTCAAGCGGTGATTTGTCATGCGGATATTTGCATTTCATCGCTCGCCGCCCATAAATCCTCATAAGAAAGGACATTCGCTAACAGTTTGGCGAACAGTTGCACCAACCTGCTTAGCGGAAAGCGACAGCAGAAATTTACGAGCGAAATTGGTAAAACACGTTCTTTTTTTTGTCTCCTTTTCGTTTTCTTGGGTATGTTACTTCTATGTCGAAAACTTTGTTGGTTATACTCGAAACATTGAGGAACTGAGAAAAGATCCGTATATTAAGACTGAACAAAATTTAGAATCATTAAAAAATATTAGAAATAGTTGTTCTATCGAAACTACGTGCTGTAAGTTTGGTTAATAATATCGATATCATTTTGTTTATTTAATTTGCTTTTTTCTTATGGCAACCTCTTCGGCCATCATAAAATTCTTTTGCTTAAGTGACTACTTCATTTGCTCTATACGTTTTTAAACTTTCTTGATACTTACGTATAAAAAACCAAGTCTATTTGGTCTACATTCGTCTTAAAGAAATAATTTTAATACAAAATACAAACGTCTGGGAATGCTTTTCCCTTGTATAAATAAATTTCAATACAACTAGAAATTATACTACTGACTTTTCTGCATATTCAATGTTGTGATATTTTAATAAATTTTCTTGTATATTCGTTTCTTTTATACCAAACTCGTTCTCATAAACAATTTTTACTGTTTTTCCGTTGGGTCCATTGGAAAACGTATGTTTACATTAAGAGGGTTAATACCAAAGTAGTGTAAGATTTTTCAGAATGAAAAACGCTTTATTTCATTCTTATTATGGCGCTTTTGTTCTGCCATTTCTACAACGGATAGTACATTTGGAATGTGAGAGATGTAAAAACAGTTTATTCAAATACTTTTTTATTCATGAAAATATCAAGCAGTAGAAATGTCAGAGCACACCAGACTATCCGAATATAATTGTCCTAAAAGAACACCCTGGCTCTGAAGAAATCCAGTCGGCGCCTTACGTCTCGGCCCAGAGAGGCGATCCCGAAAGTGCCCGCCCTGCCTCGCACCCTCCTTCTAAAATGCATAAGAGGGCGGGGGTGGGCAGGGGGAAGCTCTCGGCAGAAAATTGAATCCGCGGAGGCTCGTCCCGGCATCCGAAACAAGCGCTCCCAAAAACAACATGGGCCTCTCGGCGGACAACGCCACTCTGGCCTCGCGTGAGCGGCCCCGCCCACGTCCCACCCTCTCCCCAAGGTCCGTCTCCTCCCCGATGCCGTCCCCACCCTCGCTCCTCTAAGCGTTTCCGCTCCCGAAGCGATTCGTTCAGGCCATCCCGCCCTGCCTTTGGCGCCCCCTGCCCCACCCTGGATCCCCATCCCCGCTCTCACTCCCACTCCCATCGTCGTCACCATGCCCCGTCTTCGTCGCCCCCTTCCCACCCGCCTCTCAGAACCCCTGCCCAGAATCTCACGCTCACCCCTGCACATGCCCCGCCTTCATCACCCCCGCCCTACTCCTCACTCAGGGCACAGTCTTGTCTCCTCCCACCTCGCCCCAGCCCCCGTCCCTCATCCCTATCCCTCTTTCGTTTCCCGTCACCCCATCCCCTCCCACGTTCCTGCACTGTCCCTGTCTGTCCCCTCGCTAACTCTCGCGCTCGGGCCTTCGGCGACCCTGTCCCCACCCCGTCTCTACCTTGTCCCCTCCTACGTTCCCGCACTGACCCTGTCCGTCCCCTCACCCACTCTCGAGTCCGGGCCCTCGCCCACGCTGTCCACCTCCCATCCCTACCTTGTCCCCTCCCACGTTCCCGCACTCACCCTGTCCGTCCCCCGCCCACTCTCGTGCCCACCCTCGCCGACCCTGTCCCCGGCCCTTCCCTACCCCATCCCCTCCCACGTTCCCGCACTGTCCGTCTCCGTCCCCTCACCCACTCTTGCGCCCGGGCCTTCAGCGACCCTGTCTCCACCCCTTCCCTTCGTACGTTCCCGCACTGTTCCTGTCCGTCCCCCGTCCACTCTTGCGCCCGGGCCCGTGCCCACCCTATCCCCATCCCATCCCTACCCCCCCCCCACCGCACCCATCCGCAGCCTCGCTCCCGACTGCTGACCGGAAAGAGCTAATTAGTGTCGTTTCGGAAGTGAAAAAAATCGATACTAACTACGTAGCGAGAGGCGTCGGAAATTCGGACAGGAAGGGGAAGTGGGACCACGGGGAAGTAATGGGCTTCGGATCGAGTGGATATTCGGGCGGAGAGCTGACGTGCTGCGGGGAGGGTGCGTTCCGTCCAACTTGACTGCCACTCCAAGTAATCGCATAACATTCCGACGCTTCCAACTCGCTGCGGACGCTCCTTGCCACCAGTCGCTTAATTGGGCAATATCCATAAATGTACTAATGCACTAATTTGAAATGAGTATGTTTGTTTTGAGTTTTACTTACAACGATCCACAATAGCGTTTGTAAGTAAATTTTGTACCAATGTACTGTTTGTACCAATTTACAACATTCCATTAATCACATTATCTGAAAGTAATGATACAGTTCAATTTAAAATATAGTTGAGATATAACATGTAAATGTTTGTGTTGACAATTGAAATTTAGTCATGTAGGAAGCTATACTCCCAACACCCTAAAAAAAATTGATTGATGTTACGCAATTATGACAATGAAACATAAGTGGTCTGTTCTTTGCGTTTTTGCTAGACGTTTCAAAGTGAGTACATTCGAAATTGATATCCAAAATATTCAATTTATAAGGTGTTTCTTCTTGTTTTTTTTTCTTTTTTGGTTTTTATAATTGTTGCGGCTGTGTGACAAAGTTGAAGAGCGCACCTAAAGCGGCGCGGCGCGAGGCGGCAGTGGCGGTGGGTCACGGCTGGGCATCTGATCGGCAAAGACGCCCGGCCAATGAGAAATGAACAGCTAGCCGGCGAGCCGGTGGCCGTGATGCGAGGCTACGGCGCCGGCTGCTTGATAAGAGAGCGCCGCCAGAGACGGAGCAGACTGAGCGGGAGACGTAGATAGGAGTATCTGTTGTTTCGGTAGAGTGTACATTAGAAAAAATGATTTTCTGACCGCTATTGTAAATATTTCCGTTTCTATGTAAATATTTCCGTTACTGTGTAAATAAGCTTGTTGTTTGGAAAGTGAGTGTTTTTTCTGAACATGACAATAATAAGCCATTTTTATTATAATTAATTTGTTTTTAATTTAAATTCAATACAGACATTTAATGCAAAAAGTATTTGGATTTTTTAAAAAAATAATCCACTTAATCGGAAGGAAAAAAGACAATTACATTGAGAGAAATAATGTCGACCAAGACGGTCGTGATCGCTCTCATAGAAGCTTTTTGTAATATTTATTAATTTGTCTTATGCACTGGATTATCCACTTTACAGATCAGTTGTAAACACAATAATCAGCAGATGGTACTATTTGCTCTTAGTTATGCAGGGTGAGAGGGTATCTCCCTAGGATCCTCTTCAACAAACCAGCAGTAAAATCGTTTCCTATATTATTCCAGTAGTATACATACCTTTTGCGGCTTTCACACGCAACCAGTTTTTATAAATGAGGTCTTTAAAGAAATATAATTTCACTTAGACGTGACAAATTGCGCTTTGACTTTAAAAAATATGAAGGATTTGTTCAAGAAACGCATATAAATATTCATATAAAATGCAACCCGCAACACGGTCTCATTTTCGAATTTATATCGTGAAATAACTCCTAAACGAAGCGTTCTAGACCCTTCAAAAGTAAAATATATAGGTCAAAGACCTGAAGTAAACGTTTCTCACACCACAATCTACAGAATGAGATCCTCATGAACATACTATTATCTTGCTGGTTCGACACTTCTCCATTCGACCCCTCCTGTTCAGAAACTGTAGAATCTGCAACTGTATGCGCAATTAAGCTTATTTCTTGATATTCTACGCGATTGAATAACACGGTTGTACCTGTCTGCTCAGTAAAAACATTAAATAGGAATAGATTTTATTGACAAGGATGTATTGTATTGTTATCGGAGGATAACAATACAAGGAGACATGGAACAAGAGACGGAGGACAGGAACAAGTAACAGGGTTTTGAAAAAAAGTTATATTACAGGCTTAATATGGAAATGGACAAATAGGAAAGAGGGTGGAGTTTAACTTGCGAGAGTTCTCGAACTGGTACTCTAGTTTTGCCTATGTTTTTAGTTACGCGAACATATTTTGGGCTACTATTGGTACAGGAATGTCAAAATTATGGGTTTGGTAGTTTACGTTGGGCGAAATTTGTCCTTGAGAAGTCAGAATTTCTGAAACGCTCTTGTTTTCGGGAGGCCGGGTTTGAGTTCCACGTGGGCTAGGTTGTTCACCCGTGTGATGTCGCATAGTGTTCCGGCCCACCCACACTGCTTAAGCTGTCAATCCTTCCCTGCCACTTCTGACGTACCCAGGAGCCTAATTCTAGATCCAGGTTCGCGTTGCATCCTGGCAAGTTTATCTACAAGAGCCTTCAAACACCAGAAGTTCGGTGGCCCAGTGACGGTACATAAACGTCGAGTTGTAGTTCGGTCTTCTATAACTATCCTACTGTTGTTGGAGTCGGAAGCTGTAGGGTGTGGAGTCAGCAAAATATGCGTACACTTAGGCATCCTTCTTCGGAAATCGGATTATGTACTCTGGGCCTGCGGGCTACTCTAGCGTGTTCTAGCGATTGACATTGAAAGTAAGGCTCTGAAGGGCACTGCTTCAATTGGGAAACTACGGTATTTGATTGAAGCAAATGTTCTGCAGCACCCAACAGGGTTGACCCAAGAAAAGACGTTAGGTAAAATAGAGGTCGGGTCACGAATATATCCTACAAAACCGCTCGTGTAAAAGTATGCCCTTGGTATTTTCAAAATATTTGTGGCGTTATTAGATTATTTAGCCACCTCAGGTTCTATCTGAATATAATCCAATCTAAATATTATCATCACACCCATCTCATGGTACCCCTGCCATATTTCTGTCAGTGGGAGGGAAAGGGACTCTACTCCGTTCACTTCCCATAGAAAGATGAAACATAAAGACCTCCACTCTTGCCAGTGACCTGTAGTGAATATGGCATCATTAATTTAAAATTGTATTAATATATTATTAATGGAGTTGAGTTGGCAATCCGAGAAATATGTAATCAATACTTCCTACAACGTGAGTTTACTTCCATTAATCTTTCCTTAATAACATGTCACGACCCATAACTGCACACTGCCTAAAATCCATGATTGATTTCGAGAATAAGTGAGACATACGTCCAGACACGCACATTCAGTCTGTAGCTCAGACCTCCTCCGATAATTTTATCGTGCTCGCGGGGAAATTTATCGAAAGTTAAACAGTGACCAAAGACCTCGCTGTGCCCAAACAACGAATCCGATTACACGCAACGTATCTTCTGATAAGTTTCCAGTTGTCCCTGCCCTAAATTACACCGCAGAATGAGAGCGAACATCATCCATCATCTTTAGTTCGGACTTTGAGCTCGTATACTCCAGGCTAGCCTGTACGTGTATCAGGGGCGGATCCAGCAAGTCATTTTTGAAGGGGCCATCATAGACTTTTATTAAATAATTAACTTTTCTTATTATATTGTATATTTTCCTGGTATGTATATGATACTATACAATATTATTTATTAAATATTATATAATTCTAACATCAATATTTAAATCAATTTTGCCAAATAAAAGAAGGTAACAAACAAAAATTCTAGTCCTCTTGGAAACAATTGTTCTCATGCCCCCCCCCCCTAAATGCGTCTTTGATGCCCCCCTTTGTATCATAAGAATGAATGTTAGATTTTTAAATCTTAGAATATAGCTCTTGTAAACTCTTCAGATCTTTCCTTTTTTCTGATGACATTAACGAGTAAAGTGTATGCCTTTGTGTACTGTCTTCGCAACCAAATTCCACATAATACAAGATCCGGCCAAAAGACCTCCTTTATTTGAAACGGCAGTTACAAACAAAGAAAGAAATATGCTTTATTTCATTACAACAAATACGACGCCATTTTACATTTTTTGGTTTTAAATATTATGTGAGGTAAAAAGTGTCCTGCTGACCTGGATGGCCGAGGTGGCTAAGAGCGAGTACCGACTTAGCGCTTCGGTCCGAAGGGTCGCGGGTTGGAGTCCCGCCATGGGCATGGCTGTTTGTCCCCTGACATTGTATGTATGTGTTGTCGCGGAGGGCCTCGCGTTCTGCTGACCCCAGATCAGGGGACCTGGATGTTGGCTGGATAAAAGCCCTAGATAAAAAAAAGTGTCCTCCATTATTGACACATTGAGAAAACCTTTGCGGAAGTTGTCCATAGTTCTTAGTGTCATTTCTGGTGGAATGGCGGCCACTGTCTAATGATTGCCTCCTTGAGAGTTTGCAGGGTTGTTGGGCGATGTTTGTCCACTGGCGTTTCAAAGTGTCCCCAAAGAAACGAAATCACAAAGTAATAGACGGGTGTCCATTGGGGTCAGGTGATGTCTCCTCGCAAAGGGAGATGTTAAAGAAACAAAATTGCGAGACATTTGTGCGCTGTGGCTCCGTCGTTTTGGAACAAGACTTCTCCCGGTGAAGAACTATCGACTAATTTGGGAAAAAAAATTCGTCAACGTGTCAACGTTAAACGATGCCATTTATCAGGCATAATTTTTATAAGCCAAGTAACAAAAAATGGCATAGAATTTGTTGATCACAAATAAAATTATTTTTTCTTTGTCTTTCTGCCTTTTTTTCTTTGTAACTTTTTTTCAATTCCACTCCTGATTTCCTGCGCTTCATGAAAGTAATTTGAGAAGTGTTCCTGGCTATGGAAACAAACGCAGGTATGCACCACAGGCGCGTCGTTTCAATTGGGTGGATTTGGATTGTATTATCATATTTCTGCTACGTAGCATGAAAGAGAAATTGAAATAAAAATTGAGTGCCATAAAGTGGTACGAACATTTTAATTTTAATTCTATATTTCTACCATATTCTGCCTTGGGAAACAATGATGCAATGTATATTTGATAAGTTTATTGTTAAAGGCGACGAGACAAGGTAATGAAAAGTAAAATTCTTTTGTATTCTTTTGTTTTTGAACATTTATGAGTCTTTATTTCATTTATTTATTTATATTTTTTTACTTAACGCTAAAATATGGAAACGAAACGTTTGTTGTTTTATTGGTAATAAGAATGTAGGGAAAACATTTTAGGTGTGAAAACATACGGAGCATTTAGCGTTATATGTTCAGACATGGAGTAACGTGGAATGCGTGTAAAAAGGAGCAGATTTGGAGAATATTAAAATACTTTATCGTTAACTACTATTATAAATTTTTCGAACTATTTGCATTTGCCTAAATCCATATTATTACATAACGACAACATTATAATACTGCAAGAAAGTAAGTGCTGTTGTAGCACCACTAGTTAAATACGAGATTTCTTCTTGCCGGACTCTGTACTTTCAGTTCTTTCTGTACCTCGTTAGCCACATACTACGTAAATCTCATTGTTGGACAATATGCGCCTCAGAACATTTACAATCATACGAACTCATTGGAGATATCAGTTCTGAAATGACATAATGAAAATATTCTCACAATTTTCTTCATTACGTTCTATAAGGATTTTTGTTTCTGATCAATGTCAAACTAGAGCATACTTCATAATTTTCTTATGAATTCTGCAAACCTGTATAATACATAAAACTAACCGAGTTTTAAAAAAATTAAATTATTTATACAATGGATATTAAAATTTGTATACATTAAAGTATTTAAGTTGTAGCGAAAGTTAGGTTCATTGCAGGCACAACAATAGAGTGCTAGAGCATTATACTAAACTTACTGTTCTAATATCAATGCGCTGATGTAATAACACTTTAACGGCGTCGAGCCCCTGGCCGAAGAAATAAAATGCACTGACTGACTGCGACGTAACGAGACTTGACTTAGAAATAGAAAAAGTAATTATTTCCCATTTGTAACGAAGGATTACTCCAGGGAGAGCGTTCAACACGCAACAAGGGTTAAAGAGACGCGTTGCGTCAAAGACAACGCAACAAATTAAAGAAAGTTCTTATGAAATTAGTTTTAGCGTTCAAGCAGATGCATCTTAATTAAAAGTGTTCTTTGAAAATATTATATATTGATAGCTCGGTGATATTTCAGAGCTAATTGGTACAAAAGGCTTGAACCCACTTACTTTAGTTGCCTGACTGAAATCAGCCCATTCTGCCGAACGAATGCTCGTTTCTGTGTGATATTTTGTGGTAGAACATTGTTACAACACTGGACGGGACCATGGCAAATTTAGAACTTTTACAAGCTCCTCTAGAAGATTTTATTTGATTGAATACCATTACAGGAGTTTCACCTTCTTTGCTGTATTTGAAATAAAACCCAAGGATTTCCAAATCGATTAAGAATACATTCTTCAATAGATTCTTTACAAACACTTCATTTATACGGCATAACTTAACAACGACCTGCACTTCCAGATTCTTGTTAGTACAGTCTCTCTCTTAATCAATAAGTCAATAAACAACGCAACTTGTTAATCTGACTTGGATCTTTTATAATTTTAGCTCTCTTATGCGCCAATTTAACATTTTTCCTTATAATTTTCTGATTATTTGTTTAAAATATTTTATAGATCGTAACAATATTCCGTTAGTAATTCTACATAATGAGAATGGTATACATACTATGAGTATCTTCGCCTTAAGTCTCCTCATCGTAATTTACGTCTGCCCTTCATCATATACTATGCTCATCAAGGCGTCTTCCCCTTCCACCCATGAGGTCGTCACTTCCGCCCGCGCGCAAAGCTGCGTCAATGAGTTATTCCGGTTAATTACTCAGGGGGTTAATGAAAATTTTACGACGCCGGTGGCCAAGGGCGGGTGTGGAATGGGGGTGGGGGTGGGGGCAAAGGAGGCGTCACCTCGCACCTCTTACCCATCACCCACGAAACTGTGTCGCTCTGCCCGGAAAGTCAACGACGTCATCCCGGAACGAAGTATTTGACCACCGTTGACCTCTAAAAAAGAGCTTTCGAGAAAGGGTCAGTTTTCGACGAAGAATATCTGCAAGGATGTTCCACGGATCTCTTACGGATATTTTTTAAATACAAATGGCCTTATAAAATCGAAAACTAAAGAGTGAAAAATAATTTTTATTGGGTGGGTTTAATCTTCGCTTTGCAATATCATTTATTTCATTATTTAAACGTGAAAATTATTTTATAAACTAACGATCAGATTAACAAGTAATAAAAGCAAAATATTTATCTTTATTAAATGTCTAGAGGATACAACAAAAACTACCAGTTTTCACTTATGAGTAGTTTTCGTTTAATTGTGGAAAAAAGAGCGGCGTTTAAAAAAATGCACAAATAATGTTTTCTCATGAGTAGCTCCAAACGTTTTCAAAAAAATGTTTTGTATTGGAGCACAATGCGCCAAATCACATGTCGTCTGCACATGTCTTTTTCATTTCAACTTTTTATTTAAAAATAGGCATATATTTAATGTTTTCTCAAATAGGTGATATTTACATTAGAGGTGTATTTGATTATTTAATACATTGGTGAGGTTAAGTGCTACAAATTCTCTTATGAATATTTTTGAAATTCCAGACATTTTTCTATGTAAATGACCTAAACCTGCACATTTTCAGAAACACTAACTTGGCAATTTTTCCAATAACAGCTCCAATTTTTTGTCTATTTCTACTATTCTTTAACATTCTGAAAGTTTCATTTAAATTAAATTATTTGGAGACCGATAAATTGTAAAATGTGAAACAGGTACGTGTTTTCTGATAAAACACGATATTTTCAATATAATATTGAAATATTAATACAGAAAAGAAAACAAAACTGACTAAATTTTTTATTTTACAACATTCTATGTTAAGCTATTTAGTTTTGAGAAATATGGTCACTACTGAGTGCATTTTAATTGTTTTAAAAACCTCTATAAACTGTTTTCATTGTTTCTAAGGCAACGAAGAGAATCGAATGCCATTGTGATACATATATTTAACGTTGCAAGCCATATTATCGATAATGTATGCATAAAAGGTCAATTGTACTTCTATTATCATGTTTTCATTAACTTATTCTTTTGTGAAATTGTAACACATTTAGGAAATGTACGTCCAAGTCAGCAGGCCTCAGGGCACATGGAATTGGGATGGATGAACCCGAGTTCTTAGGCACTATGACTGGGTTCAAAAGTCTCAATTCAAAACGTCCAATATTCTTTTATTATTGACGAAGATTTTGATTGAGTAATTAGATATGAATTTATGTGAATATTCAATTAGAATATTTCAAAAATGTCAAACACATCGTCTCTCTAATAAAACGAATGCAGCAGACTTCAGAGAATGAAGTTACATGACCTGCGGGAGAGAGGTCGCCGATTCCAATGTCCTGGAGGTAGAACAGGCAGCAGCTAGCTCATTTACATCTGCGTTTGTGGATTCTATTGCATGCTCCATCACACGAATGCATCATTAACCAGTGAACATCGAAGTAGGGCCTTTGAAGCTTGTTTTGGGCCTCTATACTGTTGATGGTATTGTGAGAGTTTCGTGATCGCGAAACGTTTTGTAAACAATGAAAACATGATAAAGGGAGAAACTGCAGTGAAATCAACAATTCGGCAGTGCTACAGGATCATTTGCTCTGTTGTAAGGTCGGCCACCCTACTAAAGCCACAAAAAAATCCATAATTATTGAAATCAGGTAAAAATATTGCTTTGACATAACATTCAAACTTAGTCCATTTACATGACACGTTTCAATGTATAATAATTTCATTCGGGCAGTAAAATAAACCTTCGTTATGTCGCACATGTTAATACCTACACCACCTTCTCTTCTATCCTTACTGACAGCACTAAGGACTCACTGCTGACGCCTATTTGAAATGGACACTGAGATATCAAAATAAGGATATTACCAAATAATTTAATACACATTTGGTAATTACTTCATTACTAAATAATTTAGCAAATTAGGAATATTTTGTTTGACTCGCTTACTGTTAGGATGCCAATATATCAAGAGATACATATTTCAAAAATCATCAAATTGCAGATTCAAGAATATCATAGAATTAAAATACTAATATTTTAGAATTGTACTCATTCGAGCATCTATGGTAGATTTGGATCCCATGCACAAGAACAATATTATCAACATGGCAATTTCGGTTGGAAAATCATCAGTAATTTTCTTGGAGCGAATGTCGGCGAAAAGATTCGCGAGCATCCGAGGCCGGCTCTCGGTTTACGGGGGCCCTTAAAGCTGCAAACGGCGGTCGTTCGTCAGCTGGAGTCTCTCGATGGGAGCAATCGATATTGCAGGTGTAGCGGCGCCGGCGGCGGTGAGCCCCGCTTCGTAATGTTGAGCCTCTGCAACCACCGGCCATCCCAACCATCACCATCAGTCCCACTTTCCCTATCGCCTCTGACACCACCGTCGCCATACCAGACATCACCCTCCCCTTCCGCCACAGCCGCTGGCGTCCCACCGACTCTGCAACCACCGCCACCATCCCAACCATCACCACCGCACCCTACCGCCAAGCCGCTGGCATCCCCACACCGCCACGGCCACCACCATCGCCATGCCAACCATCACCGCCGCTCCCCGCCTGCCACAACGACTGGCATCCCCACCGTCCCAGCAACCACCGCCACCATCCTAAGCATCACCAACACCCGGCCGCTGGCATCCCCACAGCCACGGCCTTCGCCACCGCCATGCCAACCATCACCACCGCCGCTCCCCGCCTGCCACAACGACTGGCATCCCCACCGTCCCAGCAACCACCGCCACCATCCTAAGCATCACCAACACCCGGCCGCTGGCATCCCCACAGCCACGGCCATCGCCACCGCCATGCCAACCATCACCACCGCCCCCACCACCTGCCACAACGACTGGCATCCCCACCGCCCCTGCAACCACCGCCACCCTGCCAACCATCACCATCGCTCCCTACCGCCTCAGCCGCTGGAATGGCGCATTCTAACCATCACCGCCGCCACCCGCCCCCACCGAAGCCACCACCGCCGCTACATCTCAACCGGCGGCTTGCGTCAAGCAAGCCAGAGGGCTCGCGTCTGTGTGTATGTACGCAGGTCATCTTTTGCGGATATTCATGCGCAGGGAAATAGCAATTTAGGATTCCACTGAGGGCGTAGGACTGGGTGGGTGATTGGCTGGTGAATAGAATTGAGAAGGCTTCCTCCGCCAATTGAATCTATAAGAAAATATAGGTGGTGTGGCTCTCTGAGTAGGTCAAGTTTTTTCGTGAGAGAATGTTAATTTCGAAAAGGAAAGTGAACATGCCCAACAATGCAGTGTATTTTTTGTACTAGGTAGAGTTAACTACTGTTTTTTATTGTAATTGGCATTACTAAGCCGTTATTGTTATCGATCACGATCACTCTTCCATTCTTGTTCTCTGTCATTCTGTCCAAGAGCACAAAATTGTTCACAAAAATATTAAATTCAGGAAATTATTGCAATCACGGTACTTCAATTAGCGATGCAGTGTGAGGCTTGTCTGCGCTGAATTGTCAACGTCAGATCAACCCGCACCTTTGGGTGAAGTGAGAGAATTTTGCATTCTTTGTGCTAAACTACTTACTAATCGTTACCATTTTTTTCATGCTACTGTTGAGATTTTCGGCTAGCCTAGAATATTCGCCACTAATCACAATAAAGGAAATCGAAATGGGAGGGATTGGAAACATTTGAATCCACGACAGTCATTCATGTCTTTTTTATATATTTTATTTATTTATTTCTAATTAACTATTATTGAGAAGAACTGCAATACCACTCTACCGTATACATGTTTAAGCATTTAACTGATCGTCAGAATGATGAAGATTTTAAACAACATCATTGCAATATTTTACAAGTGTATGAGATAATAGAAATGAATCACCAGTCACAGTTCAACCACCTAACTTCTCCAACAAACTCAACAAAGTAAGAGAAATATTGAGAGCATACATCCAATTCTGAATATAAAGGAAATCTTAAACAACTAGCATCTTACTTTTTAAGATCGAATTTCTGAATTCTTTCAGGTGATAGCCCGAAATTCAACAAAAATAGTTTTTAATTCAAACTAAACATTTGAAAACAGATAATTTGACAACATTCCAAGAAAAATTTAGTTCACATACAACTCTACAGATCATCGCAACATTTGCATATTAACAATATGATACTTTTCGCGTATAAGCTGGTGATTTTGGTAAAAATCAGCATCCGCTCTTGGACACAACACGTGCGTTCAGAACACGTCTCACTCGTGTGTGCCTCTCTCCCTAGGCAGAAGAGTGGATTGTTCGTTAAAACGAAAGCACCTGAATATTTTAAAGGACTGCTGCTGCGCTGAACAGTGGTGCAAACCTCCTGTTCCTCTGGACAAAATCCATTGAGAGGCGGAGTTCGTGTACCCTTCTGTAAATAACACAATAGGAGAGAATTCCTCAGATAAATTAATGTGCCCAGAAGCGTTGTTAACGACAATTTCTCTTCAATTCCTTTTATAAAATATTTCTTACTAGTATTAGTATTGTTAATGTATTACTATTGGAGCATTCAATTTTACGTTGAATTCTCTTCCCATCAAAAGTCTCGGATATGAAACTAAGGGATAATCGGAATATGATTCAAACTATTCATAAATTTGAATATTAATAGTAAATATACTTTTAGTAAGAGAGAAATAGCGATAGAGACAAATATCCATTTGAAAATTTCCTTAAGTATAATCAGTATTTTACAAGCAATCTATTTTTTCTAATACTATTGGGGAATATTTTTCTACTAATCTTCTTTCTTCTCTTAGTATTACATCTTATCCTCACAATATTATCTCGCAATTTTATGATGAATAATATTGGATATATTCAAACGAGTAACAATTTTAATGCAAATTACTGATTTCTTTTATCTCATCTTTTTTTTGTCAGAATGATTTCAAACAGTAATCATTGAAATGAACACGTGTATAAATGACTAACTTTTGAGAATTCCTGGAGCACTCGTGGCATGCGGTGTGTGTGTGTGGGGGGGGGGGGCTTTGGCCGGCGCGGGCGGGTGAATGGCCAGTGCTCGGGCGCCAGCCAGCGGCAGAGGCGGCGCCGCGCGCGTTCAAACTTCCGCGAGGCGCCGCGGGCGGGGCGGGGCGGGGCGGGGCGGGGGCGTCGCCATGGCGACGGCGCGCGCGCGGGCGCGGGCGCGGGCGCGTCGAGGGCGCGGGGGCGCAGGGCGCGGCGCCGTCGCATCGGGGAGTCTCGCCTGGCCGTCACGTCACGCCGACCGGCCGCCGGAGCTCGCGCGCTCGCGCCTGGTGCCCTCCCCTGCCCGGCTCGCCACGGCCCGGCCCCGGCCCCGGCCCCGGCCCAGCCACCGCGCCGTAGCACGCCAGCGCACGCGGCCGCGCCGCGCGACACGCCCGCCCGCCACCACGCCCGACACGCCGCGTCCCGTGGCGCGCCCGCGCTCGCCACCGCCGCCTGTCTGCGGGTGACCGACCGCCACGGCCAAGCGACCGGCCCGCCCCGGCGGTGGGACCCGCGCCACCATGCGCTCCCCCGGCGGTGAGTACCCACCAGCGGCACGGCGTCGCGACGCCGCCGGCGGAAGGACGCGCCTTCGCGGCCGCGCCTATCGATCGCGCGAGCGCCCCAAAGCGCTTTGGATGTTTCTTGTAAATGACTTATAGCCACGCGGCCAGATCAATAGTGTTGTGAATTGCGGGGCGCGTTCTCCGCGGGCGCGCGGGTCAGCTCGGCGGGGCTGCTCCTGGGGCGGGTGCCGCCCCCTCCCGCCGCTCGCCCGCCCACCTGCCTCGAGCCCGCTCCCGACTAAATCCGGGTCAGCACGCGCACTGCGGACGAAGTGCGCGTTCGGCGGGTTGCATACTTGGGGGCGATGTCTGTGGCTTCGAATTGGCTCGTGTACTGGATTTGTTTTGAATTTTTGTGGCGGACGGTTGGCATTCCTGTGGGTCCTTCCATCTGGCTGCCACTACACCCTAATGGCTTCTGTGTGTGAGAGAGAGGAGATGGGGTGTGCGTGTAGAAGCGACAGATGTGGTCGTATTACACTCGTTAACCCACGAGCGTCCATTTTCACTATCATGTACGCATGTACCAAGAACATTTATTTTTGTATTAAAATTTGATCTCACTCCAAAAATTATATAATGTCCTTCTCATCGATTTACATTCTCATAAATATAGTTTTGAATCTACTGCGTTATTTCTAAAAATATTACCACTTGTTTTCGAGGAATACCTTTAGATTCTACATGAATAATATATCAAATCTCTGCAGTCTCGTCCCCTCTTAAATGTTTCTGGGAGAGTAACGATCGAACGCTTTCCCAGCACGCAATCACATACAGTTCGCATGCCACGACTAATAAAAAAGAACTTCTTAATTATTAATACATTCATCATAAAACAATAATGAGGACCATCCAAGAAAACCATAGGAGCGTTTAAAAAATATAGGCTAAAACTGCGTGTGCCACACAAAAAATTAGTGCTTTAATGAATGACCCAATGAATAATGCAATTTCATGAAATTATTATGTCTTCATGGTCTCTATATTTTCTCGCGTTATCAGCAGATCTACAACATGCTTCTCTAAATAGGTATTTCATTTGCAACATAAAACAATATTTTGAATACTAATGCAAAAGGGGTTACTTTCCGTTATTTACTGTTATACGTTACGCATTTCTTTCACGTGAGAAGTATTTTGCAAAATTATCCGCCTATGTTACCTATTGATATCCTCTCCTAAAAGTGCCTGGACATTTTACAACTCCACTTCAAATTTAAGAAAGCGCTACTTTAATCATTAAGATATTTAAGAACATCATATTATTTTGCTTATAATTTTTGATAAGGAAATAAGAAGTCAGCGGAGTTATTTTTATTCAAATCAATGTAATGGTTTAAATATGATTTTGTTTCAGTACTGATTATATTTAGTTGCACCTTCTATTTACCATTCGTTGTATGAACAGCTCGTGCTTAAATTGACAGACCAAGTCTGAATTTTAATTTTTAATTTCAGTAAATTTAAAATACATTTCGCATCATGTATTCTGGCTGCTATCCATTTAGTCCTACATTCACTTCTCTTATGGAACAATCTGAATTTGTGTATAAACCAAAACGATCTGAATTACTTCTAATATCCAAAGACTTCCACAGATTATTAAGCAAATACTGATTTTATTTATATTCTATATATAAGAGTAAAAAATTGAAAGAAGCAAACTGACTGGTTTTTGATAGAACATTCTTTACGTTTTTTATAATTCTTCTTATTGCACTCAAAATTACGCAAAAACAAGTATTTTTAAAACATTGTACTGATGTTATAAAAATTTCATTAATTAAACGCCTAAATTTGATGAACATATTTTATTTATAAAAGCATTATATATATTTAATAATGTGAGAGGGAGTCAAACAAATTTCTAATTTTGCAATTTTCGAATGTTCAGAGGTTTCGGTGAAAATGAGATGTGTCAGTTATATAAGCTTACTTTGTTATATTTTATAAAAATATTTTTTAAAGAAGAGAGGAATTTTTTACAACATTGATAATCGTCGTTTAGACTTCATTTACAGTACTATGCCTCAAAATTATAATATAATTTTCAAATTCAAGATTCAGCGTCATCCCTCAGATTAATCGAAGGATATCAACTTTGGTGAAAATTCTCCGAACGATTTAGGCGCTAGTATACATAGAAAGACAGACAGACATAGAGATGGATGAATGGTCAGACGTTTAAAAAATCTTTTCTGTTATGAAAGGGCCCCAAAATCTGTATTTCAGTCAAACATTCGACGTCAAATTTTTTCAGCAGCACGTGGCTCTCTATACTATGTAAACGAGAGAATAATAATGAAAAAGTATAATTTTGCTGCTCTTCTTCATAAAGCGTATAGTCCGTTCTCTTCAGAAACATAATCCCGTGAGATATTCTTTGATTTTACTCGACTTCTTTTACCCGCTAATTTCTCATTTTCTCAGGCTGTTACCAATTTTTCGGTCTTCATTCTTGATAAAGTTTCTCCCGTTCCAACTTCTTTCATTCTACTCAGATCGACACCTTATCTATTTTACAATATTTTTTACTCATTTCTTTGCTCAGCCTGGTCAGTCTTGTAATTCACCTAACATATTCATCTACGCAATTTCCATACTTTTTGTAGATTTTAGAGAGACGTTATATTTTACGACACTCGATCATTTCACGCTTTTGCAAATTTCAACTTTTGTATGCATTATTATAAATACACATGGAAGAGACGGTGTTATACGCATTTTATTGCTCGTCCCTGGAGGTGAGGAGATTGCCGTGGAGCTTTCGATCCGGGAGCCCCGCCCCCTCGCCCCCCCCCCGGACGCCGCCATAACACGCGCGCTGGTGCTGCGCCAATTCTCCCGCGCGCGGGTGGCAATCGCCCGCGCCGGCGCTAATGTGTGGTAATCTGCGGAGAGGGTCCCGAATGGCGAAGGGCGACCGAGCAGCCCTTGGTGGCGCTCCCTTTTCTGCCCTTCCCTCTTTCTCCTTTCCCCGTCTGGAGATGCCCTCGTCCCCCGCCTCTAGCCAGCCGTTTTCCGACGTTCGCCCAACCGTCTTCGCCACCAGTGTTCCTCCGACTCGGGCAGTACTGTTACAAAGCAATATGTGATATATAGATGTTTTTTCAGGTTTATTGGGTCTTTTCAGTATTTAGTAGTAATGTTCTTATCTAAATAACATGTTTGTTCATTGCATTCAAGCCACCTTCAAGTGTACAGTTGGGATCTTGTGACATTAGGGCACGGAAATGAAGGTCGTTTATTCCTTCGTTTATTTTGTCGTTTATTCCTTCGCTCAATACTCATTAATTGCCTCTTTCATCCTCCGTTCTTTGCATAGTACCTTTCGCTTCTGGGCGTCGCCCAACGCCTATAGCTTTTTTGCACCTTTCTTCACCCATTTGCTCTTTATTTATTAATTGCTTTTCACTCATCGTCTTTTGCTCATTGCTACTTTCCCATCGTCCTTTTCTCATCGCTTTTGTCTATAACCTTTTACATTTTTTACATGGATCATCACCGACAATGAGTTATTGATAGTAGATTATCGCGTTTCGCCAACCGCTCCTTTCTCACCGCTGTTCTCTCCCAGCTTACAGCCGGTCGTCTTTCAGCCATTGGTGTTCAACCGCCGCTCTTCGATCTCCGCCCTTCGTCACTGCCCTTGGACCAATGCCCATCAACCACTGCCCTTCACCCACAACCCACCATCGTTCTTTCACCTCCCTCATCCACCGACTTTTCCAACTATCCACTGCCCACTGCCCTTCATTCGTCGTCCTTTACTCACCACTCTTCACCCGCCACTCTTCGACTGCCACCCGTCACCCGCCACTCTTCAACCGCCACACTTCACTCGCCACCCTCTACCCTACCACCCAGTGCCCATCGCTCACCGCCCTCATGTTCCTACGTTTCCCATTGTCGCCATCCTTTGGCAACATTTACTCGTCGGCCTTCGGCTGCTGCCGCCTCGTGCCAGAAGCTTTAAATCTACCTTCATTTCCTTGCCCTTATGTCACATGACCCCAACTGTGCATTTAAAGGTGTTTTGAATGCAATGATCGAACACGTTATTTAGATAAGAACATTACTACTAAACACTGAAATGTTCGAAGCAGAAAATTTCTATATGTCACGTATTGTTTCGTAACAGTTCTGCTCGAGTCGGAGGCACGCATGATATGTTCTGACCCAGCGCTTATCTGCATCCAGGACCCGTTGCTTAATTGATAACATTGACGCTTGAGCGCCACTGTCTCGTTTTAGTGAAGGGATTGAGGCACGCGTGCCACTGCAGTTCGCCATCTCAGAGAATCTGGCTCCAATTCGTTCATTCGCGCAGTGCTATCTTAGAGACCAGGATTATACTTCATTCGGTTTCACTATTGATTGATACATTGAGATAAAGTTACAAGGAAAGTAGGTGTGTAAATATGTAAATGATGAATTTTTCTATTCTTTCCTGAATTAACCTGGTAAGACAAAATTTGTAAATAAATTTGCATTTCTTCATTTCATGTTGTTCCTCGTCTTGGTACCGGCGCAATATGACTACGCGCTTGTCACTTTCAGGAATACGTGCGGCATTGGTTCTGAAATTTCCAAGTATAATTTTCTTCCGAAGTATTCGCCATTGAGTAAAGGCTTAGAGTGCGAATATCGTTTTTGTAGCAATAGTGCTCGTTACAAACACTCCATCTTTACCGTTATCACTGCAACTAACATAGTCATCGTACAACGTAGTCACACACGCAACCGATTTCACCTCATTTTCTGTGGCTCTCATTTTGACACATTTTCGATCTGTTTAATTAAAATTATTTGGATCTAAAATATGTGCAAACTTTGTGTTTACCTACAGACCCATGCATGAGAAATAAAATCGATTAGAAGTACAATCCTTCGATGGCTACACGCACCCTAAACACTCGTAGCAGATTCGGTGTCTTTTAATCGTGGAATCTGATCAAACATATATATATATATATACAACGCATTGTAACGGCTACAGTTTTAAATAATATACAATGAGCCTGAAACGTCCACCTTATTTCTTACAATAATTCAACTATTGTTTTCAGCAATAAAGGTGTTTCATGGGGGTGTTTGCGGTGGCTATTAGTTCTCTACACAGCGGGTTGGATATGCATGGCGAATATACATGGCTGAGACGTAAATCCAAGGCAATGACAATATCGCTGCTCAGTCTCACACTATTTGCCACATATTTCGCATGTCAATGGACTATTTATCTTTTCGGAATATCATTGCCCACAGTCTGTCATTCATATTCCGTCAATTACATTCAACGCTTTGCCTCTGCCAGTGCCAGCACTTGCTTCGCTTCCCACCCGCTTTCCGCCAGGGTTCTCAGAAGGCAGGCGTTGACAGGCCGATGGGCGGAAGCACGCAACGAGCAGTGGGTTGAGGGGCGGTGAGCAGAAGGTTGAGGGTCGGCGAGCAGTGGATGGAAGAGCCGAAAGCAGGAGAGGCAAGGCAGTAAGCAGGGAGATGATAGGCAGAGGGCAACGGGGAACAATGGACATCGGACAGTGGTTTGAGGTGAGGGGCGGCAAGCTGTGGCTGGAGGGACGACGAGCAGCAGATTGAAGGACGGTGAGCAGCGTGTTGAGGGACGGTGAACAGTGGGGAGGGGCAAGGCGAACAATGTGTTGAGTGGTGGTGAGCAGTGGGTTGAAGGGTAGCGAACAGTAGATTGAGGAACGGCGAACAATACGTTGAGGGGCGGCGAACTGTGAGTGGGGGGAGGCAGCGAGCAGCTGGTTGAAGGGCGGCGAACAGTGTTGAGGAGCAGCAAGCAATGGGTTGAGTAGTGGTGAGCAGTGGGTTGAAGGGTAGCGATCAGTAGATTGAGGAACGGAGAACAATAGGTTGAGGGGTGGCGAACTGTGATTGGGGGATGGGGTGAGCAGTGGGTTGGCGGGCGGCGGGCGGCGGGCGGCGGGCAGGGACGCGTTCGTGTCGGCGCCCACCGGAGCGAGCCGGAGTGCTGATGGCTATCTGGCGGTGCTGCCTCGCTCTGCCCGCCCTTTGGCGCAGGGACGAGCGATTGAGGTAGGCCTTTGTACTTGCCCTCGCCCGTATCCAGCTTTCGGAGCTACCGCCGATTTAATGAACGCATGTTTGATTCTCGCGGCACGAGAAGGGTTCATTCCCTTATAGTGTGCTCGCTCAGCAATTATGCTTAGTGCCTTTGAACGTAAATATGCCTTGACAGACTGATGTTTGAAAGGCATTCTAGTTACGAATCACAGAAAATTCCATATGTGCGAGTAGGAACAATATGTGGGAGCGTTAATTAAATGTCCCAGTAATATCAAAATACCTCTAAAGTCAAATGTTGCTAATGTGCCAAAATATTATATGATCAATAAAAGAAACGGTATCAAATATTCAGATATATAGAATAATAGTCAATTTTTAAATATTATTACTTCTTATATCTCCTGATCGGCGTAAACCATGCGAAGTAGCCATACGGTGTAACTGTACGAAACCATACAATCCACCGTTTGCACAATCGGTGATAAATCGGGCGCCAAATTTCTCGATTAGTCTATTCATTAGGAAGATTTGATTTTTATATTCATGCAGCATGCATATACATTTGATCTCGGCAAACGTGGTCTGGCTGTTGACGTATACAATATGGATGTTGTCGGATACCATTCATGTGGTGATAACCAAAAAACTCATTTTCATAGTCTAAAAGGCAAGGTAAAAACGTCCAAACAAGGCCCGCCAAACATGTATTCAAAACTTCGTCATTCTTAAAACGATCCATCTACTTTCTCAAGTCAGCAGTAAGTTTGAATTTTTTTAGGGTGATCAAAGCACATCGAAAGCGCCGCCATTCTTTACAAATCGAACTTTGACTTGTTCATTCGAACTTGTGGAGTGAGGCAGAGGGCGGGGAAGAGAACGAGGTATCGACGCCCGCAGGAAAGCAAACCCTGGAGCGATAGAAAACTCGGGCGAAGCGGAGGTAAAGGTGGCGTTGGTGAGGCCTCGCAGGAAGGCTACGCCCTAATGCGAGGGCGATGTCGCCCGCGGCGACTGCCATAGAACATTCCTGAGGGCAGAAAAGGACCGAGGCACACCCTTCCAACTTCATTGTTTTACATTTCATGCGGTGGTGGAAATTCGGTAGATAACGATAACTTGGTCTACAATTTCAATCGAAATTTTTTACGCTTTATTAAACTTTTTATATGTTTGTAGATAATAGAGACTTGATACACTGATGTAACGTAGAAAAATTTATTTCTCAGTAAGATTACGTGGTGTTTGGGGAATTATTGCTCAAGTTTCTGCCTCTTTGCAAACATAACACATATTTATAAATAAAAATATAAAAACTTGCGAGTGTCGCTCGCACAATTTTCCACGCGGCTAAAATAAAAAACAATTTGTTAAAAGCGTTTTAATATTTTAAAAATAATATTTTATTAATTCAGTATTTAGTCACGTAGTATCGCGTTCATGCTCTTACAGTGTTTGATATTTTAATGTAATTTATTTATCTGAGAAATCCGTAAAAGACAACAGACCCCACAAGCAGTGGGTAGTTCATTTACTAGTTATCTATAACTGAGTTGTTTTTGTTGAGTATCTTACTGTCTAAATGTTATCTATATGGGTTAGATAGTATTCATTGAAATTAAATATATACTATTAGTGCGAACTATTTTTTAAATTCATTAATTTTAATAGTTTGTTCTATTTACACATCCGTTCTTTTAAACAAACACATTACACTGACTGTAATTTGCCCTAACGTTGCACTGTTACAAAACATAATTCTTACACAGTTCGTTGTCTCTTCTCATGTACAGAAAATGTTGATAAAGAAGTATTTTAACTAGTTATTATTTACCATGAAATCAAATCAAATAATAGTTAATTTGGTAATGGCACACTTTATGCCAATCTGTTCTTGAAGTAGTGCATAACATGCATTTAGTTGTATAGAAAGACGGAGTTTATATCGCATCTCTGAAATATTTTCATCTGTAAAAATCTGTTGCAAGGTAGACAGAAATCAGACTATAGATTTGTGTATGTTGAAGGAAAGAGAAAAATAATATCTGGACAGCAAAGCGCACTCATTCGAGATGAGCAAGGGTAAGAGGTGTTCGATAACCGGTATAGAACATACTAAATAACAGTGTCAAGACCTCAGATGTGTATATTTTCTGATATTTAGTAGATTATATTTCTTTATTTACTATAACCTTGTTCATAAAATCTAATAAACAAAAGTTATACTAATTATATTAATATATACTGTACTGTTGCTTCGAGAAACTTGTAAACCGAGTGAAAATTCTTATAAGAAAACCATCAACAGTCAATAGTATCAAAAAAGAGACATTTTATATACCAATTTTATTAGTCGATAATAATTAGAAAATTATTATAATTAATTTTCTGACAAACTCGATGTTACAACTACCTGTTACGATAGATACTTCTCACAAGAAAAATATCAATATGTTTTCACCAATGTAGACTGTTACTTGTGGCAACTTAATCGTAGGAATCTGTTGGAATGTGTAGAAAAGAAATCCAAGAGTGTTGTAGTGAATGAGTCAATTGGCATTCATCTCACTGAAGTACCTTCAATCAGGCTAAGAAGGCAACAACAGTAAGAGAGAATCGAGCCATCTACAGCGATGTGGTTAGTACGAGTGTTCGCATCTTCCTTGGAAACTTAATGGGTCAAGCGGGAGGAAAAGTACCGCAAGAAAGTTTCGAAGCATAAATGAGTGCTAACATAATAAAATAATGTAATTATATTTTTAAACGAAAGTTATATCATTGTGTAATTTATCATGTACTTTGATATTTAAATTTTCTGCCACCAATTCAGAAGATTTGTTGTACAATTGCCCATATGAAAGATATTTATTGTCGATTATTAAATGCAAACACATATTTTTTGACTTTTTTAGAAGAACGATGTGGATTTGCACGCGAATATTTCAAGCAAAAGTTATAATTGTTCACATAGTCTCTAAAAAACGATAAAAGTGAATACTAATAGGATTTTCATAGAAACAATTTCACAAAATGTTTTGTGGTTCAAATTTCCGTGGCTAATTTCCCAACTTTTATGATTTTCTTTCTTGCACATCAGTTTGTTCTTTTTATTCTATTAGAAATAGTTTTTTATCAGCACTCACGGCAAACTTGTCGTGAAACAAAAGGGGAATATCATATGAAGCTTACTGAAAATTCCCACTTGATTCAGTGGCTTTATTCTCCTGAGAGTTTATTAAGCCTTGTTGGATTACGCTACCTGAAATGAATATCATCGCAAGGTCCCCACAAAACGTTAATTCTGGATACCCCACGTGTTACAAGATATTTTCTGAATTTATCAACTGTATTTATCCACTTTTTGTTACCAGAGTCTTGTAATAAGAGTCTTTCTGCCGAAAATTCGCCATTTTTTAGTGCAGCATTATATAACTTCCGCTCTACTGTGCAAGTGGTAGCAAGAATGTAATTTAACTAGGGGACCAAATCCTTTCATACGACCTCTCCCATCCAAATCCACAACAACGGCGGCACCACCAAACTGCCTGAAACGTCTTAAAGAATCCTTTCACACCTGATTCATTGTAACAAACACAATGTTCCAATTACAGCAGCATAATTACACAAAGAAGACGCGAAATTTTCTCCGCTTGTGTCTTCAGGCAAGGGAAAATAGGAAGGTGGCCCACCTTCCCGGGGCCGTCGAGTTCCTTTAATTTTCAGACAACAATTTTGCGGTGCAGAGAGGCGAAATTTCAATTTAATTTTCTTGATATTTAAATGAGGGGAGCTGCGTCGGGGAATGGAGTAATTAATTCTGAAGTCGGCCGCGGCGCGTGCGGCGAGCGACGGAATAATGCACGGACAAGCGGAAGCACTGAGTGCCAGTCGCTCGCGTATTTGAACAGCGTAATTAAGGGTAGGGCGATGACCGCCAGGCGGCCTGAGGCGGCCTCGAGCCGGAAGCGAAACGGTGACTGAAAGGAAACGAGAAGGAACAACTGGTGCTACACAATGGCACAGACTTTCTCGTAGTAAAGATTTCCTTGGTGTGTACTCATTTTACTGTTTTGCCCCATCCTCTTGCCAGCTACCATCTATCGTCTCCCAAAAGTACATTTCTTGACATTTTCTCAATTTTTCGGTTTTCTAATAGGAGAACCGAATTATTACTTCAAGAATATTAAAGAAGAGTAAAACCTTGTCCCAAATAGAAATTTTCGTTGAAAAATTTGAAGCCGTTTTTTAAGAAAATAGCGTTTAAGCGTTACTGTAAATGCGAAATTTTAATCTCTTTTTCACAGGAATCTATTGAGTTTTCGAAAAACTTTATTTGAAGTCATTTCAAACCCTTTCTCTGACAAATGCCATAATGTATACACATAGTTGGAAAAAAGTGAGAGACGTTTTGGAAAAATTACATTTGTGTAATTTTTGAAAAACCAAAAGAATACACAAATGCTTCATATTAAACAGAGCATTTAGCTCTATCCTTTGGAAAAGTTTGAAGAACAAATTGGGACTAATTTTTGAGAAAATGGCGTTTGAGTGTTTCTGAAAATGCGGAATTATGGACGACAAATTTAATTTGTAGGAAAAATCTGTCTTCAATTTTCTAGTTTTAGGAAGACGCCGAAAAAATTCAAACTTTTGCAATTATCGAAAATTCAGAGTTAATCGTGAAAATAGGATATATGCCACCTTTATAAGTTTATAGTACTCTATCCTTAAAAGAAATTTAAAGAAAAAATTTGGAGGCAGGTTGGTGAAAATTTTGAAAATGTTCGAGGAGCTTTATGTAATGTACACCCAAATTTTAAAGAATGTTTTTTAAAATTTCTAAGCTTCAACTAGTGCCAGATAGACAGGGGATTCTTTAATTTGGAAATTATCGTACGAATGATTTAGGCGCTAGTAATGTTCACAGATGGACGGACAGGCAGATGGACGGACGTTTTACTTTCAATTGTTTTTTCGACATCAAGGACCCATCGAACAGGGATTCCGGCTACACCACGTGTTAGAGGATTTTTTCTCTTAATTTAGCAACTTGATTTATCTACATTCTCGTTATGAGGACCCGGGAATGAAATCTTTTTCTGCCAATAATTCGCTGTTTCTTCAGGCAGCATTACATAACCTTATCTACACTACGTATATTACTCCCTATATACGTACGTATATGAGAAAGTAACAAAGGAAAGTTGAGGAAGGGAGAAGAAATGAGGGGAGGTGAATAAACCAAAGTTAATGTCGGTGGTTGAGATGGTTGAGAGAACAAGAAATGTAACTGGGAGGACGTTGATAGTGAAAAGGACGGGATAAATAATGCAGGATAAGAAAGGATAAATTGATGGATTAGCGAGTTACTGAGTGCGTAGTGTAGGAATTTGCAAGTCTCTACATAAAGTTTCGGAGATGTAGAGGTTTTAGTTTCAACGCCCTAAGATCACATGTGACATTTGGTGTCAGCTAAATACTGGGTTTTATGATCTTTGTGAGAATTCCAGAGGACTCATATGCTGATCAGTCATTTTCGTGCTTTCGTCCGATAAATATCAGGCGAGTGACGGAAATTATATCTTAACCCTAGCAATACGAAGATTTAATATTTTATTTGTATTACTAAGAATAGAGAGGGGCCTCCAAGATCCATCTTTTAAATTTGTATTTTATTGATAAATGATTTTGATAAATTAACACATTGGTAAATTAATAATATATTTGCATTTATTGGAAATTATTAAAGCATTATTCAATTTATGTTTCTTTTTATGAACAAAATATCGATTTCCTTGCATTAAGATTTATATTTCATGACAAGAATCTATAAGATTTTTATGCCAAGTAAAGGCAGATGCATCTTCACAACTTAATAATATATTAAACTAGATTATACGGGCTTAAAATACCACAAATATTTCTAATATGTTCCTGGACAATATATTTTCCGCATGTTAAGTTTTCGAATAGTACCGAATTCATTACTTCCACAGCCAAAGACGCTTTTATAACACTTTTCATGATTTTTAGATTCCTAAAAAATTTAAACCTATAAAAAATGTTATTGAATTTTGTGATTGACTATCGTAGATTGGTCGGATTGTAGGGTCCCGTTTCATATTGAAAATCAATTATAACTATAATTATTTATTTTATTTCGTGGTAACGTTTCAAGATAAGGTTAGCCTCATCATAAGGAAGCCATATTGAACCATCTTGTAATGTCTTATATTTAAAATCCATCAACAAAAATTTATAAAATTGTTGGACCCTATAAAAGTCGTGACTTCCAAACCTCCGCTGTATATTTTTAATTATAATTCATTGTCAGTATTAAAAGAAACCCCACGAATCTACCAATCAGTAAGAAAAGCAACAAAAAATCAGCGATGGACCTCTGAGCCCAATCCCGTGGTAATGCTTGGGTTAAGAACAAGGACCTTGATGATCCCAACCCCAACACAGCGCTCTCTTCTTTAATCTTTACCAGTGATTTTTTCGCAGATGAGTTAAGGGAAATATTGACCTGTAGCGACATGTGTCAAATACGAAAACTTTTTACAAAGGTTTTCATGAGTGACAAAAGGGATAGAACTTGATAGAATGATGAGAAAGAATGTGTTAGGGAGAGGAGAAATAAGGTGAGGAAAGGAAAATTACTTATTTTAATTAAGAATTTAATGAAATTTCTCATCATTTACATTTTGTGTATTAACACACTATTTTTTCAACCACTTTGCGGTAATTTTATGACGTTTAATACGACGACAAGTAAAAACAGATACTAAATCGAATAGTATTTATTTAAAAACCAAAGTAGAAAGATGTCGTTGGAAAGACGAAGTAATAAATGGAAGACAGGTGTATCTCCTGTAAAGAAGATTGTGTTTAATATATTTCATTCGGCAAACAATACACGTAACTCAAGTACATATAATATGCAATTGAAAAATCTAAAAATTTGTTCCTGGCAGACACATTTCTCCCAGAGAAGACTATACGAGTGCCTCGGAGCTTCGTCCCCCAGGCCATGCATTCGGGATGTGTGAATGCGTTGCATGCGGCCCTTCTGTCTGCAACCCTGTCCCCAGGCTGCATATTTTAAAAAGCATAAATTGTGAAGGACGCTGGAGGCCCGTCACTCACCTGGGGTGCGAAGGGTCAGCTGATGGAGCCGGAAGGGAGTTGCTTCTCCATGAGAACACATCTCAGCCACCTCGACGCCGTCGCTGTCATCGCCGCCCTCACCCCGCCCTCACCCCGCCCTCACTCCGCCCTTCCCCGCCCTCGCCCCGCCCTCGCTCCGCCCTCACTCCCTCAGTCCCCGACCGCCCTCGCCCCGCCCTCGCCCCGCCCTCGCCCCGCCCTCGCCCCGCCCTCGCCCCGCCCTCGCCCCGCCCTCGCCCCGCCCTCGCCCTCGCCCCGCAATAAATGCTCTGCACCTTTGAATCTATGTATCTGATTGATATTGGAACCATTCGTTTCCATATCAACAATGCAAAAAATGTTACTTCTCGGCATTAAAAACTATCATCAAAACTCATTAATTAACAAATTTCTTAAAATTAATTAACACTATTCAAAATGTTGTTGAACATAGTATTTTCAATGTAGAATGTAGTATTTACAATGGTTAAGTTAATGTTCATGTAGTATTTATAGTGTTTTATCAAAACACTGGTACATTTTGTTCCATTTTCTCAATTTGTTTGGTCTCCTAATAATATAATGGAAATATGACTTCAATAATTTCATAGAAGAGTAAAATCTTGGTCTATATTTCAATTTCTCCTGAATAATTAGGAGCCGTTTTCAAGAAATTATACTTTTATCGCAATTTTAAAGTCAGTTTCACAGAAAACTAGTGAATTTCCGAGACTCTTTTCTACAAATTATTTGAAGCCCTTGTGCTCGCAAATACAATAAATAGAAAACTCATATAATGTAAAGATTAATGACGTGAGAAATATTTACAAAAAAAACGACGGACAGGAAGAGACAGAGGTGAACAGGCAGATGAATGTTTAAAATCAACGTTTTTTTGGCATAGAGGAACTCCAAAGTGAGAATTCATGTTAAAATCTCGACATCGATTTCCCGAAGCATTTCATAACTTTCTCTCACACTGTGTTTATTACATTGTATATTCCGTACTTATACGACAACATAAAGTGTCTGATTGTTCAGTTCGTTGAAAAAAATTACAGTTTTCTTGGGAAAATAGAATCGACAATGTAATTTTTTATGAAATGACTTTTATATTCTAATGATGAAGACTACATCTACAGGTCATCAATTTGACATTTTAAATTGAACTTGTATACCAGGTTTTAAATATTCTAAGTTAATGAAAACTACCTTCGTTTGTAGCACTGCAAAATTCAATCAATAAGTGTTGCACTTTTTATTTCATGAAAACCTAATAGACTACAAAAAAGTAAAGAACCTGCACGGTGCAAGTAACATTATATTATATCTATGTAACTTATTCAGATACATTTCTTAACAATATATTTCATGTTAACACGTCGAGTGTGAACCTAGAATATGCATACCAGACACACTATCATAATTATCTTGCTTTATTTCTCTTTATGATAAAGAACCAGGTAGATTCAACTTCATCGCGATGTTCTTTCCCTTCTTGTGAACGGAAACTTATTTTTATTGTTATTCTCTTGAAATATCCTGTATTACCTTTTGGATTGTTCTAGGGTGCTGTTTGGATGGACTGTTCGTAAAGTCATTTTGACTTCTTCCAATCGATGATATCTTGGTCGCTTTAAGATAAATTGTTAATAGTATTTTTAGACTTTTTCTTTTGTTTCTTGTGTTTATAAATAGAATCGTTTGAAGAGGTTTTATTACCCTGTTGTCAAATGGTGCTATAACTATTTTTTTCCAATAGCCAAGATATCGGACTGCACTCAATATCATGTTCCATTTCCATTCATTCCATTCCATTTCTTTCTTTTGGCACAAAAAATTTAGAATAATGAATCCTAGTCTATAAAGATGGACCAGTTCAATAAAGGCAACCAACAGCGGTCCAATATCGGCAACTCGAGCAAATATAAGGAAGCCGTACCACTATTGAAAACATAAAGCTGTACCATTACTGCTAGGGTAACATTAGTTTTCCCATCCCTATTTGGAAACCAACAAAATTTATTTGTAGCGTTTAACAAAAAGTTGCAATTACATACTCCCTCTGCCCACAATATCTGTGCAGCGCAAAATTATTAAGACACTACTGAAACGGTACCATTAAACTTACTCATTATAATGACTGCTATTCACTGAAAATTAACAAACAATCCCATTAAAGTTTTCATAAGCATTAGATCCTATGTGTATGATTCAAATTCTCTTATGATAGGAATATGTGACCGGTTCACTTTAGATGATGGTCCAGATTTGGCAAATTTCTCCTATATGTAAACAATATGCCAATTTTCAATGTCACTGAAAATGGGCCACATTTTATGGGAAGATTCTTTAAAAACATGTAAAACCAGTTTACTCTGCTATTAGTTTTTTCTTCCCACCTTTTTTCTCTTCTTCCCGTCTTCAGTATTATAACTATTACCATACTTTAATCGTTTTAACACATTTTCACACATCTGTTGTCGAAGAGCACAATTTCCTTTCGTTTCCTGTTTCGATCTTCTCATTTCGTTAATCATTTCGATCATCGGGTTATTTTGTTCTCGGTGGAATAACACAATCAAAATTTGCATTTTTCTGTAAAAATCGAAACTGTTTCATTGGGTTTGGATTTTTCTTGGGTACTGGGTATATAACAAAATCGTGAACACCTCTTACATGCATAGTTTTCTTTCAATCTTTCCGCGCATTGGAAACAAGAAATGTTGATTCCATACCACTGAGTGAAGATAACTTTACATTGCCATGTGCCTCTTTCATATCGTACTTGTGGCAAATATTGCACTTACAATGTCTATTAAATTTCTATTAAGCAAACGAGTAATTTTACTTCACATTATATATAAATTTAGTTAACTCTTTTTTATCAAATAGAACTAACTTTTGCTGGACGAAAAACGACTCGCTCCCGATGATCTTGTAAAACCTCGCTTTGTGCACTACTGTTCAATGGATACTCTAGGGGCTCCCAGAAAGATATCAGCCTTATTGTCCTGAACTTCTCGAGACGCAACGATTTCTTGCAAATTTCTTGCAAATTTCTGGCTGAGTTTCTGCATGGTCAAAAATGCGACGTTTCGATTGAGTTGGCGGAAATTTAAAGAAGCAGAGTCGTTTTTTCCCTGTACTCTCAGTCCCCTTAATGTGTCACAATATTCAAGTTGCACTCATTTTGTACCTCAAAAGATCTCCTTGAAACGTTTCACTTATCAATACTTAAGCATTCAAAGTACGTTCAATATAACATCAGGAAATTTCTTTCACAACGTTTATTACAAGTATATGCACTTCATACATTTACCAATACATTCAAAATCTATTTTCCAATATTATTCCATTTTAGCCTCGTAATATTTTTCACAATTCATCATTGACTAAGCAAATTCTCTCTTTTGTCTCTCGTCTGATAAACAAAAAAAACGTTATTGTAGTATACACATGAGGAACGAAATATTGTTAAATTGTATCTGATGATCTTGTCCTATTTTCCTATTTTCTATTCTTCCTATATTCCTATATTCCTATCTTGTCCTAAATTTATCCTATTTTCCTTTAGTATCGATACTTCCATAACTCCTTATTCTTACCTCACTTCTCCGTTTTCGCTTTTGTAAACCTCACGACCTTTTCCCATTTTCTCCCGACCCTCCTTCCCGTCCGTGCGGGGGTTCCCCAAGGCCCGAGACTGCTTGCGGAGGTTTACGGCAGGCAAGCAGCCGTACGTCGCGTCCAGGCAGCGGCCGCATTTAATAAGCCGCGTCCCGCCGAGGAGCTCGACTCCGCCTTAATATCTCGCGTCTCCCGCGCTCTAAGTTTCTGACAGTTTTCCGCGAATCTGAGTCACGGGGCTCATTATTATGCTCCATAATTTAGCGTCACCCGGATTTTTTTTTCTTTTGCTAGCTTCCGCCTCCGGAGAGGCTCCGCGCGAAGCCGATGGGGGCGCAAGAAACACCGGAGACGCTCGAACTGGGGGACACGACGGAAAGGGAAGGGAAAAGTGGTCTCGGATGGCTGTGGAGATGGCGGGAGGGAGTGAGAAGACAGTAAACAAAATGAAACATGAGGTCTGTGATTGTTCTTGGTTACAAAAGTCATGGGCTCAATCTACGCTACATCGTAATTAACTTACAAATATTCCATCACTGACTCTTCTTCTGATTACGCGCACAGCCTGACGCGACCTGTCTGGTACAGTCGTCAGGCAACTTGTCTCCCAACTCTGAGGACCGGAGTTCATATTCCGGACGATCGATGTAAAAGTTTTGATGGACAATGATGATAAGTGTCAGGCTTTCTCGATGTTCTCCCATTTACTCTGCCTCATATTACTATTGCTCCATCATTGATGGATTGATTTTTAGTGATTGCGGACGCGTCAACGGCTAAGGTCATTAGTCCCGTAATTATAGTGTATGCTGTTTACTTGGGAGGTGGCGGTGGTCCTCTCCCCCTGAATGACGAGATCTGACACCGATCTACCGTCGGTTCTCTATAACCAGGTATCTCCCACCAGTGGGGCACCCCAGCTGGAACAAGCTGTAAGCTCCCGACCGATCTCCTGGCATGTGTGGTTGTGTATTGCTCGAAAGTGTGTGTGTGTGTGTGTAAGTAAGGGCTGACGAAAGAACAAGAAAGTGGAAGGAAAGATGAAAGAAGGAAAGTTAAAGGCAATGTATCCGGTGAAATTAACGAAAAACACGTAGACATTGGAGCAAGTAAAAAATGATGATCAGTGTCCCAAGTAGGGATGCAAACATCTGAGTTGGTAAAGAGAGAAAATATTATTGATGGATATTTGTATAGGGGAGTTGTTGTGGGAGTAAAGTGAAAGTAAAATTGCAGAAAAGGTAAATCTTTCTTGGGAGGAAGATTAGAACACATGGGGATATGTTTTATACAGGAATCATGAGTTTCATAAAATATGTAAGTATGAAATAAGACATACGTGAAAAATAGTTACAAATGATAAAATGAGAGGATAACGATGTGTGTATTGGTGGCAGGACAATTGAAATCCGTCAGAAAGTGTTGCATTAGAAGAGAACGTACTCGAACAGTGAAGTTTCGATGAAATCCTGCAAAATTCGTCGCAGATAGCACAGAAATGGTGTGTCGAAGAGCAAGGTAGAGTGTTTGGAAACCAGGGGAAGGGGGAAGGAGTGTATAGCAGTTCTATGAGCAACAGAGGATAGCTAAAAAAAAAGTATTGAGAAACTGAGAGGTAATGATTTATCACCGTGAAACTGTGTTAATAACACGTGTGATGGCCATGTTGACAGATATAGGACAGATACAGGAACGAACTAAGACGAGAAACTAGAAGGAAACATCAGCAGCGATGGTGTAGAGGACGTTAGTTAGGACGGTATTTGGAACGGCAACCGGGACGGCAACCGGGACGGCAGCTGGGACGGCAGCTGGGACGGCAACTGGGACGGCAACTGGGACGGCATCGGGGACGGCAACTGAGACGGCAACCGGGACGGCCACTGGGACGGCAATTGAGACAGCAGCTGGGACGACAATTGGAACGACAACTGGGACGACAACTGGGACAAACCTGGAACGGCAACAGGGACGACCACTGGAACGGCAACTGGAACGGCAACAGGGACGACCACTGGGACGACCAGTCGAAAGACCACTGGGAAGACCACTGGAACAACTCATGAGACAAATGGAGCGAGGCTTTTGACAGATAGCGGTGGCATGAACGGTGGTTGGATCGACAGCATCAACAGTTGCGGCGGCGACGGAGCGACGCGGTGGCGGTAGTTCCCTCGGCTTCGCGTTGCGGCGGGCCCTCGCGCTGTGTCGGCGGCGGGGGCGGAGGGCTGCTTTGTTTACGAGACGGCCGTCTAGGCGCGCCCCGCGCCGCCGCCGCCGCCGCTGTTTCTCTTTACGGCTCGGAAGCCGAGCGAGCGGCGCAGCAGGGCTGGGCGAGACGGGGCGGGGTGGGCGGGGCGGGGCGGAAGGAGGGCTCAGGCGCGGGTTTGCGCGTGGGGCTTAGACGAAGGCCTGCGCGCCGACGGAAGCCCGGACGCTGTGGCTGTGCTGGTGGAGCAGAATGGATGGCAAGAGGCAGACGAAAGAATACGAGAACGTAGTACAGTGGATGGAGTTACAAACAAAAAGTGAACTAAAATGTTGTTTATAATTTCCAATTTTTTTAATGTGCGTCTATTGGCTACCCCGGACACGTGCTGAATTGTTCGGCATTTTTTGGATTTGTCACCAATGGGATGGCAATACTACCGTTTGTTTGTTTGTTTGTTTGACTCCTACCCGTAACGCCAAACAGCGTAAAAAAACAAGAACAGTGTCAGTCATCTTGTCAGGCATTACTTGTAATTTTGTCTGGACGAACGAATATTCTGATCTGACAGGAAAGGGAACTGCTTAAGGTTTTGTTTTTGGTTTTGCCAAGCATTTTGCTATCGTTTTACATTCCACGACAGTGTGATGGTACACTGAGGATTTCCCACTACCCCAGACTTCCACCTGAAAATTTAAAACTTCACTACCCACATCCGGATAGAGTTTAGAAAGCCAAAGTGATAACTCTCATACCACTGGAGATCTAGGTATGCCACTGGTATACCTAGACCACCACCCTAGAATACCACCACCCTTAACAACCACCTTAGAATACCAGTGGTATTCCTTGAATACCACTGTTATTCTAGGAATGCATTAAATTAAAATTGCTCTAGAGTCAAGCAAAGAACGTTGAATACTGTGAATCGTGCAAAGTGGTTTTCAGCACAGTAATGGATATTATGTGTAAATCAAACGTCTAGAAATTTTGCTTCAGAAGCGAGACAGCTATAATGCATGTAATCATGATAATGGATATATCGATGTTTGTATGGAAGTGCGATGTAAATGAAATGTAAACGTGCTATTTTGTGATATTTAGAATCATGTGGAAAAATAAAGCACGTTAATCTGCTTATTGAAGGTAGTCGCAATGAGAGATTAGCTACTGGGCAGGTATGCATTTTATTGTAAGAACTTAATTTGAGTATAAGAAGTATTGATTCAAAAAAACAGGAATTGTGCTCTTTTCCTGCTTTCTAGAGTTGCCACTCACCATTGTCTGATTTGTTATTTTTTTTGAAGATTCCATTCCATTTGTTTCATTTGTGTTTGTATCCTTTCAATATATTATTTTGAAGTAACATGTATTTCAATTAAAACATCTGAATGATAATATTCAGGTAGAATGTCAGCTAATATTACATAAATAAATGTAATTAATGAAATACTTTACTTTTGTAAAACACTATTTTGAAAGTACGTAATGTTGTTCATTTTGTAACCTCTCTATCTGCATAGTTGTATCATTGATTTTTCTACAAAATTCTCTACAAGCCCTTTTTGCAAAGATTGCCCCTTACAAAGAATCTGTCCTGACTACTAAATAACTCTATTTAAATCATTGACCTCTTGAGCTATCAAAAAGTAATTGACCCATTTTTACTGAGCGGAACTTCATATCAAACATCATTTCTATCATTGAATTCCCCAAAACGAACGAAATGAGATGCTTGACACGAAGAACGTCAGAAAGAGAGAGAGAGATAAAGAGAGAATGAGAGACAGAGAGATAGAGAGAGAATGAAAGAGAGAGAAAGATAAAGAGAGACCGAGAAAGAGACAGAGAGAGAATCAGAGAGAGAGAGAATCAGAGAAAGAGAGAGACAGATAGATAGATAGATAGATAGATAGATAGATAGATAGATAGATAGATAGATAGATAGATAAATAGATAGATAGATAGATAGATAGAGAGAGACAGAGAGAGAGAGAGAGAGAGAGAGAATATGTGTGTTTGAGACACCCTCGGTACTTCGTCGAAGTTTTCCAGTCGGACACTGCTTGGCGGAGGAGTAATAAGGGTGAGTTAAGCCGCAGCAACAATACATTAACATTAACATTCATTAACATTAATAATATATATGTTTCACTATGATGAAACATTCGTTTGAAACATCATGATTCTGCACATTTTCTGTAATCTATCTGCAAAATATAAACTAGAAGAAAGATGTTGAACCACATAAAGATAAAAATGTGTTTAATAGATGTTAAACGAACTGATAACATAAAATTTTGAAAAAAAAAAAACACAAAAAAAAAAGAAAACTTCACCAAGATCCAATATTTCATTCCAACACCATCTCGATCTCTGAACTCTCAGACAGGAATGGAATGGAATAAACGTCGTAACAAACGGCACTTGTGACGTGGCGGCACGTAGACAGAGACTTCAACGTCAGGCGCCGCTAGGAGAAGAAACGGAGAGATCGGGCTGAGCTCCGAATCCCCCCGAGGGCTCCCGCCAAGCTGCCGCGGCGTTGGGGGGGGGGGTGAAGAAGGTGATCCCGTCATGTCGCCGGCAGGGCGCGACACTAAGCCTCCACTCGGATTACAGCGCCACACGCGGGCTTCAAATTTATTGTAATTAATTACACAGAATGCGCCCTGCCAGTGGTATTTGCATATAGAAGGATTTCAGCTTCCGCGCGCCGTAAGTTAATTAAAACTTGGCCTCCCGCGCCGCCGCGGAATCTCGCGATGTCGCCGCGACGCAACAGGCAGTAAGTCGGGCCCGGCCCCTGGAAGCCTAATTGAAATAACGCTGACGGCGCGATGGCGCCAGCGAGGCACCGGGGAGCGCCAGGCGAGATTTTCGCGATCTGTGCGCGCGGAATAATTTTTCCTCTAAATTGAGCCGCTTCCCGGGGTTTGAGATTTAGGTTTCATTGTCGTTTCGCTTCGAAAAAGGATAGCGACATCCAGAACGTATATATGAATTTGATTGATTGATTGATTGATTGATTTTTCGTGTTTCCGGGCGCGTCAATTGCTCTGGTCATTAGTCCCGTTAGTGTAGTACATGTTTTTTTCTCGGGAGATGGCGGTGATCTTCCAACGCTGGATGGCGAGATCCGGCGCCGACCTACCGTCGGCTAGTGAGGTTTCCCACTAACCAGGACTCTCTCACCAGCGGGGCACCGCCCCAGCCGGGACAAGCTCTAAGCTTCCGACCGGTCTCCCGGAATATGTGGTAGTGTAGTGCATGTTAGTGTAAGTGTGTGTGTAAGGGGAGAGGATAGGACAAGGAATGGGAATGACAGATCGCGCGCGATCCGTGACCCGTTTGATAGGGTACTGCTCCGGCATTCGCCTGGTGGTGATCGGAGAAACCACGGAAAACAGAGCAGCCCGCCGCTAGAATTCTCCTCCATAGAATCTATAAATGAAGTGTTCGTATGTTTGTAGGGGGAGATTTTGGTCTTATACTCCTCTCACAGAATATTTTCCTGTTTTAAAGAAGGTTATTAACGTCGTAGTTTGTTAGCGCATTCACCTTACAACATAGAGTCCCGGTTCGATCCCCACCCGGGTCGCCAGATTGAGTTCTGCCTTGGGCATAGTTGTTTGTCCCTTGTATCTCATGTGTGTGTTGTTTCGGAGGGCCTCGCGTTCTGCTGACCCTAGAGGAGAGGATTCCGCAATTGTGTTAAGGTCCTATGTACGGGCAAATATGCGTTCCATCGGAACGTGAAGTGCAACCGGCTGTTGCGACATCTCGCCTTGAAAATGGCCTAGAAAAAATGTATTGGATTTTTTAATTTTTATTTTTGCTTAGCTGCCATCTTGCGTAGCTCATTTGCAGTAATACATTATTGTTGTTGTTGTTGTTGTTGTTGTTGTTGTTGTTGTTGTTGTTATTATTATTAGTATTAATATTATTATTAATCTTCATTATCAATTACTAACATATACTAGTTACATCATCAACCATGGGTCTCACGTATTCATCAGTTGAAATTGCTAGCAAATAAATTAATCACCAATATTCTACGGTGAAATGGAATGATAATTTTCTTCATAATACACGTTTTGTCATAAGACACACTGCAGGGCGGGGATTTGAAGATCTAGGCGGGAAAACATTTTTTCTCTGAAATGAGTCATTTGGTGGAGGCGTAGATTCTTGAGAACCTGAGATTCAGATTTCATTATCCATTCACATTAATCTATCAATAAATCATTGCTATAGATGAAATGTTCAACTGTTTGATCTTCGCGTCTTTTTTTTTTGCGGCGTGTCCGGGGGAAATATTTTCATGCTGGTTAAATACAGAAAGCGAAATGATCATGTGAAACATTGGTTTTCTAACATCCAGTTTCTAATCCATACTAAAACAGTACTGTGACGGAAC
The DNA here is from genome assembly GCA_011170035.1 of Teleogryllus occipitalis. NCBI lineage: Eukaryota > Metazoa > Arthropoda > Insecta > Orthoptera > Gryllidae > Teleogryllus > Teleogryllus occipitalis. The sequence continues at coordinate 480,436 of BLKR01000345.1, forward strand.
GAACCCCCCCATTTTTTGTAGAAAAAAAAGGAAAAAAATACGTATTAAACAGGCTCTGGTAGTGATATTTCATTAACGACTTAATTTCGAGCAATTTTCTTCGTTGTTCTAGTTTTGCAATATGATGCACTTCCGCTTTTCAGATTTTCTTTGCTGTTCGCTATTATGTGGTTTCCAGTGCCCAAAACTGGCGTTGCTGTAATTGAAATAATTCTGACAATGTCTCTGTGCCGCGATGGTGAGAGCAAGAAAGTTTTCTTGTAGGATCTTGGAATTAATTTTTCTTTTAATTGAACCGATTTGCAGAAACTGAGATTCGTTTCATGAGTCGAAATAGTTTCTATGGATTTGCACGGGAACCTGACCGTCTGCAAACTTCTTCAGTTCATATAGAATCTCCCTTGCCATTCCCTTTGCTGTCGCTGTGGGATATGCGTTTGCTGATGTGCACCATCCCTCCAATTCTCTTTACAATCGTGACGTGACATATGTGCTAATATAACAAAAACAGTATCAAATTTTAACTGTTTTCGAATTAATTTTTAATGAGATATTTCATTTTATGTCACTGTTTCTTCAGAAACACTTTGATAAATGAGCACATTAAAAATAAATTTTAATATCTTAAGTTAGCAAACAATTCATTTGGGGTCTAAATCAATACAAGAATTTTCCAATAAAAATAATTTTAAAGTAGTACAACAGAGAACTTTATTTTAATGAAGCACAATGCACAATATGATATAAAAATGAGAGTAACAACTGTAAATACAAAGCATAGTATGGTTTAATTTTTTCATTTTATTTATGAACTATCAAAGTACTTCAAATGTTTCATTTTCATAGACTAATAGAAGATAATGCTTTTTGTTGGCGAAATCTCAATCTAATTAACGAAAGGGTGTCTCATAGGACGATTCGTTGCAAAAGAACCTTTATTCTTGAGATGAAAACGCTTCGCTTTCTGTTATAGAAGTGGCTAGTGTATTTGACAGGTAGTACTTCAATCTACGCGAGACTGCAAAACTGGGGCGGGTTTTTGTATGCGAAAGGGGCAACAAACAAAGGGCTTGATTACTGGGGATTCTCGTTGAAGAGAGCCATTCCGAGGGACTCGCGCGTATTTCAAGCGTTTACTCTCTGAATACGCCCTCGCAGGTAATTGTTCTTCCCGCGCGCTCTGAAGGTATTGTTGAGCTCATCTGACAAGGACGTTTGAGGGCCTTCAGCACCTGTTGGGAAAATAATCTGAGTCTCAGTGGCTTTTAGCATTTTGTTATTACTTACTCCCTTGAAGTATTCCCGAATACTTGGCAATCCGGTTGTCCAAGTTGATATTTCTACATTATCAGTATTTAATGGCTTATTATAAAAAAATATAATAAAAATTGTTTGAGAAAAAATTCAGTACTGTAATTAATTTACTATTGATCATTAAGCAGTTTAAGAAAATATTTACATAGCGCAGGGTAAAATATATCGAGTTTCAATAATATTTAATAATAACTATAATAATAATAATAATAATAATAATAATAATAATAATAGTAATACTGAACATATATGTTATTTCTAAAACGTCTTATGTAAACATCTCTTTTCCGGATGAACTACTCAATTAATCTTAGCAAATTAAGTGTTGTTTAAAAGCTGAAAGTACCTGATGAATGCATGAGTAATATATATATATATATATATATATATATATATATATATATATATATATATATATATATAATATTGATGCCTTAAGACAGGGAAAGCAGGGCAGAGCAGGCCATGCCAGACGACTAGTGAGAGGATACACTATGTATAAAATAGGTTCCTTTTCCTACATGAATTCATGAACGTGGTAAATAAATATTCTCACAAGTGAAAGGATTTGGCTTGAAGTTTTTCGTGCAATTTAATTGTCGGAGTATTCACTAATAATAATGATAATAATAATAATAATAATAATAATAATAATAATAATAATAATAATAGTTATAAAATTGTCTTTCTGGCAAGGCTTAGGTCGTAAGGTCTGTTCTTCTGCCTAGCCATATTAATGAATTTCCATCAACAAAATTGCTGTGCGAAAATAATATTAACTGATATTCCTGTTTATGACGCTTCGGGTTATCTTATAAAGGAAAATGCAATCTGGCATTGCCTTTGAAAATCTCCGTTTTCCTCGCAGTATTACAATATTTTCTCTATACTGCGTAAGCAGTATTCTAGAAAGTGAAAAGGGCGTTTAATGTAAAATTATAATCTGTTTTTTATCTAGACATCAAGTTGAGTTTTGAAATTTGCCACTTTGTAGTTTTGAATTATATTTCACGTAATATGATTTACTGTTTGAACCGGTGTCGTGTGGAGATATGCACAGTAATAATGAAGAAAATGTTCCCTCTAGCGTAAGTATTAAAAGCTTGTAGAGAAGTGTGGAGGTAATTTGTACTTGTAAAGATTTTCTTGCAAATATTCTGTGTAGTCCAGTTAACTGTATTGTCGATGTAAATTTCTAAATTATTTAAGCTGCTACTCCAGGGAAGAGGGAAGAAAATGTATACTGATTGTAGGAATATGATTTATTTAATTTGTTGGTGGCGTTGAGTCTATTGGCAAACTCTCGGATATTTGAGGTATGATGGCACTTTTGTTGAGTCATCTAGTACCTGACATTCTCCTCCTGTCCCCTTTCTACCTTAGGAATCTTTTTTTTCGCAACCTTATGAGTTCATTTTATTCACTGTTTATGACATTATATAACTCATCACATTCTTCTCTTCATCCTCTTTCTCATTCTTCTTCGCATCTTTCTCCTCCTCCTCCTCCTTCCTTTTTCACTTATTTGTCGCTTGTTGTGTTAACTGTTAGAAATTGTACGTGTATTTTTTCCAAACGTTTGAAACGGCCATATTTGATTCTACCATTTTTCGTCTGGAAACCACACTTTCAATAAACATGCAATCGTGTACTTGACCTTTGGGTCAACGGAAAGATAAACAATTATTTAGATGAATGCACGGAAGATATTCATCAATCATTGCTTTTTTTATTTTGTTCACCATTCCACGGCCTCACGGAACCATACCGTGATATTCAAAATCACTAGCCTATGTCAGTGGTTCGATTGCCAAGCCAATCGAACTATTTATGTCAGAACCATTTTCATTATAGACATCAATATGTTCATCACTTGGTTTTTATTATTCAGAATATAATTATTTTTCTTTCTCTCGACTGACTTTCAATGGGTTGTACTATTTATTATATATTTCAATGTTGATTGCTTTTCTTTCAAAGCAACTACTATATCTACCATTCTCGCTCCAGATAGTCCTTAGCTCCAGGGGTAATATAATTTTCAAAACCAACATGAAAAGTGTCTATTAAAATATTTTTTTCAACCAAATAAATACATATTTTCTATGCACACGCCCTCGTAGTTCGATTGGCGTGAACAACAACCGCTGACATAGAATAGGGATTTCAAATATCAGTATGGTTCCGTGAGGTCGTGGAATGGTATGCAAATCAAAAAGCAATGATTGATGAATATCTTCCGTGTATTCATCTAAATAATTATTTATCTCGCATTTCGTTCATCACTTGTTCCCCTGTCAGCGCTACCCCTAACCTTGTGACGCACGTGTTTGTGCGTCCTTCGTGGCGTTTACGTTAAGGTTTAGCCAATGTAATCCGCCTCTACCGGGGCGAACAAGGTAATGAAAACAGCAGAGACTTCCGACCTAATTACTTCCAATTGGGTGGCTCCGACGTGAACTGCCAACGTGTGGTTTCGAGTAACTAACGAAGTGGAGTAATCTGGTGACGATTCCGCTCTTCAGGAAATCCGACTATGCAAGCGTGTCTGTGATATGATTTGGAAAATAAATAGATGCAAAATTAATGAGATTTTCTTTAAGAATCCATATCATTTTATGAGTACTGAAATATGATGAGCACTCTTTCATACACGAAATGAAATAAAAAGATTTCAAATAAACAATTATTGATTATTTTGTATATTTTTCCTGTTAAGCAAGTTAATTCAAAACCTACCAGGGAAATTTTGACATATTGGTGGGATAAAATAATTCAAATGAGTTCTGATATTTGAACTAAGGAAAGTAGAATTAGTGATTTATGTACCTAAATATTTGAAGAGATCATCACCCCAAAATAATTCACCTCCTCGGTTCATATCTTTTCAACAAAAAATTGGGAACAACGTATTCAATAGATCTCTTTTTTTTTTTTTTTAGGGGGGAATAGACATTAAATACCTACAGTGATATAATGAAGTAAGTCATGATATTATAAAACATTTTCTCAATTTATATTTAAAGTGTATAAAGATAATAATAATAATAATAATAATAATAATTATAATAATAATAATAATAATAATAATAATAATAATAATAATAATAATAATAATAATAATTAATGACCTTAGCAGATGACGAGCCCGGAATCACTAATCAATCAACCTTTTCCACCTCCTTCCCCCGCTCATTTACTCACACCTACACCCACGCTCACACAAACACGAACATCACCCTCCCACACCCTCCCCACTTACCCTTTCTCCTCCCCCTCCCCAGGGCCAGCCCGCCCCACAGCGAGCCACCCCCGCGTGCCCTAATGAGCCCATTCGTCATCGCTCCGCGCCCCTCCCCTCCGCCGCCGAGCGGGCGGTGGGAGGCTGACGTCATCTGGGAGCGCGCGAGGGGGTGGAGGGTGCAGAGCCGGGCCGGGCGCCTCATACCGAAGCGCGCGCCTTGTAATTCCGGCATCGCTCTTGCTCGAGGATCGCGTGCGCCGTTACATTAGCCTGCCTCCTGCTTTGTGATGTATGCACAGGCGAGTATGACCTGTATTTCGGAGCTTTTATGTAACATTGCCCACCTTCTCGAGCCTCGCGCCTGAGCACCGTAGCTGTGACGTAAGCAAAATATAAAATGTATTTGGAATGTTAGAGATATTTTTTAATATAGCCTAATAGAAACGATTTCTGTAAATTCAAATTTCTCGTCTTTGAAATTCCTTTGGTCTTACTGATTTTATGAAGTAGACTTATTGATTTGATTGATATTTGTTAGGTGGATGTTTTTGCTTGGAGATGTCCCGACATCAAAATTAACCAAGGAAATGATAATTAATTCTGAATGTAGAAATATTCAAAGATTTAGGAAATATTCATCGAACCATTTCTGTGTTCATCATTGGTGGACAGTGTTAGTAATGAACGCGGTGTGATTTTCATTCTTGTAAGTTTCTCGGGCACGTATTCCTATAAAATTATGGTAGGAAGTTAGGCAAAATTATGAGGGCAAGTACATATGTTAAATGGAAACGTGACTAGGCCTTAATACAAAGATAATGAAGCATTATTATTGCTCTAGTAATTACCTGACACTTCCTGCATTACGACGAAACACACCCCCTACTAATAATCCGTTGTCTTTTTGGCACCCCCCCCCCATTATTACGATCGAGCGGTAAGCCTGTTTGCAGCGGAAATGACGCTGAAACCGCCTTGTAATTGCTCCATCCGAGTAATAACTCGACCGGATGCGCGAGGGAGGTTTAAGCCGAACTTGGCAATGTGGTCCGAATCGCGAGATTTAACTCGTCAGCAGCCAGGCGGCACGCGGGTGACAGCTGCATTACAGCAGCGGACGCATAAACCCGCTTTAAGTCCCAGGTGACGCCACGTGCCACGCTCTCGTGGTCGATCTTGATGTGTGGCTCTTTCAGCGCGGCGCACCGCACCGCACCGCACCGCTGGTGTTGGCTCAACCGCTGCGTTTCAGAGCATAAAATTCTGATTAAAAATTCATTGTAGAGGTATAAAATATTGAATCGCCAAAATGATAAAATTTTGCTTTTACAAAAACGGCGGTTTTGCCCTACTCTTGCCAGTGTCCACATGAGCAGGCAGGATTGTGAGTTGAAGATCCCAGATAAATAAAGAAATGAGATTGGAAAACAATGGTACAAAAAAATTGAATGATTTATGAAATAACTGTAATAATTAAACCTATTTTAATAGCGCGTATATTTCATCACGAAAATCATATTTCTATTCAAAACAATGATTTCTCGCATGTCAAAAGAACATTCAATCTCACAAAAAGGATTCCATTATTTAATACACTTCTTAAGAGGAGAAACATTGAAATTGAATTTTTGGATAATGTTGCCATTATTTAGTTCATCCCTTTCTTAAAATTCGTGTCCAACGTCAGGTTCATGAACGACCAGACAATTGAAGACTTTTCTTGATTCACGTTTATTCGGAACAAATTTATTCAATATTTCATAATTTCCACGTTTCTTAAAAATAATTATATTTCCTTTACTCTAGAAGTTAATTATTTTGTCGAAATGAACTTTCGTAATCCTCATCATGAATTTGTTGTAAGTCACTAAAAATCTGGCAGTCACCTAGATTTCAACTTTTGTGCCTCACTCCTCGCTTCACGCGATGTTTAAATCTGGAAGATCCGACTTCGAGCCCGAGTCACGCAAGAGAAGAAGGCAATGAATTGCTAATACACTCTATCCGAGAGTGATAGTGCCCGTGGTCGCCTGGGGATCGGCCGTTTGGGTGCATCTCGTGGCGCCGCCCGTGGCACTGAGGCAAAGAGCAGACGAGGGTGAAGCAGTTTGGGGGGATGCGGGGGGAGGAGGAGCAGAGCGCGGAGGCGAGGGTGGGCGGGTGCGACGAGGGGCCAGGCTGGATGTTGTAGAGTGGGGACGCCGACGGGAGAGGACGCGGCCGTGGATGGGAGAGGACCCGGTGATGGGAGCGGGGACGCCGAGTGGGCGTAGCGTAGGCCGGCGAGAGTGAGGGGCGGGGATGTGGTGAGGCGTAGCACGGGCAGGCGTGAGCGGGTGGACGAGCAGAGCGGGCAGGCAAGGCGTTGTAGGGATGGGGCGGAGATGGGGAGGACCCGAACGTTCCATTGGTGATGGGAGCGGGGATGCAGTGTGAGCGGTCGCGAAGCCCGACGTGGAGATGTGGTGGGGGGCGGGGCTTGTGAGGGCACGAGCGGTTGTTCGCGATGGACCCGGACGTGGTGATAGCAGTGGGATCGCGGGGCGAGCGTACCCTTAGGATATTACGGGAACGGAGGCGGGAATGGTGGTGAGGCGGGCGTGGGGTGGGTGAGAGGGGGGAGGCGGGAACTTGGCGCAAGGTTGGGCGTGGGGATCGGGGCGGCGCGGGCGTGAGGTGCTGGCGGGGGGGGAGCGTCGTGCGTGGTGATCGGGTGACGGCGGGCGTATGGTGTGCGCGGGGTCGGCAGAGAGATTCGGGCGTGGCGATCGGGCAGCGGGGATTGAGCGTGGGGTGTGCGGGCACGGGAATCGCCATGGGGGCGGGGCGAGCGTGGGATGTGCGCGGGGGTGGGTGCAAAGAAAGGGGTTTGGGCCGGGTGGGTGTGGAGTTGGGGGTGGGGGCGGGCGTGAAGTTGGGTCGGGGCGAGCGCGAGCATCGGGTGGAAGCGGACGTGGGGCATGGGCGGAATGGGCCCGGGGATCGGGGTAGGGGCGGGCTGGGCGTTGAGGCGAGCGCGAGTATCGGGTGGGGCGGACGTGGGATGTGGCCGGAGCGGACGCGGGCATCGGGGTGGGAGCGGTGGGAGAGGGGCGTGGATCGGGGTGGGGGCGAGCGTGAAGTTCCGGTGGGCGCGAGAGCGGGGTTGGAGCGAGCTTGGCGTTGGGGCGGGGACGAGTGCGACTATCGGGTGGGGCGGACGTGGGATGTGGCCGGGGCGGACGCGGGCATCGGTGTGGGAGCGGTGGGAGTTGGGGGTGGATCGGGGTGGGGGTGAGCGTGAAGTTGGGGTGGGGGCGGTCGCGGGGGCTGGCGCGAGTCCGCGCGTGGGCGTGGGAGGGGCGCGCGCTCGATGGAGCCCAGGGAAGTGCGGGGGCGGGCGCAAATCATAAAACGGTCGTAAAGTCCGCGCTGCCTGCCTCGTTTGCTCGCGTCGGGTAACGGGCGCGCGCCGTAGCCGACGGCGAAGGTGGCGTAAGTTGATGGCGGAGGAGACGACGAATGCGGTGGAGGTTGGAGACGTAAAGGAAACGGGAACGGCAAGGTGATAGGCATGCGAGATGACGGAGATGGCTGAGAGGGCAGTGTGGAAGGAAGGACTGGGAACGGAAGCGCAATGGAAGATTCGGCTGAGAGTGGGGTGTAGCTGGAAGTTTGAGACGAGTGGGAGCCGTGAACGGCATTGTCGTTCGGGTGACATTGGGAGAGTGAAGGTGGTGTGGCAAAAAGGAATACATGTAAAGGCAATTCGTACGATGATGTGATACGGATGGAGGATAAGTGGAACGGTAATGAGGAGGACCAGAAAAATAGTTATTACTGACTCGTGGTGGACGCAACAACCAGGCGAGTAGAAGAAAACGAGGGTGATGGTGTTGAGTGGCAATGTGGTGGACACATTATGACAGCGAGTGTGTCGTAGGAACGGTGACATGACAGTCTCCGATGGTTGGAAAAAGAACCCACATGGTAGCGAAGTGAAGGTTGCATAGATTAATGCTTGTTGACTGCGTGGAATGGTTGATTAATGATTCCGGGTACGTCAACAGCTAAGGTCATTGGTCCCCAAAAGTGTAGTGCATGTTTTATCGCTTGTTGTGATCTTGTCCCACTTAATGGCGAGATCAGTCGCCGACTTACCCGTTGACTTGCGGCGTTTTTCCTAATCAGGTATCCCTTCCCAATGGGGCACTGCCCAAGCTCTGAGCTCCCAACTGGTCATCCAAAATTAGGGATAATGGAGTGCATGTAAATGTAACTGTGTGTAAGTACGGGCAGAGAATAGGTCAATGGAGACGAAGGAAAGATCGAGCGCGATGCGTGTCCATTAGGTAGAGTACTGCTCCGGCGTTCGCCGAGGGTAGATGGGAGAAACACTGGAAACTGCAAATCAAAGCATCCGTCCGCCAGAATTATCTTCCAGTCAGCGGCTGAATTCGATCCAGCTGCCAAGCTAGTGTCGAAAAACCTGTCACCGCCGGGACTGGAACCTCTCGGTCGGAGGTACTGCAGTGACTTCAATCGATGCTCTGAGTCACCTCAGCTGGTGGGTTTGATTAGGAGATTGCATGGAGAGCGCGTGGGTGAAGTGGAGCTTGCGTGGCGAGCATGTGGGCGAAGTGGAGATTGTGGGGAGAGTGCGTGGGTGAAGTGGAAATGCATAGAGAGCGCGTGGACGAAGTAGTGATTGTGGGGAGGGCGCGTGGGTAGAGATGCTTAGACAACGCGTGGGTGAAGTGGAATTATATAGAGAGCGCATGGGTAAAGTGATGATTGTGTGGAGGGCGCGTGGGTGAAGTGGAGATGCAGAGAGAGGGCGTGGGCGAAGTGATGATTGTGTGGAGAGCGCGTGGGTGAAGTGGAATTATATAGAGAGCGCATGGGTAAAGTGATGATTGTGTGGAGGGTGCGTGGGTGAAGTGGAATTATATAGAGAGCGCATGGGTAAAGTGATGATTGTGTGGAGGGTGCGTGGGTGAAGTGGAATTATATAGAGAGCGCATGGGTAAAGTGATGAGTGTGTGGAGGGCGCGTGGGTGAAGTGGATATGCACAGGGAGGGCGTGGGCGAAGTGGAAATCGTGTAGAGAGCGCGTGGGTGAAGTGGAGATGCATAGAGAGGGCGTGGGCGAAGTGAAGATTGTGTGGAGGGCGCGTGGGTGAAGTGGAGATGCACAGAGAGGGCGTGGGCGAAGTGGAAATCGTGTAGAGAGCGCGTGGGTGAAGTGGAGATGCACAGAGAGGGCGTGGGCGAAGTGGAAATCGTGTAGAGAGCGCGTGGGCGAAGTGGAGATTGCGTGGAGGGCGCATGGGCGGGCTAGGCCTATGTGCCAGCGGGAGAGCTGGCGAGAGGCGAAGCGGGGAGGAGCGGGGCGGGTGAGGGGCGGGGCCAGTGGCGGGGCGGAAGTAACGAGCCCGCTCGCTACCCGTCCGGAAACCCCAACTGCCCTCTAATGCGCCGCCCGCCTCCTCGCTTCCGTCCTGCTTCTCTTAAGGAAGCAAATAAAATCTCCCTTCTTACCGCCCCGGCCCAAGAACAAAACCTGGCCCCCGCGACCCGTTTCAGCGTACTCTACGGAAGGAGCGAGCTACCGAAATGAGGCAGGGGGAGGGGGTACTTACGCCTCGCCGGCGTCTATTTTTCAACAATGGACTAAGAGTAGAGCCCTTTTCCTGCATCAATCTCTCTATTTGTGTACTGCAGCACTACCTAACTCTACGTTCAGTATAATTTTATCAGCAATATTTTATATTTATTTGTTTTATGCTTTCTGCTTCTTCTTTACTTTTTCTTCTTTTGCGATCCTCTTTTCGAAGTTGTCTTATTTGGCCTCAAAAATGTCTATTTTTCTTTCTTCTCCAAAGCTTCAGCACTGAAATTCTAAGTTACAGCAACAGTCGTCTCGAGGAATTTCAATTAGTGGATTGTTTGTTGCTTGTCTTAGATTATAGTTCGTTATTCTCATTACATTGTTGTAAGATCACAAGTTCTTTTATAATCTCTCAACATTTTCTGTTTCCTATTAATTTCCTGTTTCTTGAATTGTGTTTATAAGAAAATTTGTTGTTAAGGCTGAATTTCTTTTCTGTCTACTTTTCTCCGTACCCCAAAAAACTTCACGGGTCTTCATTTATTAGATTCACTCACATTCTAATTCAGAATTTCGTAGTAAGTGTTCATGGTAAGAAATACATTTTAGCTCAAGAAACTCAAAAAGTTTCTTCATTTTTTTTCTTCGTTTCTTTATTTTTTGGGGAAAAATTGTTTTAAAGGCTTGATAAGTTTTAAACTCCATTGGCTTTAAATAGTTCACAGTTATTTTAGAGCATGTAGATCGGTATACTGAATGCAGCCGATATCCATAAAACCGTGTATCTCAATTTGCAACGCTTGATATTGTGATCTTTCTTTTTCATTTAGCATCCGACATAAAGCGTAGTTCAATTACTGTGACATGATTAACAGTCGTCCACTATTTATGTTCTTGTTTGAGCTGTTGCTCATCATACTAGCTATACTTTTCTAATACATTTTCCCTAGTACGTCGTTTTCCAACACATTGTTCTCTGAACAAACTTAATATGAATATCGAATAGCGTACACCAGGGAGGCTCGAGGTCATGCATTTTGGTTAGCTAAAATTTTATAAAAGACTTCAAGTGGAGAATCTGTTTTTCATTCGCATGGACGTTGAGGTTTTGACTAGTTTCAAACGTAATATTGCTGGAATATGTGTCAGGTATTAACAGACGTTAAGAGATAAATGGGAAATTTAGATTGGTTGTATTAATGTTTAATTCATAATGGAGTGGTCGGTTGCTTATTAAACATGAAGGATTTGGGATTCGTTGAGATATTTATTTTGAGTGAATTGAAGTTTGTTGGCGTGCATTTGTCCGTATTTGTCATGCATAGAGCCACTCGAAGGTTATGAAGGGCAGTATATGAAGTGAAGGTATGTCTTCGTGCTAACCACACGAACCTCTTATCCCATGGTCGAGAGACTGGAACTCCGCAGGTCAGCCAAGGCCCGTAGCGGGCTGTCGAGTCCAAGAACAGAAACAAAGCATTGTTGGCCTTATTATTGATTATACACGTTAACAAAGTTGACATAGAGGAAGGAATTGTGTTTGTTGACAAGAAAACTACTACTGCTTCCCAGCTTCGTCTTGGCCTTCAGGTGAAACAATAACATTTACGTGAGGGGGAACCTCCACGTTGATCCTGTTCCTCCGAACGCATCTCGTTCGTTCTATCCGCCTAAGACCATTCCCGCTGTGTCCCTCGCGAGGGCCTGCGCTGGGGCGGAAGGACATCCCATTTACCTTCGGCGGGAGGCGCTCTCGCCGCTGCCCGGTGCCGTCCGATTTGTTTGCCGTCCGACGCGGCGCGGACCAGCGCGGCGCCGCCGCCCAAACGCAGATCGATCGCCTCAAGTCGCCGTGGCGCTTCCGGGAGCGCTAGCGTCGCGCGGCGCTCGCAGACGGCGAGTCACTGCATTATTTCTTTACTAAAGAAATGTTCAATTCTGAACAGATGACGAATGGAAAACCGGGAGCGGTAGCTCACTGTATCAACTGATGTCACTGCAGCACTTCCGACCGGGAGGTCCTAGGTTCGAGTTCTAGTAGCGGCAGGATTTTCTACACTAAGCTTCCGACATGTGTGGCAGTGTAGTGAATGTACGTAAATGAAAGTGTATGTGTGTGTATAAAGAGGGAACCGGGATCATAAAGGAAAGATCGCACGCGGTCGCCTGGTATTAATCGGAGATCCCCGGAAAACTACCGAGAAGTCGACCGCTAGAATTCTCCAGACAGTGGGTGAATATCACCTTTTGAAAGGTGTCGAAAATCCGTCATCATTGGCATTCAAACCAGAAGGTATCTCGTGGCAACCTAGAGGCAATAGTTGTTGCCGTAAGTAATTTCAGCCGGTGGGGTTCGTCGCGCTAGGCACAAAGAGTACATGATATTCTACTAGAGCCAGAGGCGGATCCAGCCTGTATCCGCCAGAGACTAGAGCTATAGACCAACCTCCTTCTAATCTACGAAGAACCAGATATGTCGGATCACTAGAAATGTTACCCTCTTGAAGGATATCGGTTTTAATTTAAGTGGAGCCTTTTATTTTGCGAACCATGGTGTTTTTCCGGATTCATTGTGGCCTATCTTATGAAATGTTTTTAGTAAAATTAGACTATTTTCTAAATGTGTTTCTTCACTAAGCTAATGATGCTGCAATTATACAAACGTTCTAGCATTTACTGTACCTCCTTTTTCGACAATTCAGTGCGTTTAACAACAAACATATCTGTGCCATTTTCATAAGCGTACTGTTCTTTATCCGAGAGAAACAGACATTAAAAAATTGGAACCGTTTCTGAGAAAAATATTTCTTGAAATTTTTATAATTGCAAGCAAAAATTACGTAAAAATTGTACAAATTTTCGAAAAATTGAACATAATCTTATTTAAGAAAGCTAATTATTAAGAATAAATTTCAATAAGGAAAAACTTCTATCATCAATGTTATAGTTTTGTAGTGTATTTTTTTGCTTATTTCACGATTACAGTGTGTTCACGGAAAATGAGACATGCGCCATTTTTACGAGCTTACTTCGCTCTATTCAGACAAAAATAAAGAAAAGAATCAGGGACAAACTTTCGGTAATCTTTTTAAAATGTCTATATTTCACGCAGAATTACACGATAAGTACTTTCATTTTAGAAGAATTTGTGTATGAACTTATTTAAAGATCTGCTTTTGAAAAATAGATTTCTTTCAGAAAAGGATCTTTATTTTCTATACTGCAGATGTAGGCGGCGAGCGAATACATGTACGTAATATTTTTTTTATTTTATTTTTTAGTATTTCCAACAGAAGCCACCATCACTTAATCCTCAAAGGAATACATTAAGATCCGTTCCCTAGGCATTGTGGCGAGCTCGCCTAATCTGGGAAACGAAGAGAGCCAGGTCTTCTCATAGAAATGTGAAGTAGTAGTGAAAAGTAGTAAGGCAGCCATGCATGCAATCTAACTTAGCTGTTACTAATAGCAAGAACTAGTTATGCTGAAAATCAGTGTTCACATTCATATCAAAAGTGATGTTATCAATAATGTAAAAAATAGTTTTTTTTTTCAATTGTAAAGTCATCATAAATAAAATATATGTATTTTCTTTCATTAAAAATATATAAACGTGTATATACATATCACATTTTGCTAGATTTCATTTATTCACTTTCGGGGAAGGAGTTGATTCATGAATCTCATTTCTTTGAAATTGCATTTTCAAGCAAGCTGATTTTGCTCCCGAAGTATTATTTTCTCAAGAAAACATTATCGATAGTTCTGAATTTAGTAATTTATTAAGAAATAATAATTCCCCTCAATGTCTGAAAGTAATATTTATTTTTCATTCCTGGAATATATTTTGAAAATCTTCTAAGAGTGAACAAAAATTCATTAAGACAGATAAATAACGAAGTTTTAACTTCCAACGATTTTTGAGAAAAGTTCAATCTTCCTTGTATCTCAATAAAAGTTATTAATAAATATCCTTTTGTTTTTACGATCTTTGCATGTAACTTCTGTAAGAAATTTAAGGGAAAGAAGCCCTGCCTGCTTTTACAAACTTAAACACGAAGATTGAGTAAAAAAATAACTTATAATTCTAAAGTAAAACATATCAAAGAAGAATATTAAAGGCCGAGCCAAAACAGTTTTCTCTCAGAGATGTGAATTTAAAAGTATCTGCACTGTCTTGCGTCACCCACAGATCAGTTGTATTTTCATTGTTTTCTTTCTTCTTGATGTTACTTAAAAGCTTAAGAAAACCGGCATTGCTCGGGCATTTTATTTGTCGCGTGGCAGGGAGTTACAATACTCTTTTTTATTCTGGAATGTAAAACTTCTCTTTTATCTCTTAATATTACTTTGTACAGCCTAAAATACCACATAGAACTCAATTAATTTGCAAATAAATCTGTGTTGATGAACCAGAAGTGTGGTCAATAACAAGGTAGTTCATTCTTCTAGTATCTATCATTCCATCGACATCTGGACGGGACAGCCTCCTATACGTTGCCTCACTCCTGTTCGCGGACGCATCCAATTCCTTCTCCCCGACGTCTGACGCACCCACGACCTAGCTCGTCCCCGGCCACTTGTGTCAGCACACGCCCTCGTTTCGCTCCAATGACCACATGGACCCTCGTCGCCAATCCCTCTCCTCATGAGGCTCCGATTTGCTTACACACACACACACACACACACACACACACACACACACATATGCCCGTCGCGGCGTATTATTTACTAACCATATTCACGAAACCCTGTACCCCTCGTCAGCAAACATAAGCCCATGACAGTCCCATCTGCTTCCGTCAGCCCCCGTCAGCTCTCGTCGTCGCTTCCGTTTACCACTGTCAGCTCCCATCCATTCCGTCAACCAACGAGAGCCTCAGCTTGTCAGCTCTCTCCAATTCCCGTTAACCACCATCAGCTTCCATCAACCTCCCGTCAACCTCCCATCAACCTCCCGTCAACCTCACGTCAACTTCCCGTCAACCTCCCGTCAACCTCCCGTCAACCTCCCGTCAACCTCCCGTCAACCTCCCGTCAACCTCCCGTCAACCTCCCGTCAACCTCCCGTCAACCTCCCGTCAACCTCCCGTCAACCTCCCGTCAACCCCCGTCAGTGTCCGACAGACCCTCCCCGGTCCTGTCTTCCATCCCAACCCAATTCCTTCAGCAGCTCACCTACTCCAGTACATTGGCAGTCCTCACCTACTCCCTCTCACACAGCCCACATAACTAACTCTTCCGCGCATGCCCCCTTGCTGCACCTAAACTGACCATCCACACCCACCCACGTCATCCCCGTCAACCTCCGAGCATGTGGTACACCCGACCTCGCCCGGCCCCGCTCGAGCACACCGGCTCCCTGACCACCCTCTTCTGCAGCCCCCTCCCCCCCGTTTCCCACCTCGACGTCCCTTCCGCCTCTTTCTCCGCTCGGGGCCGGGCCCCTCTTCCGTCCCCCGAGGCTTGGAGCACGTCGCCGGGGCCCCCTTCGCGGAATTCATCAACGCGTGCTTATCGCTCGCGCGGGCGGCGAGGGGCGACAGCGCTAATCCCCCTCCCCGCGTTAGTCACGCGCGCGCACTCGCTGCCCCAGAGCGCGGTGTTGCCGCGTGCGCGGGCGCCACGCGAGTCCGCGACGGAAGAGCGCTCGCTTGAAAATGATTGGAAGCTCTCTTTTGCCCAACCGGCATCCCTCGGTATGGGAGTTACTCCTGTATGAGTATACTCCTGTAGTTAGGAGTTGCGATCTTGCCGAGACTGATTGATTATTTCGTTTTTGATTGATTGATTGATTCGTTTGTGTTTCCGGGCACGTCAGCTGCTTTGGTCATTAGTCCCGTTAGTGTAGAGCATGTTTTCCCTGGGAGATGGCGGTGATCTTCCCCCGCCTGATGGCGAGATCCGGCGCCGACCTACCGTCGGCTAGTGGGGTTTCCCCCTAACTAGGACTCTCCCAGCAGCGGGGCACCGCCCCAGACGGGACAAGCTCTAAGCTCCCGACTGGTCTCCCGGAATATGTGGTAGTGTAGTTCATGTTAGTGTAAGTGTGTAAGGGGAGAGGATAGGACAAGGAAGAGGAAGGACAGATCGCGCGCGGTTCGTGGCCCGTTTGATAGGGTACTGCTCCGGCATTCGCGTGGTGTTGATCTGAGAAACCACGGAAAACTACCGATCAGAGCAGCCGACCGCTAGAATTCCCCTCCAGACAGCGACTGAATTCGACCTACCTGAAAAGCTAGTGTCGAAAATCCTGCCGCCGCGGGGAGTGGGAACCTAGGACCTCCCGGTTAGAGGCGCTGCATTGACATCAGTTGATGCACTGAGCTACCGCTCTCGGTGATTATTTCGTCTTTCTAGGCGTTTCAAGGGCTATGGTCATTTGTCCCGTAAGGGAAGGGCAAACTTAAATCATAGGGCGCCCGGTGTTTTCCCACCGCTGAATAGTGAGATTCAGAGCTGTCCTACACTTTGGCTTGTGAGGTTACTAGGCATCACCCCCCAGCGGGGAACCGTCCCAAATGAGACAAGCTCTCAGTTCCCGACTGGTTTTCCGACGTGTGTGGTAGTTTAGTGCATGTGTGTAAGAGGTGAGGATAGGACAAGGAAGAGGAAGAAAATACCGCGCGTGCTCCGTGGCCCGTTTGTTAGGATACTGCTCTGGAATTCGCCTTGTGTTTATCGAAACAACCATGGAAGACTACCGATTATAGCAGCCGACTGCTAGAATTCTCCATCAGAAATCGGCCGAAGACGACATAGCCATCTGGGCTAGTGTCGAAAATTCTACCACCGTCCCAACTCGAACCCTAGTACCTCCTGGCCAAAGGCTCTGCAATGATATTAGTTGACGCTCAGAGCCACCTCAGCCGATGATCTTACCGAGGATATTGCGAGATGTAAAGGATTAATCACAATGAACGTAGATGCGAGGTCATACATATATGTTGAACTTAACCGTGAATATCCAGTTCACAGAAAAATGAATGACAACAGCGCCGTGAATGTAAACTGAACGTAGCAGTTCATCCATACAATAATTTATCAATACAAGAAATACGTAGCATAGAAAATATATTTACGAAATAACGCGATCGTGTTAACATGATAATTGTTTCTCAAACTATGAACGCGACCAACGATTTGTTGAAGAGTTTCATAAGCAATAATGATGAGTAACTTTAAGGAAACGCTCATGTTATATTTTTTCTAATGAAAAAACTAGATATTCTTTGAATCGTGCTGCGGTATACAAGAGTATGTTGTTCTCAAAACAGGTTAACGAAAATCTGAAATACTGAAATTCGGAGATCGTGTAATTGTTTAGTGCACGTATGGATATGCATTGACGATAATGTATTAAATAAATTGTAAATAAGTTGTTTCGCAATGCGTCCATTATTATTTTTTATTTCTTTTGGTATTAATAAAAGCGGTAATGCTGCGAATTTGACATTTCGATACAAACATTTCTTCCCTCGTACATTGAAATTACAAATGTTACTCGCATTAAGCAGAACTAAACGATCGTTAAATCTGCATTTTACTATCATCACTCAATGATATTGTGTTTCTTAACGAAATTCAAGTATTTAATTACATTCCATTAAAATCAATACTATTTGCTATCCTGCAAATGCCAATAGAATGGTAAATTATTATCACTCCTCGCTCGAATGATAAACGAGCTACTCGCGTATTATAAGAATTGTAAGTCCAAATATGGACCGACATCTCTAGTACAATTATACAGTTCAAGCCTACGATTATTATACCTTTGTTATGTATAATGTTTATATATAATATAATATATCTTATCATATAACTATATTTCCTACTGAATTCTAGAAGACGTGCACAGATAATGAAGTTATTTGGATGTTGACGAAAGCATCAAGAAGTTGGATACTTCATTGCACTCACAGGATTGCTTTGATGGCACATTCATTTCCAGATATTCCATATTCATGTTGTCCATAAGCGTTTCTGGTATTCTAGTTCTTCGAATTATGTACCAAAGAATAATACTATAATTGACGTAGCTAAAATTTAAAATTCCCATTTTAATTTAAACAGCTAATGTAAATGTGGTTTGCTTTCTGTGATCGAAGGAAAATAAATAAATCAGTTGATGTCAAAGTAACTATTAACAACATCAAATGAACTTTTCATCAATTTATTTTTTAATTAGTAGTTCTCTCAAAAGAATCTAAACGGATTCATCACAAGGAATACATTCAATTGTTATGCACATAAATTCAAAACCGTTATTCACAAGATGACTAGAGTCTGAGGATACCATTTTCAACTTAAGTCTTCAAAGCATTTAAATTCTGACGTCTAAAATAGAAGTCCAGCGCGCTTGCCATAACCCTATGAACACTGTGACTGTGAAACATTTATTAGTGAGAGGCGGAACGAAGAAGAAACTACAAAGATCTGCCTGCATATTGAACGCAACGAATAGAAACAGAGCAGTGCAAGGGGATTTGTGCCTGGGCGGTGTGGGGGTAAAAGCGATGGGATAAGGGCATGGGGAAGGCAATGCGAGGAGGCTACGCGCACTCCATGAATACACAATTGGACCGGAAAGAAGACCGTGCACGGTTCCGGGTCGGGCACGCGACTTCATTCGAGGAAACGGCCGTAGTAGAGGAAAAGAAGGAGTAAGGACGGGGGCGGGGCGGGGCAGGGCGTGGGTGAGGACGGATGGAGGGTGAGAACGGGAGTGGGAGGCCGGGAGAGGTGGCTCAGGGCATCAACTGATGTCACTGCAGTGCACCTGACCGGTAGGTCCTGGGGTTCCACGTGACAGTATTTTCGATACTCGCCAGATAACGAGGTTGAGTTCTGTCGCTATCTGGAGGAGAGTTCCAGTAGCCGGTTGCTCTGATCGGTAGTTTGGCGTGGTTTCTTCGATCAACATCAGGCTATACCAGGCGAATTTCGGAGCAGGTACCTGCCAAACGGTTCACGGACCGCACGAGAAATTTCCTTTCCATTCCTTGTCCTAACCTCTCCTTTCATACACTTATACTTACATGCACTACACTACCACACATGCTGGGAGACCGGTCGGGAGCTTAGAGCTTGTCCTGGCTGGGGCGGTGCCCCGCTGGTGGCAGATCCCGCTAGCAGACGGTGGTCGGCGCCGGATCTCGCCATCCAGCGGGGAAGGCCACCACCCTCTGCGACAAAAATCATGCGCCACACTTACGGGACAAATCACGTTAGTTGACGCGCCCGGGATCACTAGTAATCAATCAATCGGGAGTGGGAGTGAGGGTGGGGAACAGAGCTAATACAGAGGTGGAGATGCCTACGAGGGCAGCGCGGTAAGGGACGCAGCGAGAGCAAGGGCCGAAGGAGGGATGGGTGAACGAAGGCCACCTAATGAAAAATGGAGTCCCACGTTTGAATACACCCGGCCCTCACCCGGAAAGGCCCGGAAACTCCCGGAAATTCGTGGATCGCCGTGGAATCAGCCGAAGCCAACGTTGGAAACAAAGCTCTTAATGCATGCCAGGAAGCGTCTTGTAATATGTAGAACAAGGTAAATAATTGACTACAAAGGTTAACAAAATAACCACTGTCAGTTGATGTGTCCAAATACATATCGTTTCTTTCTCCTACCTTCCATTAAACGAATGTAGACAAGTGCTGGCAAACAGTAATTCACACTAGACCAACATTATTGTCCATTCATGAGAGTCAGCCTGATTGACCAGAGAGCCGCAACTACAGAATGAATATCTCCCCTCCATAAGTATGCGGCACTAATAGTTGTATGGCTGTACTGGAGATAGTTATTCAAATTATCGTTCTCCATGTTTTCGCGGCAGGAAGTATTATTCCTTCACGAAAGACATGAGGGAAAAGAACCCAAATTTATTGCTGATTTACCCTTGAAAGTAGATTTTATTATACCGGAATGAAGAGTTTGTTAACAATCCTAGGAAAAAATGCTCGTTTTCTTTCTGTATTCAAAATTCAAGTAGTATATGGCTTAGGGTAGGGATCACAGAATTATGAAAACGTGCCCAGAATTACATCTCCCCGTTCCACGTCACACACAGTTTTAACTGTTTTTCACGTAAAATATATAAAATAAATATCCAAACTGAACCTGACGTCAAGCGCAGGTTTCTTCAGAGAATGAGGGAACGAGCTTCGATCACATCACCAACTACAAGTTAATCGCATGCTGTATTGCAATATCCGCGCTTCTTTGAAAGTCTACAACTTAATAAAGCAGAAAGGAACGTCCTCTCTTTACTTGTCATATCACTTAAAATAACAAAGACGTATGGTAAACGAATGTTTATCAATATTTACTTTTAATATTTGGCCTAGCTTGTGCCGTGTGTTATCATTTGGGAGACGATTTTTATGCTCTAAAAAAATCTTGAAATATGCTCTTAAAATATACGTTGATGACCTAGAAATTCTTAAATATGCACTTTAATGTGCACATAAAATTAATAATATTCCTAGAAGAAATATTAATAGAAGTCCTTGTAAGTCTGCTGACCACAGACCGAGGAGCTCGCATGTGTGTCAGAGTCTAGTGTAAAAGGTTAATATGTGTCCCCATGAGGAAAAGAGTGGGTACCCGACACGAATAGTCCAAATCAGCATTCCCTGAAGCTGTAAAATTACAAAAAAAAATGTGTACTAGTAATATTCTGCAATATATACTTCTACATAACGAGGAGGAAAGATATCTTTTCCCCCTCATATTCTATACTGTAAAAGCGTATATAAATGAAACTAGGGGTGCGGAAACAGCACATACACGTAAATAGGTTACTCTGTCCCCCATGAGAGACATAGTGTGTAATAGGCGCTGATAGTCGAAATCGACATCCTCTGAAGCTGCAAATTCCCCAGGAAGAAAAAATCGAAGGAAAGATATTAAATTTCAATCACAATTCAAATAATCCTCCAACTTAATTATTCAGTCGCTGTCTGGAGGAGAATTCTAGCGGCCGGCTGCTCAGATCGGTAGTTTTCCGTGGTTTCTCCGATCAACACCAGGCGAATGCCGGAGCAGTACCCTACCAAACGGGCCACGGACCGCGCGCGATCTGTCCTTCCTCTTCCTTGTCCTATCCTCTCTCACACACACACACTAACATGCACTACATAATAACACTACTTAATAATGGGGTAGGTTATCTATTCAGTATCTTCTTCTTTGAATCACCACTACGTTCACTGGGCCATGGGCCGCGATGCCCGCCGTTGGCCGCAGGCGCGGTCGCGTCACCGCCATCTGTGAGGACAAGCGCCGGCGATGTCGGCGGCCGCGGGGCGCGTAAGAACTGCATTAGCGCGCGCGCGTTCGGTTCGCCCGCGGCTACGCGCCCACATCGATTGCGCGGCCATCGATGTTCCACGCCGTCGACCCGGTGGCACAGGCGGCTTCGCCCATTCGCGCTGCGCCGGCCACTCGGAGTCGCGGCGGTCTCTATGAGCTGGGGCATAACCTGGATTGTGGATGTGGTGACCATCCGACTTGTTGTTTCCTCTTTTTTTTCCCCTAGGGCTTCTATCCAGCCGACAGCCGGTTGCCCTTTACGTCCCGAAGGGACGCATATTCGACCATACACTAGACAAACACTTGCGGGCTCCTCTGATCTGGGGTCAGCAGAACGCGAGGCCCTCCGCGACAACACACACAGAATGTCAAGGGACAAACAGACATGCGCAAGGGGGGACTCGAACCCGCGACCCTTCGGACCGAAGCGCTGAGTCGGTACTCGCTCTTAGCCACCTCGGCCATCCAGGTCGGCTGTTTCCTCTTAACGAGGTTTTTATTAACACTGAATTTTAATTTAAATTTATTTCATTATTTATCATTTTTTAATCGAGTGTCTCGTTCACAAAGGAGTTTTAGCTTCCTTCTCAACCAAATTAAATGATTTTTAGGATCTCGCTATCGCTTACGCAATTGAGAGAACATTATGTAAGGCTGGTAGAAAAAAACGGAATTTTCGGTAGAAAAACTCTTATTACAGAGCCCTGGTAACAAAAAAGTGAATAAACCCCGTTGCTAAGTTTAGAAAAAATCATCTAACACGTTGTGTTGCTAGAATCCATGTTTTATGGGTTCTTGATAACGAAAAATCGAGTGACGGCGAAACGTGTTGTCTGTCCGTAGTCTGTGAACAACGCTAACGGCTAAATCGTTCAGCAGCTTTTCTCCAAAATTGATATTCCCCTATTTGGCTGATGTCGCGGCATCTTGAATTGAAATCGATATTATAATTTTGAGGGGTACTTTACATGAAGCCCTTGGGATATTTTCTAACTTTTTAAAAAAATGGCTCCATCGATTTTGATTAAATTTTGTTGTTGGATAGTGTGAAGGACGTTTAAGAGAAGGGTGCAGGTCTAATATCGTTGAAAACTCTCAAACGTTCGTTGGAAAATGATTTTTCGAAAATTACAAAGGTTCACATTTTTTTTCGTAGCCTTCCTCCATATTTTAAAGATAAAGATGTTTCTCTCAATTAAATTTGTTTTTTAAAGGTATATTTTGAATTTAGGTCATGAACGATTTTTTAGAAAATTTAAGTACTTTTCGCGTAATTTTGCGTGAAAGTCCGAGAGAGAAAGTGCGTGCTTTTTAGCACCAATAATCTTCTTTAAATATAAGGTAGTGGGTTGTATATTTGCTTTCAGTTTCTTGTACTAATGTGTGCGGTTCAATATAAGCGATCTATAAATTCAGCAATTTTCCTCATGTTTAGTATCCGTCTGTACAACAAATATTCTCACTCGATAAAGAACTATATGGTCTTTTACATCGTCGCAACTAAGCCCACGTTTATATTTCTAATTAACTACAAAAGGACAAATTCGTTCAAACGTTGAATACACAAGGCTAGGCAATGATACTTCGATAGTGTTCATGAAAAATACATATCACTTGTGGAGTAGCTACATGAATATTCTACTTAGTGTTACGGATTAAGGGTAAATTCTACCACTTTTATACTCCGTAAATACATAAAATTAATGTCTTATTGTAGAGTGAAGATACACCTTGGTTAAAATGCAATGTTCACTGTTCCGTCTGTACTTATATTACCTAAAATATCAATATAAAGTAGACAACGATATATTCATTATCATTTCTATTTAGAGGCGTGAATAACCTATTGCAATTTCCAAAAGAGAGAATGCAGTGCTTCAAGTATAAAAGGTCAGTGTCATTATCATTGTCATTTATCATTGTCTATCAACAGAACACAACATACACTACCAAAATCACCCTGCACTTATAATTCATGCAGTTCCAACTCAAAATGCCCTCATAAAATGTTGGATAAGTGATAACTTTGTTCTCTTCATAGTTGACTCGTATCTCTAATTTTTGTGATGTCGTCTTGTTAATCTTTATCTTCACGAACAAGCGTAGTGCAAAGCAAAAATGAGCACTGTACTCGGAGAGGTAAATGTGGAATGTTACGGCACTCTTAATGGGCAAATAAGCCAAGTCCTCCTCACAAAGATATAAAAAGTTGGTAATTTGCAGTCATACAAAACTCTTTCGACTACAGACAACCTAAATGTTACTACAATGACTTTAAGCAAAAAATGAAATGCTTATAACAGTATACAATGCAGTCATAACATTGCATCCTGATGCGTTTAAGAAGTGTTTTATTTGTATTTGTGTGAGACAAAGTAAATAAGTATGAGACACTTTCTAGAAATACTTCATACAAATGCACACGAGACATTCCAAAAGTAAATGTTTCATTTTATATTTTATTTTCAACAGATAATAGCTGGGATGAATTGTATAATGCTTGGGGAAAAGAATTATTCAATTATTAATTGCATTTTAGAACATCATATTTATATAAGTAACATTCCACAATTGCATTATAAAACAGTTTTAACGATCGAACGTTTTGGTGCATAAAAATCGAAGGTACGGTTTTTATCTGCGTGTCCCGTGGTACGGATGTAGGTGAAATACTTCAATAAAATCCGACACTCGAAACGGAACGCGAATATAAACTGGGGCAGCAATATAAATTTTTATTAAAACTTATGCAATGTGACCCCGCATCACTTCCAGCGGCACTTTTTCAGTTCATTAATATGCATTAGAATATTAAATTTTAACGTTGTCGATGCGCGCGCGAGATAAAGGTCACCGCGCCCGGACGCGACGAGGCGGGCTGCATGATTCTGCCCGTCGCCCTGCGGGGGGGGGGGGGCGGAGGCACCGCCGATCGATCGCCCGCCGTCACCCTCACTGTTAGTGCCGCCGCCCACACCCCCACCAACGCCGCCGCCGCTGTTGCCATTGCTGTCGCCGTCGCCGTCGCCTCGCCGTCCTTGCACCGTCACCGTCACCGTCGCTGTCGCCGTCATTGTCGCCGTTTCCGTCACCGTTTCCGTCCCCGCCGTCGCCGTCACTGTCACTGTCACCGTCTTCACACCATCGCCGTCACCGTCTCCGCACCGTCGCTATCAACATCGCCGTCACCGTCGCCGTTTCCGTCACCGTCACCGTCGCTGTCGCCATCACCGTCACCGTCACCGTTGCCGTCACCGTCGTCACCCTCGCCGTCACTGTCACCGTCACCATCTCCACACCATCGCCGCATCGCCTCCGCACCGTCGCTATCAACATCGCCGTCACCGTCGCCGTTTCCGTCACCGTCACCGTCGCTGTCGCCGTCACCGTCACCGTTGCCGTCACCGTCATCGCCGTCACTGTCACTGTCACCGTTGCCGTCACCGTCAGCGTCAACGTTACCGTCACTGTCACAGTCACCGTCACCTCACCATCTCCGTCAACGTCTCCGTACCGTCGCTATCAACATCGCCGTCACCGTCACCGTTTCCGTTACCGTCGGCGTCGCCGTGACCGTGACCGTCACCATCGCCGTCACCGTCATCGTCACTGTCACCGTCACCGTTTCTGTCACCGTCGTCGTCACCGTCGTCATCACCGTCGTCATCACCGTCACCGTCGCCGTTACCGGCACCGGCACCGCCACCGTCACCGTCACCGTTACCGTCACTGTCTCCGTGTATACACCATCGCCGTCATCGTCTATGCACCGGCGCCGTCACCATCGCCGTCATCGTCACCGTCTCCGTTGCCGTCACCGTCGCAGTCACTATCACCGTCACCGTAACCGTCGCCGTTGACGTCGCTGCAGCAGGCGTCCCTTCTCGCGCCCATTGCCGCCTGCTAGCAGCTGCAATCATCCCGACACTGTCCTCGCCAACACCATCGTCAAATCCTCTGACCCATATTAGGTTTGCCACATACGATGCCGTCGCCGGTCGCCGTTATATCGTGTTAGTCGCCCTCCACATGCGCGCCGTCGTGGCTCTCTGATGTCTCTTGCTTCCATCGCTTCCAGGTCTTAATGTTCGTTTTATTTTGTTCACAGTTGTAGAGTCCGTTTCAATAATTTGGTCCATGGACATTTAGTCCTCTGTCCATGTTTCATTAAATATTCACTCATCTTTATATGTGTCTTTATGAACGTTAGTCCCGAAATATTCATCTCATATTGTTTTCACAATCTTGTACAGTTTAGTCTGAAATACAGTTAGTTTTGTTAATTCAGCTTTAACAATATTTAAAAATCATGTTATTTCATTTCATTACAATTATTTAAAAAATGTATTTATTGTGGTTCTGTAGAAATTCAAAGAAATTCCGACACATTATATGTCTACAAAATAATATTAATCTTAAAATGAGTCATTAATAATAAGAATTAATAATAAAACAGTAAAAAAATCTAAGTTATGAACTTGTCAAGAAGCGGGCAACATAACAATGTTGACGAAATACTGTGAACAAATTCAGTTGGACAGTGTTTCCGAGAACTCTGCAACGATCGCGGCAACGTTAATTATCTTTGCCAATACCATCATCATACTCGCCCTACAATCGCAAGTTTTATCGCGCCAGAATCCTCGGCGTTATATCATTCTCACTCCCCTTCATACTCACGCTGCCCACCCCCACATTTTTCCCTCATTCTGCTGCTGCATAATCAATATCAGCATTCCTAATGATCTCAGTATTTTTAATGATCTCAGAATTCTTAATGGTAACAGTATTCTTTATGATCACAGTATTCTTAATGATATCAGCAATTTTAACCATCTCAGTAGCCTTAATGATCTCAGTAGTTTTAATGATCTCAGTAGTAATAATCTATCTGGTCTTAAAGATCTGTCACTAATTTCGCTAACTTCACTCTGTAATTTCGCCATCTTCACCGTCGTCACCATCCTGGCAATATTCAACACTAATAATCCCTGCTGCTCCACAGTTTGCCCTATCGATCTCATTCTTCATTTTTCTTTTTTGTGGATTTTGCCTGACTTTCGCTTCCCTATAATCTTGGTACCTTCCATTTGTCATTCACCCTGTACCCTCCTATCAGTTACATCTCTAACCACATGTTTTCAGTCCCACCATTCTCGCCTATTTCTGCATGCACATCTTTCGGTTTTGCGGCTTGCTGTCGTTATATTTGTTAGAGTTTGCAATTCTTCTTTATCAGTCGCCACTCTTTCGTTTTTTCACTATTTCGAAACAAATTACTATCGACTTAATAACCCAATTTTATCTCCAGTAGGTTTCATTGTGTCTGCCAGTCTTAAAAATTTATTTTTTCTCATTTTCTACTACTTATGTATAGTCTACTACTTATGTATAGTCTACTATTTATGTATAGTGAAAGGTGCAAACTGTTGCTGCAACAAATGCCATTTTATGATAGAAAAACTCTTTTTGTGAGTCTCTAATATTGTACGCGTAATTTTTTTTTTGCTTCTGTGTGTGGTAAATTACTCTCTGAAATTAGTTGTGTAGTGCAAATCCACGTTTTGTGGCTTCTTGATAACGATAAATTGAGTTTCGGCAAGACGTCTTTCTGTCCATCAGTGAACAATAACATCTAAACCATACATAACATTTTCCCCTAAATGAATATTCCTCCATCATCCAACCAGTCAAATGCCATTGAGATACAGAGATTCAATTTTACAAAGAACATTATAGGCTTATCGTCAAACATATTATTTCTATTGGAGAGATCCCTTTTCCAACTGAAGTTCTGAGCCGATTAAGGAAAGTATGGTATCCTTTGCAAGGTATTTATACGGACTACAGTCAACGATGTCTAAAATTGGATTACAGGTCACCCTTATTTAGGAATAAAATATTAAATTTATGAAGAGGAGGGCCTGAGATGAACGACACTATCTTCATGATGGGAAGAAGATATACAACTGTGTCTTCACATACATAGACGCCAAGAAGTGAGGATGGCGTAATTCTTAGCATATTGCAATAATGATTGCGGGTACACAGATTTGACACCAGTGAAATGTTTTTGTGTCTTTTTAGCATAAAAGATGCATAGAAAAATATGCGTTCCCCTGGACAAATGATGTTTTATGTAAATTGTGGGGACCAATGCAAAGGTCCCATCTTTGCAGAAAATTGTTAATTCGTTAGCAAACGTACGCAATTTGCCATATATTGTTTTGCACGAACAAACTTAGTTGTCATAAACCCAAAATATTTTATTTTAGACCTTAGACTTTTTTTATACTGAAATTAAAAATCAATTTCTTCCCATCCAGTGGGAGAATACCTTTGCTACCTCCAGAGATAAACATGCAGTACACTTACGGGAATAATGTCCGTAACAGTTGACGCGTTCTAAAACACTAATCAATCAATCCAGTGACCTTTCACCTGTACGATGAGCAAACTTTTTGCACGAGACCACTTTATTTTATGTAAAATGTTATATTTTTATTAAATTCTTATTACTTTAGACAACCGTACCAAGTTCATAAATAGTACGATCAGGTCTGTTGGTATCGTGGCACAGGATCTCTGGTCAGGTGCGCAGAAATTCGCGGAGGCTAAGGTTGTGAATTCGAAACATGCGTGAGGTATAAATTGTCTTTAGTTGAATTTCTGGTATGAGAGCATTCCCAGTCCGTCACAAGTATACCTTAATCCTTCCATAATACGGTAGCAGGAGGTGCAATCTGTGTGTCATTTAGAAACTGACTACTTACATTCAGAAGAATGGTAAAACCACGCGAACGAGGTACCTCCGCATTGGACATTAAGTACGAGAAATAATATGCCATTTTGTACCTCTGTTAGTTATATCGTATTACTCGTGTTCAGCAAGTTCATAATTTTGATTCATATTCACAATGTAATTTTTAAAATACTATAAATTGCATTATCTAGAAGTAATCTGAGATTGTCACTTGTTTTACTTTCAGTCGAAGAGAGAGGCGTCTTCATTGTCTGCTTATTTCGTTCCTAGACAGCACCACATACTCTTTAAGTTCTCCGGAGTTTCGATAGATGGCAGTGAAGTGCTCTTTTGAACAAATGAGAAATGTCGCCTTTCAACCCATACTATCCTTCTTGGCCTGCCCTGGTGGCAGAGGAACTTGGAAAACCAAATGCTCTGCTTAACATGTTTATGGCAATGTTCAAAACTGTATTTTTATAACTCAAAATTCCGACGAAAAATCATTACGATCATTACCAGAATGTGATCCTTCCTTCAATAGAAGAAGTTTCGGCCTGTAAATACTATCAACAATTTATACAAGTGCGAAGAAGCGGTTGCTGATTTACAATATATTTCTGGAATTTGTAAACAAGTAAATAGTGAAAGAAATACATCATTCAAGAATATTCACTCTAAATTAAAAATATAGACCATATCAATCAGAGCATTGTACAAAAGAAATATACTTTTAGCAAAATAATATTTCTAAGTTCATGGAATATAAGATTGGAATGTGATGTTTATTGGTGAGTGTATAAACTGATTTGGCCAAACCTAAAAAAAATTGATAGAAGATATGAAATGTAATATTTTTATTACACTGGATACTGTCAGCGACTGCGAAAGTTGAAAATATTATATGAACTTTAAACGACAATAAAAAAAATAAGTTAATAGATAAAGCTAATTTATTCGAGTATTTTCCTGAAAATAATACTTTCTCTGACGAATTTAATTTTTTCTCAGATTCATGAAATAACATTTTAATAGTTTTAGAACTTAACTTTCCACAAATATAACTAATATTAAAAACTATTGCTTCAATTCTTATTTATTTATTTAATTTATTTATATATTTATTTAACGTGAAAAAACAGTTGAAACTGCGTATAACGTGCTATGGGGAAAAATGAATTGTGTGCACATTTTCAAAATTCTGTGATCCCTACACTAAGTCATATACTACTTAAATTATTAAAAAAACTATACAAAAAACACTATATTTATATATATACTATATAATATATTATAAAATACTTTATCAAAAATACTATATATATTCATCAGTCATGTTTATTCGTGGGCCATTACAGTATCTATTATATTTGGCTTGACTGTCTCTTCTCTTTTTTTAATACTTTTTTAAGGTGCCGTACATAGATGGCAGTAAAATACATTTCTACAACACTTAAAAAGTGAGTCGCTAGGTCTTGTTTGTTCTGTAAGATTTTCGTTTCCTGGACGTGAAAACCAACTATGAATCGTGCATTTTACATTTGTTGGCAGCCCGAAGAGTTTGGATATTCGTTCACGTAAGAACGGCGTTCCTACGCTCCGGGAGAATTCCCGAGCACGAGCACACCTGACAAACAAGAACAGATTTGTGTATCGCTCTCACCCACGCCCTCGTCCTTGCCCATCCCTGCATCGGATGTGTTTCTTGTTATATTTATCCGTTACAAATGTTTCATAATAAATAATACTGTACTTCGTTATACATTTGTCTGGATGTCACTGCAGCGCCTCTGACCGGAAGGTCCTAGGTTGGAGTCCTGACGGCGGCAGGATTTTCGACACTACATTTTCAGCTAGGTCGAATTCAGTCACTGTCTGGAGGAGAATTATAGAGACCGGCTGCTCTGATCGGTAGTTTTCCGTGGTTTTTCCGATCAACCCCAGGTGAATGCCCGAGCAGTACCCTAACAAACGGGCCACGGACCACGCCCGATCTGTCCTTCATCTTCAAGGTCCTATCCTCTCCCCTTACAAACACTCTTACACTAACATGCACTACACTACCACATATTCCGGGTGACCGGTCGGGAGTTTAGAGCTTGTCCCGGTTGGGGCGGTGCCCCACTGGTGGGAGAGTCCTGGTTAGGGGGAAACCCCACTAGCCAACGGTAGGTCGGAGCCGGATCTCGCTATCCATCGGGGGTAGATCACCCCTATCTCCCGAGGGGGGAACATGCACTACACTAACGGGACTAACGACCGAAGCAGTTGACGTGCGCGGAAACACGAAAAAATCAATCAATCAAAAGTGACGGCATTCGTGATGTTATATTGATCCCTGCTACGTTGAAACATCCCTTCGATGCAATTCCCGAGTACAATGTAGGCGCCGCTTGAACGGGAATTCGAAGAGCCCCCAGCGCGGGCACGCGTGACGAACGAGTGCAGACCCGTGCACTGCGCGTGCCCTGCACGCACGCCTGGCGTGGGGACCCCGCCCTCTGCGAGGGGTGTGCGGCGTGCCCGCCCTCGCGCCGTCCGCTCCCCTCGCCAAGGCCCCCTGCGAGGGGAGGCGTGGCATTAGCGACCGGCTGATGTTTTAGTTAGAGCAGGCGACGTTCGCTTGCTCCGCTAAAAGGTGATGTTCGGATGCCCAAGGTGGTGGGATTGCAAAGGCGTAAATGCCTGGGGATCTTCTTGCGAATGAGAAGAACGAGAACATTTCAGTCCTGATCGACTCTTTTCGTAATGTTGTGCTATGAACTTATCTCCATAAGATGAACGAAAACCCACTTTAGCGGTCGGTATCCGATAAGGATTTAATAGTCGTACTAGTCTTTCAGTAAAAATAAATTAAATTTGATTTAAACTGTGTTTCTACAGCTGTATTTTGTTTTTCAAGGAACATTTTTTTAAAATGTTTGTTTTGTAATTAAAATGCAGGATGAAAATGTCAAAAAAAGTGCAAATGTGCAAAGTATGCAAATATGCATCAGTAAACACGACAAAAAACCTATACATATGTACAGATAATAAATACATACTATCTTCTGCTAGCCGCTCTCCACTTAATACAATAAAGACGTCTGCAATGAGGCCAAAAGAGCTGTTTAAAAACGAAAATACGAATGTTCAAGATGCACAGTATTCTCATATAAGGTTCATTGATATAGATTCATAACATGACTTCAATAGGTGCGCTGTATCTCAATGTATCGCAACCATCAACACAATATTGAAATAATAAATGTGTACCGAAAGTGTTATGTAAAAATATATTGTAATTACTAATAGTAATAGCATTAGCCTATATGAAACGTAATTATCATTTGAAATTTTCAATGTCGATTTCAGCAAGTCACTCACAAAATGTAAGTTTGTTTCAAATGTTCAGCTGCCCATGTCGGAGAAATCCTTGGTACAAAGAGAAGATAAAATATTCATGTTTTTTCAATCTTTTGATAGATGTGACGTAATTTGTTTGACTTTTTCTATGCTGAGACTGCACTTCTTCTATGTTGAGAACAAAATTATTACACTCTTCGTGTCTATTTTCGATTTTTTGCGAATTTGGAACACAATTAGTGACCCTCATGGCTCTCTGAGAAACCATATTTTCTTGTAATTGCACAAGGCGAGTTCGAGTATCAATATCAGAGTGCGACAACGAGTTCCAAACAGTTTCCATTATTACAAATTTAGTTGAATGCCATTTCAGTGATTTATCAAAGAAGGATGATCATAAAAAGATAATTATCAAGTACCCTCGACATTGAGTAGCTTGGACGACATATTCTTCAACTGTGACTGTAACAATAAATAGAAGTGTTCTAAATGTACTGAGAGGAGGAGAATCACTCCTATAGTTGCGATCATGCAGCATATATTAGTTTCTGATGTAATGACTTTGTTCGTTTTTCTCACGTTCTCATTCAGTTCTTAATACGATTGTTCGATGATCATTTGCTTAACTTATACTTTTACCTTTTGTTTATAACGTAAATACACAAATCACTTTTCTCATTTTATTTTTCAAACTATAGTTTTCAATGTGTAGACGT
Organism: Teleogryllus occipitalis; assembly: GCA_011170035.1. Lineage (NCBI taxonomy): Eukaryota > Metazoa > Arthropoda > Insecta > Orthoptera > Gryllidae > Teleogryllus > Teleogryllus occipitalis. Next base: position 512,707 of record BLKR01000345.1, read on the forward strand.
GTACTTCACATTTCTTCCGTAACATTATAGTATCCCGTAGATAGTTTATCTTTTTTGTCTTATATCAATTCGTACCTTTGAAATCATCTCTACTTTTTTTACCGTTACATTTATCTATAATATAGATATTTACTCCAGTATTTATAATTGCATCAAATTCCCAATAAATAAGTATAAATGTATCTCTCTCCTATTGGCTTTCACTTTTACGCCACGAATTATTTGTGATGTTCTTGACGGTGTCAGTTCAAAAGATTTAATCTTTTTCCCCTGTCCAATCACCTTTCTCTCGTCCAAACTCGATTCCATTCCCACACTCCTATTCTGCACTGCCCGGTCTGTCCCACCGTGGCCCCTGCCCCCGCTCCCTTTCCGGCGCGGGCAGCGTCATTAGGGCGAGTGGCTCCTGCAATAAAGCCAAGCGGGGCCGCGGCGCCTCATTGCTAATTCAGCGGTCCACCGCTCGCCCTGTCCACCGATGCCCCCACCCTCCCCAAGCCTCGCCCACGTCCTTCGTCCCCACCCTCGATCCCATCCTCGACCCAGCCCTCATCGCCGCTCTCATACTCACCTTCGTCTCCAGCCTCGTCCCTACCTTCACCCCACCCTCGTCCCTACCCATTGTGTCCCCATTCTTCTCTTCTCCCTTGTCCCCACTATCGCCCACCATCGTTCCCTCTCTCATACCCACTCTCATACCCTCCTTCGTCCCCAACCTCGCTCCCATCTTCCTCTCCATCGTCCTCAATATGGTCCTCACTATCACCCCATCATCGTCCCCTCTCATACCCACCCTCGTACCACCTTCGTTCTCACCCTCGTCCCCTACGTCATCCCCACCCTCTTGCCTATCCTCGTCTCCACCTTCCTCCTCTCCCTCGCCCTCCCTATCGTCCCCACTAACGCCTCAGCATCGTCCCCTCTCTCACACCCACCCTTGCAACATCCTTCGTCCTCACTCTCGTCCCCTCCGTCATTCCCACCCTCCTGCGTATCCTTGTCTCCTTCCTCATCTCCCTCGACCTCACTATTGCCACCGCCATCATATCAATCTCTTCCCCACTCTCGACTGCACCCTTACCTCACCCTCGACTCCACCTTCATCGCCATCTTCATCCCAGCTTCGCCATCATCCCCGATGTCGCCGACGACCGCCCGTACTCTGTTTGCTCCAGCCGTCCGGCCTCCTCCACGCGCTACCCCTTCTCTCCCCTCTCCCACACCCCGCATCTCTGTACGCGTCCACGCCAACTGTCTTATCACTTGTTATTCCTCCGCTTGACCCCGCCCCACGTCCTCGCGCTAGACCGTGCCCCGGCCAGCGTCCGTTCCCAGGCCCTCGCCCTCGCCCTCGCCCTCGCCCTCGCCCTCGCCCTCGCCCTCGCCCTCGCCCTCGCCCTCGCCCTCGCCCTCGCCATCGCCCTCGCCCTCGCACTCGCACTCGCACTCGCACTCGCACTCGCCCTAGCACTCGCCCTCGCACTCGCCCTCGCACTCGCCCTCGCACTCGCCCTCGCACTCGCCCTCGCACTCGCCCTCGCCCTCGCCCTCGCCCTCGCCCTCGCCCTCGCCCTCGCCCTCGCCCTCGCCCTCGCCCTCGCCCTCGCCCTCGCCCTCGCCCTCGCCCTCGCCCTCGCCCTCGCCCTCGCCCTCGCCCTCGCCCTCGCCCTCGCCCTCGCCCTCGCCCTCGCCCTCGCCCTCGCCCTCGCCCTCGCCCTCGCCCTCGCCCTCGCCCTCGCCCTCGCCCTCGCCCTCGCCCTCGCCCTCGCCCTCGCCCTCGCCCTCGCCCTCGCCCTCGCCCTCGCCCTCGCCCTCGCCCTCGCCCTCGCCCTCGCCCTCGCCCTCGCCCTCGCCCTCGCCCTCGCCCTCGCCCTCGCCCTCGCCTTCGCCCTCGCCTTTGCCCTCGCCCTTGCCCTCACCCTCGTCGCTGCCCTAGAGACCGAGAGGCGGCTGGGATTAACGGCCAGCTGCTTTTCAGGAGGGCGGGAAACGAGATAATGGCGGTCGTACTGCGCGCTTATTGGGCGACAGGCAGCCGAGTGCTCAATTTTAATGCGCACGTGCTTTGGAGGAAGGACCCATGATACTGAAACAAAGCATCTCCGCAATTTTTCGAATGTCTATTGTATACTTTAATATAATAAAATCAATTGCGTCTTAACGCACGTTTTTCAAAAAAAAAAACTAAACCTCCTGAAACAGATCTCTTACATTTATAAATTGCATTTCTTGCGTTACATTTATCAATTGCAATTTATCGTTGTGGTATTATCATTTTGCTGGATGTCATTTTCTATATTTAAATGTAAATAACATGCATGTTGTGCGTTTCACTAAATTGACAAATATTATATCAAGATTAATTAATCAATTTGTAATAATAATGTAATTATTCTCTAAATATTTTTCATTAAGATAATTAAAGTATTATGTGCGCATATTAATATCAGTTGGCATTGGTATCAATATTTATATTGGAATAAAACGAGTGATATGTTGTTTTCATTTTACATAATAAGCAATAATTATAATGGAAAATGAGTAAATAACCATGTCCAATAATGTATCAGGAAACAGGCGCATAAAGAGTTCCATTTGTTTTCGGAAAATTGTGGGTGCGCATCCAGTTACTTCATTTCAGAAACAAAACGAAACACCATTCATAAAACCTTTGTCATAATGGTTTCCAATCTGAGTGTTTTGAGAACAACACACCACTAGAAAAGCTGCATTGTGATATTTTAATGAAAAAGATTTCCAAGCAATTCGTTGATTAAAAAAGTTTGTGACATAGAAAACAAAACAGTTTGTCAAAACCAATTCAAAATCCATCTCAAAAAATATCAATAATTGTATATTTAGTTTATTGGAAACATTTTTTCTCTTAAATTTTGGGGACATGAAAAGAGTCAATTGATTGGGTATATTCGGAGTCTATAAAGAACAATAAAAACGTATTGTACAATCCCGTGATATCTCAATTTAAAATTTTCTAGCATTTCAGTTTTCTAAATGCTAATTAAAAGTTTTAGTTTTATGTAGACGGATGAGAACGTAAGAAATAGACACATTCATTTTCCATTTTTATTTTAATATCTTTGGAGAAATTCATTTAATATAAGTAGGTATAGGTAGTATCTGTAAAGTGACCACTTCCTAATTACGTCGTGAAAGGTGTAGTGTCCGCTCGGGCGGACAGTTCAGAAAACCCGCCATCGGGGCCACGGATCAGAAGATATTCCGCACCGCCGCCAGAGGGAAGCCGAAGCGAACCCCGTCACCACGTTTGAGCAACCGGAGGCCTTGGAAGAACCTCCTCCAGACGGAGATGGAGTGTAGAGCAATTACCCTTCCCCGACGTGGGGAGGCCACGGGCAAAGGCGTTGACGCGCCACTCACTTGCGTTCTGAATCTGTAGTAGCGAACTAATAGTAATAACATACATTGTAAACGTGCTCGAACTTGGACATTCTTTACGATTTGGATATTACAATTTTGTACGACGACCTGGCTTGATTTTGTTTCTCCTCGGATTGTGACTTCTGGCAGTGTAAAAAGGCTTTATTCTTTCGTACATTGGATAACAATAAAATTGTTGTTTCAGACTTTGTGTCCAGAATTTGATTTAGAACACAACAAAAGGGAGAACAAGTCCTGTACATTAAGAAATAGACCCTAAAGATTATTTAATATCGATGCTAAAGCCAAGATAAAACCCGGTGTGAGAACGTAGATATTGTATGACTGTGTTCCAAAATGTTTTTATAGATTATTATTTCTTATATATTTAGCGTTTAACAGATATTTTATTGTGTTGCTTGCTGCTTTTCTAAGTTTCAACAAAAACACTAGAGAGAAAATTGATAAAAATGAAGTAACGCAGATAAGTGACAAATGAATGACATCCATGGCCAACACAAATAGCAAGTTTGTTGTATCCGTAGTACCAAACCATCATGCACCAGTTACAAACTTCTCTCATTAATGAACTCCCGCACCAAACTCCCTCTAGGTCAAACGACACGAGAAGTGATGTTCTGAAAAACTTTGCAGAATCAACTTCAACAAAACATCATCTCCACCTTATTCCGCAGCGGCGATGTGCGCGCAGCGTCCTCAACGCGGGACCGCGCCGGTTGGCGCCCAGCGTGGGGCCGGCGAGGGCGAACGAGGCGGCCGTCGACAAACGAGCCGCGAGATAATAATGGGCGCGCGCCAGGCTCCGAACGGCGATGGCGCACCCGCATTTTTCACGGGCGCCTCTCGCCCCCGCCGACCCACTTGCGGGCGTGCCCCGCATCGCCGGTGGGCGGCTTTCCCAGGGCTGGCGGGCTCGGTGGCGGGGAGTCACGGGGAGGCGGAGGAGATCGGGGCGAGGTAGTGGGCAGGAGCGGGACAAAGGAAGGGGTAGGGAGTGCGGTAAATGTGGAGATGAGGATGTAGAGGGGGAGAGAGTCTGGACGGTGAGAGTGTTCTGAGGAAGGAGTGTGAAAAAGGTATCGCTGAATGTGTGAATGTAGATGACTGGTCGGTGAAAGTTTGGGCAAGTGGGCGGTGAGTGTGTGGGTGTGCGAACGTATAGAAATGTGGTCGTCTGGGTTGTGAATGTTTGATCGTGTGGAAAATAAGTGTGTGGGCGTGTGTATGGTAAATAAGTATGCGAGTGGTGAATGTGGGTGCATCTCGGCGGTGAGTGCATGGTTGTGAGAATTCCTATTGTGTGGACGTGTGAGTAGTGAGTGTATGAGTACAAAATTAGTGATTGCGATGCGACTATGGAAATAAGTACTGAAACGAAGAGTGCTGGGCACAGGAGTGCAGGGCGAGAAGTGCCGGGATAGAGAGTGCGGGCGAGAATAATTGGGAGGAACCGTGAGTTCCGTGGCAAAGGAGCGTGGCGAAAAGTTCCGAGTGAGGGATGAGACGCAATGAGTGTAAAGACGAGCTTTAGGTGAAGTGAGGGTGTCTAATGACCGACGTGTGGCATTGATGCAAAGAAGCTTGGTTTGAGAATTACGAGAGTGGGCCACGTTGGCGGGTACTGGGGATCGACAGCAACTAAGGGAACGAAAGATGTGTCGCAGGGCGTCTGTTAGAGTTGCGCAATACCCGGCGACCCGACCCCGTCCATCGATCTCTTGTTTTTTCCAAGACACTCGCTGATTGGTGCTCCTACTTCCAGCCCCAGTTTGTTCCACTTATTTCCCTCATACCCTTGTCTCGCCCTGCCCACACTCTTTCGTTGCCACTTCTCATGAGCTACGCCTAGTCACATTTCCGTCACTACACTTTAAACTCGCCTTCCCTAATTTCCAACTACCGGCCTGGATCTCGTTAGTCGGCCATTACAACACCCCTTTGCCTGTCTCGCACCAATTTTTTTCGTGACCCTAGTTTCGAAACGCGCCATCCCTAGTCCTCATTTCTCCTCTCTCACGAAGCATTTTCCCCATCCTCCCACGTCCGTTCTATATATACCCCCCACCCTTCACATTTTTCCTCACCCGCCGACTCGCACGTCAGGTGCACCGCTGTCGTTAACCGCACCCCTTTCCACCTCCGATGCTTCCTTGGATTCAATCACGCCCGCCCGGTCGATTTCGCCGCAGGTGTCCGTCCGCTGCCGCTCCGGTGCACTCGCCGCGCCGCGCCGTCCCTCGAGCCCCCCGGCCTCACTGGATCTCCGACTCTTCGGTTGAAGGAGTAGCAGTTGCGGTTCACTCGGTCGCCATGAGTTCGAAAAGTCAATCGATGATAGAGGAAACCCGTCGATATTTCACGGTTGACGGGAAACTGTGAAGAAATCCACAAGTGAATGTTTTGTAAACCCAAAAACTTCAAATACTAGCATTTTCCTTGTCTTCCAACTCCTAGTTCTTTAGTCTATATATATATATATATATATATATATATATATATATATATATATATATATATATATATATATATACATATACATGTGTATATATATATATATATATATATATATATATATATATACATGAATATATATGTATACACATCTGTGTGTGTGTGTATTTTGTCATAAAACTCCACGGTTTTTAAAAGTCTCGTCAAACGAAATGTAAATCCACAGTCTACAATGATATAACACGAACATAGATACATTTAGATTGTCAATTAAATTCAAACTTTCTTTGAAAGTCATAGTCAGAAATGAAGGGATTCCAAATTACTTTAAAATATTTATTATTTTTCATATTCTGAAAGACCTATTAAATTCCATTTGCCACTTGTAGTCACAGAGTGAAAGAGAGAGGGAGAGAGCACTTAATGAAATTGGCAAATATCTTATTCGATTCGTAATTAGAGTAGAGAAGAGATTGTAAGGGAAACACTAAACGGAATAAAGGTTTTATTTTTCTTGTAAAAAATCTGAATTAAACATTAAAGAAAATATATTAACTTGAATTATTGGAGGTGAAAATTTACAAAATTGAGAAAGGTTTTGTTATAAGTTTTATTAGAGGATACTGTAAGCCCTCTGATTATCCATATTCTCGTATCAACTGCTACTTTCATACGTCTGCCATATTTCTGAATGTGAATGATCAAATGTCAATAAACATGAGTACATTGTGAATAAAAAGTGCGGTATTCGAATCTTAAAATCTTATTGCAATATTCGAATGGTAATCAAGCTGTACATTATGCAAAATGACTCCATAGGCCTTAGCTGACACCTTACTCCCAAAACAATGGGTAAAAATTGACAATGAAATGACTAAATTATTAATAATTGTTTATTATTATTATTATTATTATTATTATTATTATTATTATTATTATTATTATTAATGTTTTCAGCGCAAACCAAGCACAGTCTTTCATCTAAAAAGTTCCTTTTCAAATAGTACATCAGCGTATTAAAACTTACCTTAGCTAATGTAGTCCACGAACAACATTTACCTCCCGTAAAGCACCGCAGCTCATGCGTAAAGACGCCAGCAGCTTCCCTGCCCGCAAACGCTTCACCTCTCCGAGACGAGCAGCGCGCCGCCGGAGCAGTTTTATATTGGGCGCATTTATCACGGGCGCGTCCGCGTCAGCGGGGGCGTGGCCCGCGCAGCCGGTGACAGCGCCTGGCGCGCCTGCGGGGCCTGCCGCCCGCTGCGCAAGTAGGTCGCGCGAGATGCAGGCCCCTGCAGGCGCGCACCCGGCTGCCGCGCGTCGCACGGCCTGCGCTTATTATCTGGCGACGCAGCGCAAGTCGCCCCCTGGGCGTGAATACGCTCTCCCACACATTGTTCCACCACGTCCATGGTATTACGTGGCAGCCGGCGACGTCAAGAGGAAAATGAAATATGAAGATACTGAAATGACGGGTAAACTAGTTTTAAAACGAATGCGTGTAGTGGCGCAGAAAGTTTAAATGTGTTTTTCTTTTTCATGATAAAATTGTGAAATATCGCGAAAAACAGGATATGAATTCGTACGGAAAATGAAATCCGCATTGTATTTGTATGGAACTCATCCCTTGCGCGTATGACGGACAAGGGAAAATTTTCGTTTTTAAACCAACAAGCGATGGAAATTGTCACAACTGTATGAATGTGCGTTTGAATACGAACGCATTTGAATACGCATAGAAATGCATGCAGTGGTAAACTAAAGACTAATTATGAATCATTGTCTTCTTACGATGTAATTGTATACATTGCGTAACAATAAATACTCTAGATATAATATTATATACATTTATTTATATAGGTATTATATTTTGGATAAATATATTGTAATTCTCGTTATAGATGAGCCAAACCTTACACTACAAAATAAGAAACGATATCATGTTATTTCAAATGATGAATACATGATTTTTGAGGAAATATTTCATTGTTTATCTTATTTATGTTTTAAACGTTGAGTAATATTCAAACTTTTATCAAATAACGAATCAAATGTTCGTTTCTGGACGTCTGAAAATAGTACAGTTACGAATGTTCAAAATAACTTATTTACGGTGTTGAGAATAAAAATAACATTGTACTTTAATAATTATCAAGAAAAATTATTCGCATTATTTAAGCTCCAATAGCGTAAATCAGAATACGAAAAGCAGAGAATTTTTTTAGTAAAGTATAGAAATCATTGACACTGAGTTCTTCTTCCTTGAATGTAACTTTCTTGCTATAGTACTCTATAGCAGAGAGAAAGTTACGTCATGCTGCACGAATAAAGCGGCGAATTTTCGGCAAAAAATTATTACAGGGCCCTGGTTACAAAAAATGGATAAATCTAGTTGCTAAATATAGATAAATTATCCTCTAACACATTGTGTAGCCAGAATCGTGATTTTGTGGGTACTTGATACAGAAAAATCGAACTGTCTTTGAACAACGCTAGCGAATAAACCGATCAGCCGGTTTTTACCAAAATTGATATTCCACAAACGATCTGACTGATGTCACGGCCCCTTGAATTGGAAACCTCTATTTTAATTTTGGGTGTTCTTTACAAAAAGACCCTGAGCCATTTTCCAAATTAAAAAAAGGCTCCAACGATTTTGATTAATCTTTGTTGTTGGATACTGTAAAGGACATTGAAGATCTCATGCAGTACTCATACTGTAAAGGACATAGTGCAGATCTCATGTTCGTTGAAAATACTCATTTTTCGAAAATTGCAAAAAAGTTCAAAATGTTTTCGTCTTCTTACAACTAAAATAATAAAGATACAACTTTTTCCTTCATTAATTTTTTTAAAAATATATTTTGAAATAAGGTCTTGTACAATTTTTCGAAAATTTAAGTACTTTCGTGTAATTTTACGTGAAAGTACGGACGAGAAAGTACATGCTTTTCTGCACCACTAGTTTCGCGTCTGCATTCCATCCTAAGTGTCGCGTACTTGCACGAAAGAGAAAAGAATTCACGGAATTTATCTCTCAAGAGAGGTAAAGCCAGGGAAGCGTCTGTAACAAACTGCATTGACCACCGATTAAATGAATTATTTAATTGCGTTCCGTCGCGGGGTTGTTGCGCGAATGCAGGGGCGGGGGCGCGGTGGCGGGGACGGGCGGTGGAGGGGGTTGGGGTGAGCGAGGGCGGAGAGAGAAATATCAGTTGCCAGAGCGGGGACAGAAGCATAAGCGGGAACGAAGTTTGGGTGCACACCAAACAGGGGACGGGATGGAGGTTGGTCTGTGGTGGTAACATGGCGATGGAACAGTGGATGCACTACTACCGAATGGGAGGTTCTGGGTTAGAGTCTCAGCGAGGTCAGAATTTTCGACACTAGCTAGAATTACTAGGTCGAATTCATCTGCTGTCTAGAGAAGAATTTTGGCGTCTGGCTGCTATGATCGGTATTTTTCTGTGGTTTTTCGATCAATATTAGGCGAATGCCGGAGCAGGACACTGACAAACTGGCCACGGACGACAGGCGATATTTCCTTCCTCTTCCTTCTCCTCCTCCTTCTCGCGGAAGAGGGTTGGAGACACGTTGGTGACGGGGCAATCAGGTCAGGAGCGTTCAGGGAGGAGAGGTAGGAACAGAAGGGGGTTGGAAGCACGTTGGTGACGGAGCATTCAGGGCAGGAGCGATCAGAGAGAAGAGGCAGGAGCGGAAGGGGGTTGGAGACACGTCGGTGATGGAGTGATTAGGGCAGAAGCGCTCAGAGAGAAGAGGCAGGAGTGGAAGAGGGTTGGAGACACCTTGGTGACGGAGTGATCAGGTCAGAAGCGTTCAGGGAGAAGAGGCAGGAGCGGAAGAGGGTTGGAGACACCTTGGTGACGGAGCAATCAGAGCAGGAGCGTTCAGGGAGAAGAGGTAGGAACAGAAGGGGGTTGGAAGCACGTTGGTGTCGGGGCAATCAGTGCAGGAGCGATCAGAGAGAAGAGGCAGGAGCGGAAGAGGGTTGGAGACACCTTGGTGACGGAGTGATCAGGGCAGAAGCGTTCAAGGAGAAGAGGCAGGCGCGGATGAGGGTTGGGGACACGTTGGTGACGGGGCAATCAGGGCAGGAGCGTTCAGGGAGAAGAGGTAGGAACAGAAGGGGGTTGGAAGCACGTTGGTGACGGAGCATTCAGGGCAGGAGCGATCAGAGAGAAGAGGCAGGAGCGGAAGGGGGTTGGAGACACGTCAGTGATGGAGTGATTAGGGCAGAAGCGCTCAGAGAGAAGAGGCAGGAGTGGAAGAGGGTTGGGGACACGTTGGTGACGGAGTGATCAGGTCAGAAGCGTTCAGGGAGAAGAGGCAGGAGCGGAAGAGGGTTGGAGACACCTTGGTGACGGGGCAATCAGGGCAGGAGCGTTCAGGGAGAAGAGGAGTAGGAACAGAAGGGGGTTGGAAGCACGTTGGTGACGGAGCATTCAGGGCAGGAGCGATCAGAGAGAAGAGGCAGGAGCGGAAGGGGGTTGGAGACACGTCGGTGATGGAGTGATTAGGGCAGAAACGCTCAGAGAGAGAAGAGGCAGGAGTGGAAGAGGGTTGGGGACACGTTGGTGACGGGGCAATCAGGGCAGGAGCGTTCAGGGAGAAGAGGTAGGAACAGAAGGGGGTTGGAAGCACGTTGGTAACGGAGCATTCAGGGCAGGAGCGATCAGAGAGAAGAGGCAGGAGCGGAAGGGGGTTGGGGACACCTTGGTGACGGGGCAATCAGGGCAGGAGCGTTCAGGGAGAAGAGGTAGGAACAGAAGGGGGTTGGAAGAACGTTGGTGACGGAGCATTCAGGGCAGGAGCGATCAGAGAGAAGAGGCAGGAGCGGAAGGGGGTTGGAGACACGTCGGTGATGGAGTGATTAGGGCAGAAGCGCTCAGAGAGAAGAGGCAGGAGCGGAAGAGGGTTGGGGACATGTTGGTGACGGGGCAATCAGGGCAGGAGCGTTCAGGGAGAAGAGGTAGGAACAGAAGGGGGTTGGAAGCACGTTGGTGACGGAGCAATCAGGTCAGGAGCGATCAGGGAGAAGAGGCAGGCGCGGAAGAGGGTAGGACCCACGTAGGTAACAACGATGAGGGCTGGGTGGGTTGGGCCGGGGAGGGATCAAGCATGGCGATGGCAGCGGCCGGCGAGGCCAGATGAACACAACGGTCGGCGCGATGCCAGCCAGCGGAGACAACTGATACTGGCGCTACCGATTTGCTCCGAACCAAGTGTGTGCACTGTTCCAAGAACTGAGTTGCAAGCAGTGATTATATGTGCGTTGGCATCCGTGTTAATGTGAGTATGCATGTGTACGCTGTTAAATTTCTCGGCGATCGATAAGGTAGCCGATTAGAACTTCGTTAAAATGAAACTAAAGAAACACGCTGAGTTTCTTTCTAAACTACGATGTACAAATGTTAGTATTCCTCATGAATGTTCAAAATACTTATGAACAAATCTACATCGAGTTTTGGATTATTTATTGCCAGTTTCTGTTACTCAAAAAGTTTTACGTGTATTCGTATTACAATTTAAAATACTACGCATTATATATTATAATTTATGATTGTTTCCATTCAATTTGTTGATTACCATTTCTTTGTGAATAATTATTGGGGAATTGATGCGGAGTCTGGCCGTTGTTTTAGCTCTTCCATCTGTTTAATGATCAACATTGCGGTTGGTTTGAAGCATTTGTTCCGTTCTCCCATATTAATTATTGATGAGGACGTGTTAATACTAATGATGTGATAATGGATGATGTGGTTTCTAGTCCGTGTAACAATGATGTGTTGAAATTCTCGTTCACGGCATGTGCGTAATCGAATATATCCTGGTGATTTCTCTTCATAAAGTTACGTACGTAGAGACAAGGCTGTAATATGTTTGATGTATTCGTTATTTACGCTATCCATTCTTTCATTGAAATTTTATTCAAAAGTCACATTCACACATGTCAGGTAACTATGTAAGTTTTTGTAAATTCAAGAATAAGTGATATTTTATTATACCATGTTTAATATTTTAATAACACCATGTTTCTCCCATGAACAACAGAGCTTCCATAACAACACGATTTGTAACTTTGTGATCCTACTAATGTACGTATTAATTATCCACAGAATTCCTTACTTTATTTCTCATTAAAATGACACAACAGAAATTATTGATAACCCAACTTCACCCTCGCACTGATAACATGTGCTCGTCGTCGAAAACCTTGTAATTTATTCGTACGTCAAATTACATGTTACCACTAGATATTGAAACATTTTATTTTCATCAAGAATTCGGGTTAAACAATACTTCATGTTAATACTTATTTTATTTAAAGGGCCAAAGTTATAATTTTCGAATACAAATAACTCAAGGAACCTAATTTTATTGACTAAGTACTCCGTACTTCGGTGTAATTTGCTGTTTTGAGGAAGAGATGAGTTCAAAAACACTGGAAATTTTGAATGAATATGCTATATTTTATTATTTATGTTTACAATTTATTATTTTTCTTTCTTTTACGACTTTCCTGTCTTTCAAAAATTATTACATCGCTTAAAATCACATAATTAAATCAGAATTAATGCCCCAAAAGAAATGAAATTGAAAACACAAAAAACCTCCTGAACTGCCATCCTGGATATCGAAGATCACTAAGGCCGAAGGGCGTGCCTTGGTTTAAAGGCCCGTGAGTTCGAATCCCGCCCAGAGCATGAATGTTTGTGTATGTTGTTAGTATGTGTTTCACCATCGTTACCCCAAAATTAAAGGCTATTGCGTCGCTATATGACGGAGCAGTTGAAAAGTGATAACAATTTTTCTTAAAAAATTAAAAAAATCCTGGTACAATGAAGCTTTCTCAATGCGGAAACACGAGGGACCAGTATTTTTTTCTGTTTTAGATATAACTCCGCTTTTTTTTAATTTAAAAATTACTGGTACAATAAAACTTCCTCAATGGGGATCCACAAGGGATCAGTATTTTTTCCGTATTAAATATGACTCCGCATTATACAATATAAAACTGTTGAATTTATGTTTGAAGGACCGCGATTCCCGTTCACTGTAGACAGATTTCCGCATTGTATATGTTTCACTGTACCAGATGCCGGGTAAGAGGGAAAGCAAGAGTGTTGCACCTGATCCAGCGGATTGTTTGGAGCGCAGCCCACGCGCGTCAGCTGCATGCTACAGAAGCCGCTGCCGCAGAAGGCAGTGCAGGCGTACAGCTTCCCTCGGAGGAGGCGCGCCCCTCGAGGGTTGGGGCGAAGGGGGCGGGGCCCGCGTGGGCTGCACGTGCGCCCCTCTGCGCCCGCCCCCTCCCCCCCCCCGGCGCCGCTGCAGCTCGGGGCTTCCTCCGCGCCGCGTCTCCCATACCCACCGCTCGCGCAGGGGGCTACAAATGCGGGGCGAGGGAGGACAGGATCTGTGACTCATGCGGCCGCGCAGAAAACTGTTGCGAAATTTACGTTAAGGCGGCTCCACACATTCGTTATTCGCCGAACAGCGAGCAACCGCTCGCCGAATCCCGAGTAGTGTGGATGGGTTGCTTGCTATTTGCCGAGTGACGAACATTCAGGGCTCGCCCTACCCACGGCGTGTCGGTCTTTCGGACACAACGAAGGGAGCCAACATTCACCAAACACGTCAGCTGCTCGGGATAGCGCGAGCACAAGCTCACTGCTTGGCGAATGCCGAATGTGTGGAGCCGTCTTTAAAGAAACACATGCACGTTCGGGATTAGGGATGGCCAAAAAACATTGATTTTTTAAAACATAGATATTTTCGGATAGAAACATCTATACTGTAACATCGATGTTTTGCTTTCCATGTTTTCTTCTGATCGATATATTTGTGCAGAAACATTGATGTTTTCAAAGATAATCTCATGATATAAATAAAATTTACTGTATCTATTTCATTTGTGAATTGCTCCCAATCAACAGTTATTGGCAACTGTCACAATTACGTAATTATAGACTGCTTATAAAGTCAGCATGGCTCAATATTTCTGCCGGGGTTGATTCCCAGGCGGTACGAAACCGTTTGTCATTTGCACTCTTTTACCAGTGTTGTTATCTTTTTATTATTTTGTACGTAACAATATCGTTTAACAGTAATTTGAACCTTAACTACATAGAACATTCATGAGAAAATTAAGATTACAGTGAAATTTAAGTCAGAATATACTTTAAACTAAATCTGACGCGTTATGTACCACGTTAGAATCAAGACGTTTTACTTCGAAATATTTCATCATACTTATAACATCGATATTTTAAACATAGATATTATGGACGATTAGTTGACATCGTCGACATGGTTTTTGTTGACATCGTAAACCTTTTGGTGATGTATCGAAATATCGTTTTCCTAATCTTTGCTATCATTACTGAGGATAATCACCATGCTCCAATGGAGGAGGCATGGTGACCATGGTCTACCCTTGAAAGTTAATACAAATTGTATAAATATTCTTTAAATGGAACTTGTTTTGAGAATTTAGTGTATTAATATAACAATTAAAATATGTTTAATATGTTTCATTTTAAACAGTAAAATATTGGTACCTTCTTTAAATTAAAACTACTCGTACTTCTCCCGAAATATTCAGAGATTAAAGTTTGAAGTCATTTTAAGAACTAAATGTGCTGCAACTATTGATATACACTCATGATTATAAGATTATTGAATATTAATAATATAAATAGTATTCTGACCCGTTAATTAATATACTTCATATAATGTACTGTATTAAAAATCTCGAAGTGATGTGTAAATTCATGGTTTTCGCCAGAAATTGTTCTTTTAAAAATGTTATTTTTATTCTATGAAGTTACCCTCTCTGCTAAGACTACGAAATAGTTTTTAAAAGTTGTGGGACACCATTATAATGATGTCGGAGATGGGCGCGTGTTGACGCAATGTAAACTCTACAGCGCTAAACGATTAGGCTTCCTGAAACACAATAATAATGTTGTAGCACACGGAAGCGTTAGAATCTTCTTACAATCGTTAATTACATCAAGAAAAAGTTTATACGCTACCTGTTTGTAGTTTATTTCTGTAAGAGTTTGTAATTTCCGCGCGGAGACAAAAGCAACTGGCTCGGCTCCTGCACCGTCGTTGCGAGGGTATGAGAAAACGCTAGTAGTTAACATTGTGTCGCGGGCTCAGAATTTCAATATTGCACTGACGTTCGCGATGAAGGCTGACAAACGCGTGACACCATGTGAATCCACACCATGTGAATGTGTTCGCTTTTCAACAACCCTTTGTAGGTGACGCTGACGTTTTCCAAGAAATCAGTGACGACTGCAGGGAGTTTCGCGGCATGACGCTCAGTCGAACTGCCAGTCCTGCGCCTTTTAAGCGGAATGAAGTACTATTTCAGCTGATTTAAATGAATTCGATTTTGTCGTTTTTATTTGATTCTTGTTCTATTTGGATTTTGTTCTATTATGGAAGCGATTAGCTCAAAAATGCACGAGCTTAGATCGGATCTACCACAAGGCTTATAATTGTGCATTAGGAGTTACGTGTCAAATTTGAAAAATGCAAATGCAGACAATTGTTAGCACCTCGTAAACATTTTCCGGAACCTCCCTTGCAAAATACGCGACAGTTTTTCTCGTACAGTTTTAGCCGACTGGACCTTCATCAGCGTCTGTGGTCACAACCTCTCGAACGAAATCCACCGGCAAACATTTTCTTCCATATCCAGTAAAAGGTCGACTATTTCCAAATGTCTGTTTGAGTAAATCTGTACAGTTTTATTAAACTTGTGAAGGTAAAAGTTGGTTCGTTTAAGAATCTGACGCACCTGAACAGGAATAAATAGTGATTACGGACGTCCTCTGAGAACGGTTAAACAACAGAATTGCCATCTCATAGGGGTGCGAATTTCAAAAAGAGTATTTTTGTGAATCCGTAAATATATCAAAATAAAAAGGTGGAGTGCAATTTTGTCATCGTTTATTTATTTTTTTACGCATGAATGAATCTATAAATGTGCAGAGACAAAAGTTGTGGGGTACTTGGAATTGGGTCAGACCTCTTTTTGCTCCGCGAAGTGCAGCAACTCGACGTGGCATGGACTCAACAAGTCATTGGAAGTCCCCTACAGAAATATTGAGCCACGCTGCCTCTATATCTGTCCATAATTACGAAAGTGCAGTCGGTGCAGGATTTTGTGCACGAATTGGCCTCTCTGTTTTGACCCATAAATGCTCGATGGGATTCATTTTTCCTGCTCTGGATGACAAAATTATTTACTTGAATTGTTCAGAATGTTCCTCCAAAAAATTGTCACCCGATGACATGGGGCATTGGGCATCCATAAAAATTTAATCGTAGTTCGAAAACACGAAGTCCTTAAATGGCAGTAAATCCAAGTTGCTAATTATAACCATTTCCAGTCAATAATTCGTTCAGTTAAACCAGAGGTTTCCAGTCGCCTAGGGTTCAATTGATATGGTCACGAACCCACGAAAGGCGCTGCAGGCGTTGTCGGACTGTTAGTAAAGGTACACGAGTCGGACTTCTGATGCCTCAACCCATAAAGGCAAATTTCGCCGCACTATCCTAACGAATATGTTCGTCGTACAAACCACATTGATTTTTGCTGTTATTTCAAGCAGTTTTGCTTGTAAATTAGCACTGACAACTCGACGCAAACTCCGCTGCTTTCAGTTATCAAGTGAAGGCCATCGGTCACTGCACTGGCCATGGCAAGATGTATGCCTGAAATGAGGTATTATCACCACACATGACACTTTGGATCTCGTAATATTGAATTCCCTATCGATTTCCAAAATGGAATGTCCCATACCATTCCACGTTCAAAGTCTGTTTTTTCCTGTCGTGGGGCTACAATCATGTCTGAAATCTTTTTGCAGCTATAATCACGCCTGAAATGTCTGGCAATGTACTGCTCTTTTATACCTTTTGAACGCGATACTACTGCCATTTGCATATTTGTATATTGCTATCCCATGACTTTTGTCAGCTTAGTGTTTTTAAGCGTTCCATACGTCGTAAAATAAGGTTTCCTATCATATAAGAAAGTATAAATATCCTGAAAGTATAAATATCTTTCTAATTTTTTAATACATTATTGCAAAATCATCTTCATCAGTAATGGAGAACGGTCTACTCGTGGTAAAAACCTGCTTTTTATTTTGACTACCGTTTCTTTGTTATGTTTGTCTCTTTTATCGCACTTTTCATTCTCACGAAGCATTACATTTTCATCCGTTTTGTTATTTCTAAAGTGTATTATCTCCAAAAACTTATTTTTCAAGAAGGGAAAGTATTCATATTTGGCCTTTCAGTTCAAAGTATGTTAAACGGTATCTGAAAACCATTGAATCTTAAATGAAACGCTGTTTTTTAACAAAATATTTAACTGTATGATTGAAGTGATAAGTAAAACAAGAAAATGAACGGAAATTGAGGTTCTTTCCTTTGTAAATAAGCTTGTTAATTACTGTTTTATCAGTATTTTGTCGTGTATGCGAGAGTTCCAGGAATACGGTCTTAATCATTTCTGACTTCGTGTTGCCAAGCCATGACGTTCTTGGGTAATTTAGTACTAGTATTTCTTTAAAGATGCCAATATAAATGATTATAATGTTCTTCTCAGAAATATAAATTATCTCACTATGCAATGCGATTGCTGTTCATTCTGTTTCTTAAAGCTATGAACGTGAACGCCTGTAGTATGGGGATGTGGATTGGGATACTTTTAAACATGAAATATAATTCGTTCATCTTTTCGGTGGTGTATATTAGGTTCTGACTGAGTGAAGGAGAATATTGTCAGATTCATTTAAGAATGTAATGAAGTTTTATGCTCATCGAAGTAGTTCATGTTGAAAAATAATCCTCAGAAATCGACATGTGTCTTTGAGGTTGAGCTACCGCGAAAGCTGATTTGTCAGAGACCTTGCAATAATTCTTGGATTCTCTGCGATGATGAGGTTCTTCCCTGTTCCACGAGGTCGTGGTGGCATCTGAGTGTCATTTTGACAACGTTCAATTCCAAATGCTGCATCCAATAGTATTTTTAATTTATTCCATTTTACCTATGATTAATGCAAAGCAGACTTTGTTAAATAAGAAATACAATTTTCAAATACTTTTAAATTGCCTTTTCGCTTTCAAACTTCATATTATTTATTTTTTAATATAATTTTATAATGAAAAGTTATCATTTTTCTACTAAGATCTAATTAGCTTACGTTATTCTACAATGAGGTGATTTGAATCGTAACAGGAGGGAAACTGTTTATTTTTCAGTTTGCCTAAACAATACTCATTTCCAGCCCTTACAGTATTAAACAGTACAAAAATTGTACTAGCGAAAAAGGTGCAATAGTTAGTAATTGAATAGGAACATCTTGGTGAATATAAATATTATAAATAGTAAGAAAATATAAAAGAGATGTGAAAATAATTCTCAGAGTAGGCGAAAATACTGAAGTGGTAAAACGGTGTTTGGGGTGCAAGCGAGAACTGTCTCCCGGAGAACAAGGCACAATTAACAAATGAACCTTCTGATCGCCACCGAGCAGAAGCAACAACCAGAAGGCTTCGCTTGACAGCTGCCGCTAGTCGAACACGAACGGACCGCTTCGTCCAGAGCGCCGTCCGGCCCCCCGCGAGGGGCCGGGGGGCGGTCCCCGGGGGGGCCGAGCGGGGGTGGTGGCGTCGGGGGCGGGGCGGGCTGTCTGGCGCGCGGCCGATTAGCGACGGCGATCGACCCGCGCCGCGCGCTGCTGCCATCTGGCGGGCGGCGGGAGCGAAAGCGCGCGCGCGCGCGGGCCGGCCAGCCAGTTCCACGGCGCCCGCCGCTCCGTGCGGTCATGGGAATTGCGCGCGCTCACGCCCCGCTCGCAGTCGCCGCCCACGACGCCGCCTTCGCCTCCGCTTCCGACGCCGCACAGCGCCCAATCCTCGTCCGCTCTGGGGAACCTCGCTGCCGCCGACGCCGCCGCTGCCCCGGCCATGGTAAGCCCCGCGCGCCACACGTGGTCCGCGCCGCAAGACGTCAGCCCCAGCGCGGCCCTCCTTCTGGAACGCCCACCGTCGCGGTGGGGCTTTTCGAGTGCCCATTGTTCTACGTGTTGGGTGTGTGCTGTCTCCTTCAATTCTACATTGTACGTTACGATACTGGAAAATTTACGAGTGCACCCCTTGTCAACTCCGAGAAGTTTCTTTTTATCATGTGGCGTGAATTGGGAGAGCACAACTACCGCAGTTCCGCTTCCGGAATCTCAACGCGATTGTCCTCGGATCTCTTCGATACGGCGTTGAAGTCGAGGTGATAACGATTATGTAGGGTGTTAGGGTGTGTGAGAAAAGAGGGTGTTTGAATGACAAGCAGGAGACGCAAGTGGGCGTGCAGGAAACCTTCTTTGTTTACCACAAATGTTTCAAGGTTTGTTCGGGTTTTCGAATTCCGAAATCGAGACGTAAAGACTATATACTGCTACTTTCCGTCATCCACTTCGACTTGCGACAGTTTTTC
This sequence comes from Teleogryllus occipitalis, assembly GCA_011170035.1. NCBI lineage: Eukaryota > Metazoa > Arthropoda > Insecta > Orthoptera > Gryllidae > Teleogryllus > Teleogryllus occipitalis. The sequence continues at coordinate 532,121 of BLKR01000345.1, forward strand.
AAAGACGACGTTTCAACGTTGGCGTGTTGTGGCCTCCCTAAGTCGGCGTTTTGCTTCGACAAGCGCCGGTTCATGTTCTCCACACGTGTCGTGTAAGAAGTTTGTGAGTCTTCTGAATCCCTTTGGTGGTCGGCGCTCCTGAGGAAGTGTACAGAAATGTTCGTCTGCTCCGGAAGCATCGATGTTTGTTTCCTCGATCCAGTCGCTTCCGTGTGTTGGGACGATTGATGTTGTTAAGGGTATCTTTCCAGTTATAAAATGAATGGTTGTTGCATACAGTGATCAGGTGTTTTGTCTTTGACTTAAAACCTGTATTTTACCTACTTATGTACTTGCCTATAATTATGTTATTTTTAACAAACACTGGTTTGTCTCTAACCAAGAGATAGAAGTATAAATGAGTAAGTTCCACAAAAACGTGTGTGGTACTGAAGGGAATTCTCCCAGATTTCTTATATAATATATTGAGCAGTCGAGAAAAGTGTAGGAGGCTCCTGATTCCAATTTGTTATCTTTAATTTGGTTGCGTTATTTTTTGTCATTGGCGACGAGAATGGTAGCCGCCATGTAAATAGGCAGGGAGTGACATGGTGAATACTGTGCCTAGCTGGTGAGCTCAGGCAGGTTGAGCCATGGTATGGGGGCAGAACAGGTAGAGTAGACGGGTTAGGGTAGGGTGGAGTTGGCGAGGCGAGTTACGACAGCGTTAAAATTTAAAACTACAGTAAACTCTCGTTAACTCGTAATCTCTCGATAGGAATATACATAATAAATCGGATAACATTTTATAATATAAACACCGATTATTTCTCTGGGAATTTGTGTTAAGGACGATTTACTGTAGGATAAAGTATGGCTCCAGCGCTGTCACTAGCGCAAGAACGAACTGATACATTCGGTGTTGCTCATGAAAGGGCCGATGAATCGAAAATGACGTGTCGGCCCGTGAAGAGCCCCGCGTCATCCCCGTCGAGTGCAGCCTCGCGCCGAGTGTTAGGCGCCGCTCTTGTGTTGTCGCGCGACGTCTGCCTCCGGAGGGAAACTCCGGGCTTTTAATGAAGGCGCGGAGAGGAGGCGCCGGAGAGTGTTTGTAATACACAAAGTCTGCTAATGGAACACGATCCAGAAACCTTGTTGCGGGCAACTTGGAGTTGCGCGAGGGCTGAGGAGGCGCGCGGCGGCGGAGACACGCGGGGGCCTCGGAGGCGATTGGAGATCGCGGATGACGCGCCACTCCGCCCCCGCCCCCGCCTCCATCACTGCCATCGCCACTACCACCACCATCACCACCAGCAAAACCACCGCCTCCACCCCCGCTGTCTCCTCCACTACCGCTACCGCCAACGCCACCGCCAGTACTACTGTCACTTCCACCACCACATCTGTCACCACTGCCACGCCGCCGCCGCCACCGCCATCGTCACCTTCACTGTCACCGCCACTACCACTACCACCACCTCCATCACCACCAGCACCACCACTGCCACGCCGCCGTCGCTACCACCGCCACCACCATCGTCACCTTCACCGTCCCCGCCACCACCACCGCCACCTTGACCGTCACCGCCACTACCATTACCACCACCGCCACGACCACCAGCGCTATCGCCACCGCCACGGCCACCAGCACCACCCACTTCTACTGCCGCCAACAACACTACCGCCGACACCGCCGACTCCACCGCGAACTTGAACGCCAACCACCACCGCCACCGCCACCACCACCACCACTAGCACTACCGTCGCCGCTCCCGTCACCGCCAATGCCGCCGATAACACAACAGGCACAGTTATTTGCTGTTAATCAGCCTAACACGTTAATAACTATAACAGCTTAATTTCCACCGCTCTTTTTGCGACAGATTGCGTTGAAGATTTTCTGATTTATAATTCTCAACAATGAACTATAAATAATAATTTCCATGAGTCAAATAGAAATGATAGTGTGTAACAATTTGTAAATTTGTAACATTTATTTAGAACTCAATTGAAAATGTCTTGGTTAAAATGTCAAACTTCATTGATAATGACTATGAGTGTTTCGGAAATATTTCTACAAATCAAAAGAATTTGATGGCTAAAAGCTTTTGAAAAAACATGCTACGTAATCATATTTCATCCTGAAAGCGACTAGCGATATTAAAATAGGTTTTGATGTAGTTGCAAGCATCTATTGGTGTTTTATCAAAGTTTAAAAATTTCCAGAAATCATAATCACGTGAATGGTTCAGAACAAATAGCTCTGGCAACGAAGATCGTCGTAACGCGACCGGAAAAGCTATACGCAAAATATGAATGTTTTATGATTTGACCCTGCTTTCAGCAATTATAAAATTATGAACCGTAAAACATAACACTTTTTCGTTCTTTGTTCACCTCCTTTAAGATGTGTTCGGATTTGACGAAGAAAAGGTATTTGCAGAGAAAATCAGAGAAAACGATAAATGTGTATGGCACTGAATATAAATAACTTGGTGATTTGAAATAGATTACTGCAACGTTCGTGATAACTACTACGACGTTGTGAACAAGAAAGAGCTGGAAATAATTCCCAGATGTTAGCAGGATTAAGACAAAAAGTGGTGACACGTAAAAATGAAGTTAACGCAAGGAGTGAAGTGCTAAACAAGTAAATAAATGTAAATCTGATTGTTTATGTGGCTCATGCATAATTCGAAGATATTATAATGTTTAGCAATGATGAATAATTTTGCACTACATAATTACGAAAATGAAACGTGTGTTAAAACTGAAAACTAAAACACAGCATTATTTTAACAATACAAAAAACGCGCTACCTATGCAAAGGTCTGGAACGTAATTTCCTGCGGGTAGACCAATCCTCCACTTCTCGCAAAAAGGTGGTAATGCTCTCCAAAGCTCTGTGCTCTTGCGCGGGGTCTCGGGGAGAAAAAGAAGAGCGCGGCCTTAGACGTCGCAATGGAGTGGTGCGCGAGACGGAAACAAAAAGAGGCCAGTGGACGCTCCAGTAAACGAGTCTGGCACGGAGTGCCTGCCTCTCCGGCCCTCCGACCCGCGCGGCGTCGCGCCGCCTCGGCGTCGCCAGTGGCGTTGGCCAGCGGAGATGCCGCCGCGATGCTACGCCCACTGGATTTGGTATGCGGGTGAAATATTGAGGGAAGCAATACGGCCCCTGTTGACGAGAGACTGAATTGAGTGAATTGATGTAAAATAACAATTATTTGAACAAATTTAATTATTAAAATGCATTGTTGCAAAAAATATTGTGGTCACAATATTTGGATTTCTTTACGACTGCAGAACATATTTCCGAGCGTAATTGCATTCATTAAGGTAACGGAAAAGGTGACTTATATATATATATATATATATATATATATATATATATATATATATATATATATATATATACACAAAGCGATAATTCCGCTCCTTAAACACTGTTCGAAGGATTGGTTGTCCGGTAGCTTAGTGGTCAGAGTAGCTGGGCGTAAACCAGAAGGTCCGGATTAGAATCCCAGTTGGCGCGACCAATCCGTTGAGCAAATTAAATTATTAAAGTCCATTGTTACTCAGCAACACAGTCACTATTTGGATTTCTTTGCGACTGTGGAACATATCTCCGAGCGTAATTGCGTCCAACAAGGTGACGGGAAAGGAGACAATTATATAAATATTGTTTTTGTTCATTTTGTCTTTATTCTCCAGGTTTCATTGCGTCAGAACGTGCATCTAAAATGCTTTCATCATTTAAGCATCAAACTAAATGATCGCTACTTAGATTTAACCTTCTTGAATGAAATTTCATCATCTTCAAGAATTAGATTTCTCAGGCTGTTCCAGCTCCTAGAACTGACTCCATCTTCTCACGGTTTATTCTTTCTCTTGGCTTTATTTCAGAGTTATTTTACTTATTCTCTCTGCCGACTTTTTAGTCTATGGTTTTTCCTTTTTACTCTACTTTTTAATAATTTCATCTCCACTAATAATGCTTAATTATTTTCAAATTTCTTCATTTTTAATGTGATCAATAAGCGTGTATAAACTGTATTTCTGACAAATTTCATGTATGTTGATTAATGTAATGTAGGTTGGCACATACTAACATTATTTATAATGTCGCTCTTAGGATGCAATAATGGCATACTAATAAAAAACAAATGTTGAGTTAATGCACTCTCCAGAATTGCAGATCTACCTCATAGCGGCAACAGCAGCGTATTTGACAGTACAGTATTCCACAGTACAGTATTCCACCAACAAATGGCAGAACACCTGACATTTTTTTAAATTGTGCCACTATTGTAGCTCAAGAACGATATGTGGTTATGTGGGATTTTCTACAGAAATTGACAAAACGCAATCTTCTTTGATTCCCCCCCCCCCCCCAAGCCTCCTACATGCTTAGCAGATGGTAACGTTTGTTTTAAATCACCCAGTACAGTGTGGGAGAAGCACTCGCGTTGTGCGCCAGAAACGGGAGCCGGGTCGAAAAGAGGTCAGCGCACGCCTCAGTCAACGAGGCGAGCGCGCCCTGCGAGTCGCGTCGTCCTTGGCGGCGCCGGCGAGGGAGGGAGCGGCGTCGCGGCGCCCTGCGGAGATGTCGCCGCGATACGCGCGGGCGCCGCACCCGCGACCTTTCGTTCCGCCCCCTCCCCCTGCCGTCTGCGCGTTTCCGGTCGCCCCACTCTGCCGACTCCCCCGCCCCCTCAGCCACAGCCCCCTTGTTTCAAACACGCCGCCACCTAAGAATGCCAAAAAAACATTTGTTGATTTAATTTGTTCAAAGAATTGACACTCAGACCGGGATTCAAATTCGGTCTCCTTGTTTACGCCCAATGGCCCTAACCACTAAACTACTCAGACAACCAATTCTTTGCACAGATTCTAAGACATGATGTATTGCCTGTTGTTATAAAAAATTAACGCCTATAAAAAATTAATATATATACAAACATCGATATTTCTAAAACATCGATATTTGAACATTGTTGTTTTCTTCACATATTTTTTTAGATACATCGATGTTTTCAAAAGTATTTCTCGTGGTAGAAATAAAATTTCCAGTATTTATTGTTTGTTAATTTCCCGAAACCAACAGCCACTGACATCTGTGTTGTCGATGGCCAGACGGCACGAAACCGTTTTTATTCGCAACTTTTCTCCAGTGTTGCCGGTTAAGGGATTCCATTTGGATGTTTATTCCCTTTTATAGAAACATTGGGGAGGGGGAGTGAGGGAGAGATTTCTTTACGATGTCCTTTATGTTTTATTTTCTTCTGTACGTTCAATAAAGATTTTTAACATATATATGCGCGATCAAGCAACAACGTAAAACAAATAACATAAACAAAAAACAATAACGTAAAACAAATAAAAAATATAACTCATTTAAGTACTGTAATTAAAATGGAAATAGGATGGAAAAATACTATTTGTTTTATCATATTTAAAACATCGATATTTTAAACATTGATTTTTTTATCAATGTTTTCATCGACATCGAAAACCTTTTAGCCATGTTTCGAAATACTGATGTATCGATATTTGGGTAAAATTTCTCATCGCTACTGGCACCGCGGTATGGTCAGCTTCTGCATGGCCATCTCAGATTTTATTCCACGAGGAAGTTTCTACAGATGAATATTCCACGTAAGAACTCTCAAGCCTAAAATCACGTTATTTTTATGGATTACTGTATTTACTATTTTTATTAATTTAGAAGCGTTTTTTCAACACTCGATAAATGCAAAATACAGTTTTATATAAAACGAATGTTGAGTATGCATTTACATCGTTTGTGGCTATACTCTTCATATTTTGACCGCTTAAAGCTATCCTTTATCGGGTTTTGAAAAAACTCTCGTCAATTATACAGTAAATTCGTAATTTTTTTTATTGCATGGCACAATGTTACAAACGTGTCTACTTCATCAAAGACAGCTTATCTTCATTTATTATGAACTTATTTATTGCTAAAATAACATTGAGACTAGTTTTAAAATTCCATTAATATTTAATTATTAGCAGAAATAAATAAGCTGCATTCAGCATTGGAATTTATAATTTGTTTAAATTTATAAATAAAATTTCCGATATAATTTTGTCTCCTTTTCTAGTCATGAACTTTTCATGGTCAAGAACTTTTGAGTTTTGAAATTCAAAATTATGACTACTCTATTCTCAAAAACTCAATTCTATTTCCACATGTTCTTCGCATCAGTTTCAATCGATTTATTTTCTATCTTCCCATGCACGCTGCCCGTTTGTATAACCGCCCGTGTTGTATTTATTGCGCAGTCACATCATTTAAGGACCTCTTGCCATCATAACAATCTTGAATATGAACTAGTTTACTGTATTGTAGGTTATCTACAATTAACCCGAATCTGTCGCTGGATCAGTGTTGTATTAAATAGTATTTTTAATAATTTGTCTTTACCAGATTGCTTACATTTAACAAGACACAATATATATTGCGTTCCTAGTTCTCTGTATCGTTTCTTTTTTATTTGAATCTGATGCAAAGTTCACATCGTTTGTTCTTGATCAGAAGTACGTTTTTCGTTTAAATGAAAAATCCTTCTTTCAACACGAGCGAGATCCGATTCCCAGCGAAATCATGCTCTCTGTAGGATTCGTGAAACACACGGTCCCTGTCGGATTATATCCAGAGAAAGCGTGCAGTTTCCCAGATCTGGGGGCTCCAGGAAATACATCAGACGTGAGAGCAATTTTTTTTCACACGCAGGAGTCGCGTCGAGGAACGTGCATTCCCCGTTGTGTGTCGGTCGATTCGCGGAGACGACCACGCCGGCAGCCGTCCCTTCCCAGTCGCACCCTCTTCCTCGGCTGCGACCGGAAACAACGCGGGGGACGTATCTTGGGTCAACATCGTATCAAGTGCTGCGGAGGGAAAGCGCTCCCGTGCGCTGTAAGGAAGACGCGGCGGCTCCTCCTTTTATCGTATGATAAAGGAAGTGGCATTTCCTCAACGTAAACACACTCAAAGATGCAACTCTCCCCTCTCTCTTCCGAACCGCTTTGACTTTCATGAGCACACTGATAGCTGACTTATCGATTTCCTCTCTAGATATTGAGATTTTGAGTCATTAGGTTCAAAATACTGTGGAATTGTATGTTCACAACACAGTTAATTATATACACAATTAAAAAGAAGTTTTAGCCAGTTGCTTTGTGTGAATTCACTCATAAAAAATATATATCATTTCTAAGTACTAAAATGTTGATCCAGCGTACGCATCACAATATTTCTAAAAATAATTTCCTTGCCTTTGTTTTGAAGTTTTAATTGAGTTTTAGAATGCACACTATTCTTTTGAGATAATTTTGCCTTTAATTATCTTTAAACTAGATACGAACGTTTATGAATTATTTTTTCCCATAATTATGACAAAAAAAAAGACCCGTTTCTTTAAAATTTGCATAGCGATTAAAAATGAAAACACAAATGTAAAATATTTGGTTGAAATTATGTCGAGTTGATTTTATTTTAAGTTTCTATGTGGGACAATGTGGATATTTGTGTTTAGCTCTTACATGTCCCGTAAAGGGCAACTGGCCTCGACGCCGTTAGATCTGGAGCTTCCTTGATAGCCATACTCGCAGGGACCCGCGATGACTCGAATTCGCTTAACCTCTTTGACTTTACGTAGTTAACGAATTCGACTAGCGACGCCGATTTTGTGATCGTGGTATTTCAGTAGAACCACCCCAACATTCACCGAGAGGAAACCACGAAAACCTCTGTCAGGATGCCCAGCACGGAAATTGAACCCGAACCTTCCTACTGCTATGTCAGTTCGCTACGCCCTGAGCTACTTCGCTTGGTAATGCGGATTTAATTTGGTTCATCTTTTTGGTTTCCTATTTCATTGAAACCTTGTTGAAATCCATCCCTTCCACCCCTTCACGTTTCTCCACGAGTGCAGTGTCAGAGTGGGTTGGTGCGTGCCCCTCCCCCTACGTTGAGTTGGGCTTTGTGGCAGCGCCACGTGAGCCCTCTCGTTCAGGTGACAGCCGCATCCCGCCGCTCCCCCCCCCCGCCGCGCCGCGCGCTGCGTTAAAATCGCCGTAAGCGCCGAGAGGCGGCCCTTGAGACGCACTCCGCGACGCCTGCGCTTGTCACACGGAAGCCCCGCCCCCTCCTCCGCCATCTGGGCCCCCTCGCCCACAACCTCCGCGCACGCGCTCCTCCGCCACCCCCGTCCCTCCGCCATCCCCGACCTTCCGCTTCCTCTGCCTCTCCGCCATTCCCGCCACCCCCGCCCCTCCGCCACTTCCCTCCGAGATCCTCGCCCCACCGCCACCACCGCCCCTCCGCAACCCCCCCTCCGGCACCCACGCCCTTCCGCCACCCACGCCCCTCCGCCACCCACGCCCCTCCGCCACCCACGCCCCTCCGCCACCCACGCCCCTCCGCCACCCACGCCCCTCCGCCACCCACGCCCCTCCGCCACCCACGCCCCTCCGCCACCCAGGCCTCTCCGCTTCCCCTGCCTCTCCGCCCCTTCCCTCCGCGATCCCCGTCCCTCCGCTACCTCTGCCCCTCCGCAACCTTCGCCTCCCCCTCCACCACACCCCTTCGCCAACAATCTCCTCGCACGCGCTCTTCCGTCGTCGCCAACTAATTTAGGTACTTAGACATCGACTACTCCACTCCACCTTCCACTACTTACCCTTCTCGACCACTACCTACTCCGCCTTCACCAACTCCTCTTCCACCATCTTCGTCTACTTCGCTTCCGCTTACTGCACTTCCGCCTCCTCCGCCTTTGCCTACGCTACCTCCGCCTACTCCCCCTTCGGCTTCTGCCTACACCACCAACTCCGCTTCCGCCTTCTTCGTCTACTCCGCCTCCGCCAACTACACTCCCCCTACTCCGCCTTCACCAACTCCTCTTCCACCATCTTCGTCTACTTCGCTTCCGCTTACTGCACTTCCGCCTCCTCCACCTTTGACTATTCTACCTCCGCCTACTCCCCCTTCGGCTTCTGCCTACTCCACCAACTCCGCTTCCACCTTCTTCGTTTACTCCGCCTCCACCTACTCCGCATCCGGTTTCTCCTTCTCAGCATACTCCATCTCTACCGAATCTCCGAACATTACTCTCCCCTCCTCCACCTCTACTTTGTCCTCCTCCAATGCCTTAACATCCACCGCAATCGCAACCATCTTCCGACTCCACCCTTGCACCTTTTTGTCACCACCACCTCCTCCTCATTCTCCCCCTTTCGCCAGTTCCTACGTTGCTTGCGCCTTCCACCTTCGCCACCTCCACCTCCGCTCCCACGTCAGACGCCCGCGGCGGTGCGGTTTGTTGCGGTGGTTTACGACCCTATGAAATTTTATTCTTAATTAGATCAGCGTCTGAGCGTCTCCGCCTCCATCGCCCCCTGTCTCGTCGCCTTCACTCGTGTTCTCGTCTTAGGCGCCGTTCTTGTCACGTTTGTCAAAGGTGCAGAACTTTCCGAATTCGATAGACCTACAGTCTTAGTACGAACGACTACTAAATTTTCTCCTACCAATAAACGTCGTGTGTTTGTCGCGTTGGTTTCGATCAATTTATTCTCCTTTATGTTGTTTTCCATTAGTTACATATTAAACACACTGCACGTTAACAGGTTATAGCGTCCCAATCTCCTCTACTAACTTGTATACGAACATTACCATTCCAATAAATTAGAGCTTCACCTGTTTCAGTTGCTTACGTCAGTTCAGTTGTTATGATCGTCTTCGTTTAATCATTCGTCCCGCGTACCAAACGAATTGCAACCTCTGAGTTTACATCTGTTCAAACTTGGTTTCTGCCGTTTTATCTGTAGGCAGCGCTCCACTGTTATTTCAACTGACGGAAATAAACTGCAACTGCTTTCAAACTACGGTTGACAAAACGGCCGGCCTCCGCCAACGTAATATCCGTGTTAGTGCTCCTGACATTAACCGGTTTCAAATACTCCTCCCAACGCCTTCCCTTGCGCTGGTCTCTTCATCTCCCGTGTCTTCGGCTCTTCGTCCTCCCCCCTTAGCACTTGTCTCCGACGCGACTGTTGTTTGTCTCCGCAGACTCGCACTGGGCCATCCCTGCGTTGACGCGTGCATCTCAAACTCCAGGAATTACGCGAAGTCGGGGGCGTGTGCGCGGGAGGGTGCGGGTGCGGCAGCCAGTCGGGCGCTAAAAGAAAAAGGCGGGACGCTCCTCCGCGGTTTGACCCATTTCATTAAAACTTGGCAAATTGCTGGGGCCCCGCCCACTGCTCCTTGTTGCTTGCCATCGCTTCTCGTATCGCCGCCGCAACCGCCACCTCCTCGTGCTGCCAACTCTGTCCCTCTGGAACCTGATAGAGCCCTGTGATAAACTTCCCCACAACCACCACAGATTCTGTCGCACATGCCAAAGCCAACTAGTCTTTGACAGCCCACCAGAGCCTTCATGAAAGCAAAGTCTCAGTTACTACATCTACTCCATTTCGATTTCAAACAATCGTCCGCTGGTGGCAGGATTTTCGACTCTAGCTAGAGCTACGAGTAGGTTGGATTCAGCCGCTGTCTGGAGGAGAAGACGGCTGGTTGCCAACTGCTCTGATCGGTAGGTTCTTCAATCCACGCTAGGAGATTGCGGGAGCAGTACCCTAACAAACGGGCTAAGGACCGTGTGATGTTTCCTTCCTATTCCTTACTCTACCCTCACCCATTACTTACACACACATACATGCACTGCACTACCACACTTGTCGGAAGACTAGTCCGAAAGTTAGAGGTTGTCTCGGCTGGGGCGGTACCCCGCTGGTGGGAGATACCTGAAAGGGGAAGAAACCCACAATCTGGTAGTAGGTCACCGCCGAATCTCACCATCCAACGGGTTAAGATCACCGCCACCTCCCGCTATAAAATATGCACTCCTTTTACACGACTAATGACAGCGGTTGACGCACCCGGTCAGTAGTCACCTCGGTGCCGCCATCTCCATCGCAGCAAAAATTTCCAGTACCTTATCTACATCAATCACGTTTTTACCTTAAGATTTTTTACAATCACCCCCACCATTACCATTGTAAATATCATTACAACCATAGGCATCAGAATCACAGCCGACACTTTTAATATCGCATTTTCTGCACCGCACTGCCAATATGTCAAATTCTCCATCGCTGTATTTGTGGCCCTTATAAAATCTACAAAAGCTACATTGGATCATGTAAATTTTGTAAGGGCTATCACCACTTTCATAGTCATCACTATTGCCATCTTCCTTACGACACCGTCACCGCGTTCAAATCTATCGTCATCATACCATCATCCACCATCACACCATAACCATCACCAACAACGTCACCTTCACAACCACACATTTATCCGCCCCATCGCCAATGACTATGTCACAAGATCAGCCCGAGCCGTTTCCCAAGAACGTCAACTTCGGGTGATATTTTTTTCATCACCCTTCCAAGAAAAGTTGTAGAAGATTAACGACAACGAGAAGTACAATCTCGTACGTTCCATCTCTTCCACTTCCTCCGGAGAAGTTAGAACGCACCGTCGGTTAACTGACCGTTGTTTCGTATAATTTACAGTAAAACTGGCGAAGTTGAAATGAGAAGAAGGCGGAAGGGGGAGGAGGTGGGTGAATCGCACGGCCACTCGGTGTGGGTAAAGAAGCGCGGCTGAGCGGGGGGTGGGGGGAGGGGAGGAGGCCAAGTAGAGCGGAGTGGGCGCCGGCCGGACGTTCACCTCTCCTCCGTTGCGCAAACAAGATGCCTTGCGAGGCGTTAGACCTCGATTGCGCTAAGCAAGCAACATAGCACACCACACTCGCTAATTACAGGTTACTGAGTTTGGCGTCGTTATTGCCTCGTTGATGAGATTTTTTAAACCATACGTATGTTACTGGTAATAATCGTATCTATCAACCAAGTGCTTATGTTCTTTAATAATGACAGTAAATTGTTTGTATCAATTAATTACTCGTATAGTGTAGCAGCAACACTCTTAGAAGACTTATTGTTACATCATTTACGCAAACAGAGTTTTCAAGATTTTACTTCTATTAATGGCGTGACAGTTTTTATATCCATAGCATTGTGCTTAATGAGGAGGTGTTAAGAACGTAATATTTAGATTTGTCTATTAAACTTTTACCGTATTTTCATCAAAGCGATCAGTTACCTTCTGTGAAACCATTCGTTGACGCACAATAAAATGTAATAATAATAATAATAATAATAATAATAATAATAATAATAATAATAATAAGTAATGATCTCTAAATAAGGAGAAAATAAGAAGCCAACCTACCGGTCGCTGTAGATCTTTAGTTCACTCTGTCGCTGCCACCTCCCGAATCTCCCTTTATTCCAGTGTCGCGTCCGCACGCTTATTGCGTGACAACATGCGTACACGGCCGCGTGCGTGCCCTTGCGTGCCGAATATTACCCACACGCGCGCCCACAGCCACACGCACCTCTTTCCCCTAGCAGGCTGTGACCTGTCACCACTCTTATTTCCCCCTCTGCCATCACCAAATTTGCCTCCATCGCCTGTGACTTCTGCGGCTCCACCTCGTCCACCTTCTTCGTCGGACTGAGGACCTTCCTTATGATGAGAGATCCTAGCATGGTGGCCGTATCAGGAATGGAGGATTTGTTTGCTGGATGAGTAATTTTGTTGTTACGAAATGAATGACGATTATGCAAATGTTCAGTGAGACGCTGGGGTAAGCGGGAGAACCCTCACAAGACTTGTTGCGTATCTATTCTCTAGGCTATCTGGGATGAGCCGTCGTGGTAGCTCGCGTTGGCCAACAATTTGTGGCTTTTCAAAACGAACGAAACTTCCTTGGCCGAAACGTCAGGCACCACGACAGAGACGCGGCTCATCCCTGATATCCTAGACAATACAAACTCCGACCGCGGAATCCTATGCAAACATGTCTTGTCGCGTGTCTGTTTTATATATCACAAATATTCTCATGGATAGAGCAGGATTGGAACCCTTGCACGAAGAGTAAAAAGGCAACAATCCGACCACATTTCCAATGGTCACCCCATAGTCGGAGGACTTTTACCCCTGTTTTCTCCGACCCCAACTCCTCCCCTCTTCTTCTTCCAAATCACGCGTCGTCTTAACCTCCTCATCCACCTCTTTCTTCACCAGCTCTTGTCTTTCCTTCCACCTTCATCCTATCACCTCCTCGTTCGTCGTCGGCGTCGGCACCTATTCATTACATCTTCCCAAGAAGAATACACCACCTCCATTTCCACTATTACTAACTGTGTCGATCAACAATCACCACCGCCTCCGCTACCGCTGTCGCCTCCTCCGCCGCCACCCACAAGGGCGCCTGGGGACATCCGATTTCCCGATAACCTCTCCACATTTTACGCACAGCGGCTTGTTTTAGCTGTAATTACGCTCGTCGCCGCCAGGTCGCCCTGGGCTGCGTCATATTAGCGATATGGTGTTGTCTCTTGTTTTTTCAACGGGTCGTATGGGAGCTGAACATTGCTGCTATTACGTTAGGTCCGACTTGTTTAGCGGAATAATCTGAAAGAAAGTATTGTAGATTAAATTTACGGCATTATTTTGAAAACGGAAAGTTATTTTCAGAATAAGAGTAAAATATTTTAATGATCAGAATGTAAATACCAAGGTTTTTTAATGTATAGAACCCGCGACCAGTACTTGTCTCGTAGTAAATACATAATGAACGAGTGTGCGCACATTTATTATGTCATCTACTGTTGTTTAAATTAATCATAATTTTTAAAGTTTCTGATTAATTTCTTGTAAATATTGTTTCATGTATCTGAGGGAAAACTTTATTATTGTCCTGTTTCACTGAAAAAAAAAAATACTTCGAAAACTTGTATTTTGCATCTTCAAACAATCGTTTTAACACTTCCGGTAATGTGCCAACCACTTTACCACACGTACGTGATTCTCTTTTGGATTTTGTTGGAAGTGTTTTTTTAACATAAAACAAAATCTTCAGTAATTAGTCAGATAACTGTTTTGCTAATTACACTGTGATGTACTAGTCGAACTAATCACAGTATTTCGAATCAAGAGTACAAATAACATACATACATTCATCATCAAACTAAAACGCCAGTGAGATTGTAATATTTACTCTATGTACAATGGGTAATAGAATATTTACAAATTATCATTAATATTAATGTGATAGGCTTTGCGATCCAAGGTCGAGCGGTGACGTTCAGCGACACCGATTCCCGAAACAGCGTTAAAAATGCGGTCGACGGTGCATTCGTTCGTGACGTCAGAGGTCCCCGCGCACGAAAGGCACGCGAGGGTGCAAGGCGGCGACTTGCTGGCGGCGGAGGTAGCCCCTACTCGCTTGCACTGCCCACCGCATTCACCGCCGCTCACCCCAACTGCTCACCACTAGCCGAAACCTTCAGCATTCTTTCTAACAGAACCACTCGCACCCTTAATTGACTGTTTAAAAGATCAAGTTGTGTAGTATTAGATTAATAGATATAGAATTAGATAGTAAATTATAAAAAAGAATTGAAGAGAATATGACTATGAATGCAATAATCATAGAAGTATGTGTTTATAAATAGATTATCAGTTTGATGAGTTGATATCTGTAATATTTGTTTTTTTGTTATTTCGTATTTATAGCGATTTTAACAAGATTTGGAAATTGTGAAAGGAAATGGAGGATACGGAAATTATAACTTTTGTTTTAGCGAGATGAGCATGTAGCCCGGCCCTCGAGTTCTCGCGTGGTTAATAGGTGTAGACCAGTCACTTAAATTTTTCTGGCGCGCAACCTCTTTGAAGTTTAGTGGCGAGAGTTTCAATACCTTCAGATAACATGCCACCCTTGTCATTCTAGCCCGTTTCCAAGCTTTTCGTTGTAAGTTGGTTGTTGTCAGGCAGTTTTAAACTCTGTTGGGTTACAGTTGCAGCCCCCACGAGTACTACTCTTGTGGATGATAGAAAGGGAGTTTGCCATGAAGGAAAATTCAAAATAGGATTTACTATTCTGACTCTTTTACTACTGTCATAGAGGACAGAAATTTGTTATTGTCACGACTGTTGAATGAATCGTGATGAATTATCAATGGAGAAAGAAAATATTTCCTATGTTAAAGGACGTCGCTTACTCCCAGCTTTATCCGAGAGACAAAACATGTAGATTTAAAAATCACACGTAAAAGTTTAATGACTTTCACATTATATTCAAATAAACATTTTGAGATAACAGAGCACTTGTTCGGAGAGTATTTACGAAACTCGTCAATGTTAAAAATTACAATTTTATTTTGGGCTACGTACAATACACGTACTTGTATGTATCCCGCGCGAGCACTTGCGTCACGAAATGGGACTCGAGTATTGCAGGGTTACCTCCCTCCCGACAACTGACGGTCACTCGCGCGCTCTCTTTGCCCCTCCCTCCACCCCCACCCCCGGATCGATCGCCTCATTCACCTTCACTCGCCTTTACTCACCACTTGCCTCTCTCGACCCTGCGCCCAAGCCACACACCTAACACCGTCGGCAATTGACTTGTTTGCTACACAAGCGCTCACTTTTTCGTCCTCTGGTTGATCTCTTTCCTCTGTGCTCAGGTCATCTTCTCCAGCTACTTGCTCCGCCTAACCGCACAACTCCCCGATGCATCTCTCCATTTGTTTTCTGCATCCGACTTGTGTGTGACGTGTTTTCTAATGATCTGACTCTAAAAATATTTGCTTTGGACACCTTGCCATGGGCTAAATTGATGAGATTTTCGATTAGGATTATAAGGGCGTCATATACTCCTACAACCTACTCTACAACAATATCAGTAATACGCAGAGTGCGCCAACTACAGAATTAACGCTACATAATTAACTATCCATGTAAAAAGAAAGAATATGCAGTTTTTTCTGAGAGAGTTCAAGAATTAACTTGTATTGAATTCACCCTCCTATCGAATGTCCCATTCTACTTTTCATCTTTGCACACTCCATTTTCTGTCTAACCGATATGTCTTGCACTAAGTGATACTCAACTCTTACAGTCGCCTAACAACCCCAACAAATAATTTTACAGACACCTCCCAATTTCACCAAAACGACTATCTCGTCTTTGCATGTAACTGTTGGGAAGACTACGGAGTGTGTACAAACCACTGCTTATAATATTTAGCGTAACTATGGAGTGTACATAGATGTAACATTTTTTTACATTTGCAGGAAAAGGTTTCAGACCAAACATATTTTCATATAATATGTAAAGTGTCTTAGAGAAATATTTAACTAACGTGACCAGCACGAAATGTCGATTACACAATATACGACCTTTCAATGTCGTCAGGAAGAGCTATTCTCGAGTTAAATCAATGCCGTTTCCTGAGACTACTTCCGCTCTCACCACCACTATTTCGTCTCGTCTCCCTCGACCCCACCCCACTCCTGCTTCAACCTCACCCCGCCCCGTCTCTCTCCACCGCCACCGCCCACGCAAACGTGTATGCCATCGCCCACGTCATCATCCACGCCTGCGCCCAGGTCACCGCCCACCCCACCCCCACGCCTCCGCCCTCATCGCCTTCCATGACTTCGCATCCGTCATCATCATCACCATCGCCCCTACAATATACTACTACCAAACCGGGAGCGGTAGGTCAGTGCATCAACTGGTGTCACTGCAGCGCCTCTGACCGGGAGGTCCTAGGTTACACTCCCCACGGCGGCAGGATTTTCGGCTCTAGCTTTTCAGCTAGGTCGAATTCGGTCGCTGTCTAGAGGAGAATTCTAGCGGCCAGCTGCTCTGATCGGTAGTTTCCCGTGGTTTCTCCGATCAGCACCAGGCGAATGCAGGAGCAGTACCCTACCAAACGGGCCACAGACCGCGCGCGATCTGTCCTTCCTGTTCCTTGTCCTATCCTCTCCCCTTACCCACACACACTTACACTAACATGCACTACACTATCACATATTTCGGGAGACCAGTCGGGAGCTTAGAGCTTGTCCCGACTGGGGCGGTGCCCCGCTGGTGGAAGAGTTCTGGTTAAGGGGAAACCCGACTAGCCGACGGTAGGTCGGCGCCGGATCTCGCCATCCAGCGAGGGAAGATCACCGCCATCTCCCGAGAACAAAATATGCACAACACTAACGGGACTAATGACTGAAGCAGTTGGCGTGCCCGGAAACACGAAAAAATCAAACAATCAATCAAAAGTGACGACATTCGTGAGTTTATATTGATCCCTGCTACGTTGAAACATCCCTTCGATGCAATTCCCGAGTACAATGTAGGCGCCGCTTGAACGGAAATTCGAAGAGCCCCCAGCGCGGGCACGCGTGACGAACGAGTGCAGACTCGTGCCATCCAGCAGGGGAAGATCACCGCCATCTCCCGCGAAAAAAACATGCACTACACTAACGGGACTAATGACCAAAGAAGTTGACGCGCCCGGAAACACGAAAAAAGCATTCAATAAAAAAAACTACTACCAAAATCCCCTCCATCCCAACTCAACCATCATTTCCACTACCAATCTCTCTCACCTTCTTCCCTACCCGCGTCGCAGTTTCCGTCACAACCCTTGTCACCGCCACCGCCACCGCCACCGCCACCGTCACCACGTCACCACCGTCACCACCGTCACCACCAACAACGACGACGACAGCAACAGCAACAAAATACCGCCCATGTCACCGTTGCCGCCCGTGCCACATACCTAGCCCAAGCTATGGACCCCGCCATCGCCCCTGGTTCTGTCCCAGTCCCGCTGCCGCCGCCAACCATTTCATACTCAGCGGCGCGCAACGGTTCCGGTCTCGTCGTCAACCGGTCCGCCGTCAGCGCCATTGCAGCTGCATCGACCGTCACCGCCATCGCCGCACATATACACATACTCATATAATGCTAGAACAAAGACCTTCATTATTTTTTTATTTGCGACGAAAATTGGAGAAAAAACTATATGTGACCTGTGAGGAGAAGTTTGATCTGCCCACATTTTCTTGCTCTCCAGAATTTCTTCTACACTCTCTTATTATTTGTAGTTGAATGATGAATAAAAGTACCAAGGGAGCAAGGTTATTGTGGGAATTCTGATGTGGTGTTGTTGACGTTCTTATGAGAAGAAATAAAAGAGGTCATCTTCGTCAACATATTAGTTTTATTAAGATAGCGGCCTTTCGACGGCTTTGCCGTCATCTTCAGTCTCGCTTCTTTCGGCAAAAGTTTACCGACAGTCTACCGACTTTTGCCGAAAGTAGTGAGACTGACGATGACGGCAAAGCCGTCGAAAGCCGGCTATCTTAATAAAACTAATATGTTGACGAAGGAGCAAGGTTAGAAACATTTCAGAACTTACCATTTTCGCTCTTGAGTTATAGAAAACTGATTTTCACCAGTAAACGAACGACAGATTTCATTTTCTAGGATTGTTAACAATATAGTAAGCTCGTCCCAACCAAGACTCAGCTTCTGCCTCCCAGAACAGTTCCACACCCTCTATCACCATTGAAAATACCCCCGCCATCCCGTGACTGTGACTAGTACCACCATCACAATACAGAAAGTATAGAAATAACAATCAACATTACAATATAGAAAGCTGTCACGAAAACTATTGACCACTATCTCCATCACTACTCTCAGTTCTATCACCATCAACTCCTCAATTGCCGCCGCCGCCGCCACTACTGTGACATACCGATATGTCACATGAATATAAACTAACATTTATTTGAAGACAATATGGTGGAATATGCATTAAGAAGTTTAGACGATCGAAAGGTCAGCTACATCAAAATATAACGAACGCATGGATTGGCTGGGTGAGAGAAGGACGGTCAAATGTTATGAAAAAAAAGAAGGTAGTTTAATACGAAGCTTCGAGGGGTGAATCATGCAGGAAGATTTCATTCTGACCGGCATCGCGTGTCTGAACGGATCGTAGGTCGTGAGAGGGAGCGAGTGGAGTGCAGATAGTCAGAGTCGGGTTTTCAGATCGTGAAAGTTTAAGGACAGTAAATAATATTGCAGATATTGCATGTGGAAGTAATATTGATGCATACATTGGAACTTTGTCGGGAGTGGTGATTGAGTTATAGGTTTCGGGACTATGTCATAGGACGTAATCGGGACAGATAATTTTTATAGTTTGACACCATCTTGGATAGGAGCAGAAGAGGATTTCTTGTAACTTTGGACTACGGCAAGCTCGCAAGATATTTCGACTGAGAAGTCTTCGAGGGACATCAACGAAGAATAGATAAGTTAACCGCGGTATAAAACTCTAAATTCAAAGATATCTTAATAAAAGGCCTAACATCAAAATCATTATTAAATTCACTATATTGTTTGCAAAAAGGTAACAATAAACTTTGTTAAATTTTGTTCTTTAGAAAAGAAAGTGATCTTTCATTTAGTCAATCCAAACAGTAATGAACTAGGAATTAGAATCATTCTATTTCAGATTCCCAGCAGCGCTGTATAGTCTGCGGATCCTATAATCCATTATAAAGGTAATAAGGATTATAATATATCGTGACCCATTGACCCAGCAAGCCGGACGCTAAGATCTTTGCAAGATATTAAAGTAGAGAGAAAAATTTGTATATCTCACTACCAACCTAACCAGCGTCATCACCACTGAAATAATGGCATGATGAGCCTCTCCATTAGGGGAGGTCTCCCATCAGCTCCTCTATCATCACGCCCAATATTAATCCTACAATTACAATCGCCTCTCTGTCATCGTCTTGTACAGACTACAATGTCTGAAATGGAACCGTCTGCACACGCCTTGCCAAAGGCTTATGTCATTTATAAATCAAGCACGGTCAGTTGGGCTGCAAGATAGATATTTCTGCACTGCGCTCTGTTTTAGAACTTAAAAATCTTTAACACTCTTTTCCTTCCTAAAGTGTGGAACATAATCTGATCATTCCGTCGGGTGAATTTGTGTTCAATCCTGATTAACAGCTTCGCACGAATTATTCTTGAAACACTGAGATTAAAAGAGCAGATTATATTTCTATAGAAATGTTATTTCGTTAATAGGAATAGGAGTACGTTAACGTAAAATTTAAATTGATTTCTTCCGTGTTATTTCTATTTCAATCAAAGTACCTCGAAACGGGCTTCGGAATATCAAATCATCTGAAACAGAACATACTTTTTCAGTAAATCTCTTTTATTTCTGGTATTGTTTGAAGGCGCAACTCTCATTTTTGTAAGATATGTTTGTCTACACTTTAAATTGTACGAGTTTGAATGAGTAATGTCTATTTTTAAATCATCATAAATGCTGGATCGCAGATAAATTCATTCTATGCTGCTTGTCTGCGTATATCCTTTTAACTCCTTCTAAATTCTCTCGTGTATAGATTCGATGGATTTTGCCTTCCATTCATTTAATGAATGCTCATTAATCAGTCGCATTTGTAATCTCTTAGGAAGTGCGCAGTGCTGTGTATACCATTACTCCACGTAGTAATGGAAGCATGAATCGCACAGAGTGAACCGTAAAGCTCGTGCTGTTTGTCAAATGTATGTATCTTGTTTGCCTATGCATGACGGCTACCGTCTTTCTCCATGTTAATTAAATTAATGTGAACGAGAAGCAAATCTCTTGTCCACGAGAGTTTGCTTGCATGTGGGAGTGGGCTGATTTGCCTAATAAGCTAAGCTACCGCACGTAGAAGTACCGTGTGCATTAGAGAATGTAGTTGGGGGTCTGCTGACGCTTCATTAACCCAGTATCCGGTAGATTATGCTTGAGTCTCTAGTTGGGCTGGACTTCGTTTTTTTTCTACAATATTAGAGACGAATACTCTCAACGAATTTCCGTAATTTTCTCCTATCAAGTCCACGGGCCGTATGCGGGAGCAAGACTTTAAAGAATGGGCCACGGATCATTTTACCCATCTTTCTCCATTGTATCCTTGGTCCATCTCTTGTACTGGGAATTATTGCAATTCATGATTAACCCAAGTATAATATCCGTGAATGCAGAATGTGATTGTCAAGCAAAAGTTGAAATTAAACGTTAGCTCCTCCTTATGTAACAGACGGAGGAGAAAGAGAAGGGAAAAATAATAATAATAATAATAATAATAATAATAAAATTAATAATAATAATAATAATAATAATAATAATAATAATAATAATAATAATAATAATAATAATAATAATAATAATAATAATAATATTGTCAAGAAAAAGTCGGATAAGTGGAAGAAGGGAAGAGTACACAACACTGTCATGACACGAACAAGCTCCGGAGAGATTAGTGTCCGCCGCCATAAAACAGAGTGACTTGAGCGGCCAATGGCGGATCTGCAGCAGCTGCCTCGGAGGGAACTGCAGTCGTTTCGTCGCTGTCGCCTCAAGTGAGGGCATCGCGTTTTATGGACGTCGCTTTATGCTTCGGTATCTTTTTATGATTGCGGTAGTTGGGCTGAGACACGCAGAGCGGAGGCTTTCGTTTCGTTTGCTACCAAATATTGCCCTACGATTCTTCGTCTTTCCCGTCGGGGGACGCGCCTCCCCTGCGGCCCCGCGGGCGGCCGCGTGCCCTGGCGCAGACAGAGCTCGGAGCAGGGCGCGTGGCGGGGGCAGGGGCAGGGGCGGGGCGGGGAGGGGCAGGAACGGGTCGGACGCGGGACGGGGCGGGGGCCAGGGCAAAGCGGGGGCGGGGCGATGCAGGATGGAGTGGGGGCGGCGAGGGGCAGGAACGGGTCAGAGGCGGGACGGGGTGGGGGCGAGGACAGAGCGGGGGCGGGGTGGGAGCGGGGGAGGGGCAGGCACGTGTCGGAGGCGGCGTGACGGGGCGGGGCGGAGGCAGGACGGTGTGGGGGCGGGGAGGGGCAGGAATGGGTCGGAGGTGTGACGGGGCGGGGGATGGGCGGGGTGGGGGCGAGGACAGAGCGGGGGCGTGCCGGGGACGGGGCGGGGTGGGGGAGGGGAGGGGCAGAAACAGGTCGGAGGCGGGACGGGGTGGTGGCGAGGACAGGGCGGGAGCGGGACGGAGGCGGGACGGGGTGGGGCAGGGAGGGGCAGGAACGGGTCGGAGGCGGAACGGGGCGGGGGCGAGGGGAGGCAGGACGGGGCGGGGAATGGCCGGGGCGGGGGCGGGGACGAGGGCAAAGCGGGGGCGGGGCGGAGGCGGGACGGGACGGGGGCGACATGGTGGCCTCTGAGCGCCCGCAAAAGCTCTGAAGACAGTGGGTAGCTGCTAGAGATACAGTGAGCATATGAAATTAAAGACAACTACCAATTTGAATATTCCACGGGTAGCTCACTGGTCAGCGTGCTCGCTTTCCATGACGCGATCGCAGCTTCCATTCCCGGCCGGGACGGATGATAGTGCGCGCTTTCTTTACAATGGCCCCATACGTGTTGCCATGTGACGATGAGAAAGCTCAGGTACCACTTAACCCATGGCCGCAAGACCGGGACGCCGCTGGTTTAGTCTTGGCCCTATCAGAGGCTGTACAGACAGACCAGTTTGAATACATTCTGATTTATTAATTGTTTATTTCGTATTTCCGGGGCGTCAACTGCGAAGGTAATCAGTCCCCTACGTGCAGTGCAGGTTTCTTCCTCGTGAGGTAGTGAGATGCGGCGCCGATCTACACGTCGGCTAGTGGGGTTTTCCCCTTCTCCCACAAGCGAGGTCCTGCTCCAGCGTGAACAAGCGCTAAGCTCTCGACTGGTCTCATCGCGTGTGTGGTATTGCAGTGTATGTAAGTGTGAGTAAATAAGGGTGAATATAGGACAAGGAAGGGGAACGGTCTCCCCGGAATATGTGGTAGTGTAGTGCGTGTTATTGTAAGTGGGTGTATAAGGGGAGAGGATAGGACAAGGAAGAAGAAAGAAAGATCGCGCGCGGTTCGTGGCCCGTTTGTTAGGGTACTGCTTCGGCCTTCGTCTGGTGTTGTTCAGATAAACCACGAAACTCCACTGATCAGAGCAGCCAACCGCTAGAATTTTCCTCCATGCAGCAACTGAATTCGACCTAGCTCTCTAACTAGTGTCGAAAATCCTGCCACCATCGGGACTCGATCCCTAGGACCACCTGTTCAGAGTCACTGCAGTGACATCAGTTGATGCCCTGAACCTTCTAAGCTTGTGAATACGCTCAGGGAGATAACCCTATTCTATGATCAATAATAACGCAGGAATCAATTAACCTTTGAAAATGTTATAATAAACAAACGGTCATGCGGTCGGATACACACCCACTCCGCTCATAATAGATCTTCAGCAGCAATTCTTCTGGGAGGTAAGTGAAGTCGTATGCTTCGTCGGCCAGAGTCATGAAAATGATCTTGGCTTTTCGGGTGAGCCCGCGTCGAAGCCTGTGTTTCCCAAGTTTCGACCATCTTTTCGTGGTCTTTCTCAGGCCTGGTCTACTGGACCGTCAGCAACACAGCTTTCGACGCAGCGTGACCCGGACAGCAAAGATCATTTTTCTCTGGAATGTGTTTGAACCAGAGGTGTAGCGTGGTGGCGGTGCAGGGCGGCCCGCCCGGTGAGGCACTTTTAGAATTTATTTATTTATTTTTACGTCAAAAAAACAGTTAAAAACTGCGTATGACTTGCTATGGGGAAAAGTGAATTGTGTGCACATTTTCAAAATTCTGTGATCCCTACACTAAGTCATATACTACTTAAATTTTGAATTTTTTGAAAGGGAGAAAAAAAACAAAAAAAAACTCCCATGTAATAAAATCTATTTTCAAGGATAAACAAGCAATAAATTTTGAATTTTGAAAGGGAGAAAAAAAAAAACAAAAAAACTCCCATGTAAAAAAATCTATTTTCAAGGGTAAATAAGCAATAAATTTTGAATTTTGCAAGGGAGAAAAAAACAACAAAAAAAACTCCCATGAAATAAAATCTATTTTCAAAGATAAATAAGCAATAAATTTTGGCTCTTATAACTTCCTGCCGCGACATGGAAACGATAATTTGAATAATTGTATTTCCCACTGAATTCTAGAAGGTGGCAAACTTTTATAATACATAACAATCATACCTTGTACACATTTGGACCATTTCATTTCATATTTTTGTATCACAGTGGATCAATGTTGCAGTGGGTTATGGTAACTATACCAGGCGACAGACTTCTACAACACTGGGATACAAATGCCCATCCCACGGTATGGCAAATGCCTCCATTCTGATGTGATTATGTGGAAAAGTAGTGAAACGTGTGTTGGAACATCTGCGATAAAGATTTCCAACGAAATTATGTTTTCTTTTCATTGACGATCTAGGGAACCTTACTATCTCGAATGTCTCGTATATTATTTCTAGAATAATCGCATACTAATATCAATATGAAGAAAATAATAATATGTACTAAATAAGTAAATTTTTGTCTTGAATACCTTTCCTTGAATCTACGTTTTGTTTGTCTTTGTCACGGAAAAATTTTTTTTGGCAACAGATATGTCTGTTTTTTGTCTGCAAAGCACTAGCGCTCTAATTTCACACAAGATTTTTCGGAAAATGAATCTTTCCAGATCGACCAGGTCCGATTCGCAAATTTGAAACGGATCATTTAATTTTTGGTTGTACTTCACGAGAAGCCTTTGGAGTCTCTCACGTCGTGAATGTATTCATTATACGTGCTTTTTTTACACAATGCATTTGCGAACAGAAATGCTTCAAATGATCCCTCATGAAATTTCTTTATATCTGAAAATATTTCGTGTGTAAATCAGCACACACTTGCTCATTTTCAGAAACGCTCAAACACAGGTTTTTCTTCCGCTCTCTTCCTTTTTACCATTTCTTTTTGTTATTTTTACTCTTATTATGATCTAAAAATTATCTTCCTTTTGTTTTTTGTGAGTGACATATCCAATTATAGATGGCGTGTTGATTTTTCATTAAAACGCATTTTATTGTTTTATCTACATTTAGGACTTTTTTGGATTTAAAATCAGCTAAGGAAAGGAAACGCTCAACTTAATTTTGTGTTTTTCCAATTTCATAAAATAATTTCCGGTTTCTTTTGTGAAAGTATCTACCTCTAATTTGAAATAAAACCTTGTATTGTGTCGTTTAAATGTGTCTGATCAAATGCTCTAGTAAAAATTAGGTTAAAAATGTTACATCTGAATTATAAGTTTGATAAGATAAAATTCAATATTCAGGGAAAAAATATCTAGCCTAGCATAAATCATCAATACGTTATGCTACACTGCCCAAGTCCACTTCTAAAGTTGTTCTCAGTTGTGAAATTAATAAATGAGTTTTATCAATATTATTTATCTTTCATTGAATGTGACACTTTTGTAGCAGAAAGGAATACATGATACAAGTATATAAGACTACAAGTATGTAACGTTACTCTACCGATGTAATCGACTCGCCTTTAATTTTTACTCTATGTTCGTTTATTTAATCTACAAACCACGGACTTATATCAGAGTGATCAAGGAAAGCAATAATTTTAGAAAAACCGCGATGGAGCAGAGGAGAGTTGATAAAAAAGAGGAAACTTATTTACACCCTCCTTTGTTCCGGAATTGCGGAATTTGAAACCAGGTACGCAGCAATGGAACATATGGGTGCTGGAGGCCCCTCGAGTACCCGGATCAGTTTTGTTTCATTTTGTCGCCAGGCTTTCAATGAAAAAATAAATATCTACCTCACGCTATCGTGCGACACAAAATTAGAAGATTCTCTCAGATTTGAGAGAAATTTTATGGATGAGCATTTGGAAATCTTTGAAGATGTATAATGATACGCAAATGCTGTGTCATTTTCTTCTTAAAATGTTTTATACAAGTCTGATTTGAAAACTGTTTTAATATTTTGGATATATAATAATAGAGATTCGAGCTTATCAAAACATCATTTCCGTCAGAAGTGTCCTAGAGAATCTTGTCATTCTGACAGCGCGTTTCCACCTACGACGAAATTAGGAGGCGTCTATTTAAAGCGCCCGCAGCCCTTGTGCCCGCTTGCCCGCTCGGCCGCCCCCAGTGCACCCCCCGCGCGGCGCGAGTCAATATTTGCCCCCGGGGGCGGGCGGGCCCCCGGCTCCCGGGCCCCGCGTCCGCGTCCGGCGCCGCCCCCGCCCCCGCCCCCACCGCCGCTCCTTTATCGACCTGCCGCTCCTTCCGGGTTATTTTGGGGCGGAGGCGAAGGCGGGGGCGAAGCGGTCGCGGGCGGCGGTGACGCCCCGCGGAGGTCTAGGTCGGACCATCTGCCGGCTCCCCGCCCCCGCGCGAGACCGGTGGAGAGCCCTTGTGGTACGCCATGGCGTTAGGAGATGATGGAAGCTGGTTTTGAGGCAAGCTGATCCTAGGAATTGAGTGCACTGTACATTAGCCTAACTGGCAAGAGAATTAACATACATTGTAGGCTTTCACGGGCGGTTTCTACATTATTTGACATTTCCGGGATTGTAGACCGTGGTCGGAGACTTGTCCACACGTTGAGTCAACGCAGTGCTGCTAGGCAGAGCACTTCGCCCCCTCCAGCAACGCCACTGAAGATGCCTGCCACAATTGCAGGCGAAACGTATTGACAAGTATCGGTTAGACCACGGCCTACATACCCGGAAATGTCAAATAATGGCAAGAGAATTGCACTGTGGAAGACTAATAGTGGTGTGTTCCCGCTCTTGCTGTAAGAAGTCCTAGGAGAAGCCTTGCAATTTTTGCTTGTACTTTTCAAAGTACAGAAATTGAATGCACTCCCTGAATCTTATTTTGAATGGTTCGTGTATTGTAATTATATAAGGGTGATGACGGAATATGTGCAACGATTGAAATGGCAAAGCTTTTGCAACAGTTTCTATATAGTAAACGTTACCAACTCTTACCGTTGTTAGATTTCATTTTGCTGACCTGACGGACTGCTTTATTGTGTACTGGATTTTATTATTGTGCACGGTAAAATGATTAAGCTGCGTAATGAATACTGCAGTTGTGCGGGTCTAGTTCTTCCAACCTCGGTGCGTTTCCCATGGAATTGTAGAAGTTCGCGGGTATTCGAGAGACACTATTTAGCGCACTTCGAAAGGCGCTCCAGTGTAGAATGCACACGGTCCCCTTTGTTTTCCTCTGCTTCCCCAACTCCATCCCAGTTGCCCCCTGTCGAGACCTATACGAGTCCTTCCGCTGCATGGGTCGATCTACCAAGGACAAGCCCCTATTTCTCTCCAAACACTCGCCGAAGAAGCCCTAGAGTCCATCTTGGTCCTGTACGATATTGATGTTCCATGTAACCTGTTGGTACAACGTGGTGCTTATATTTCTTTTAGGAATTAGAGAGCCCGATTCGCAATGTGCTCAATACCTTTCGCAGATCACCAGTTAACGGTAAGGTCAAAATATTAGGAAAGGATTAAGGTTTAGAACCACCAGAGAAGAAAAAGATCATACTACAAACACAACTTAAAACCGGCCTTTTACGGGATTCGAATCCACGGCCCTGGCCGCCGCGTAGTTACTACGCACCTGTTCCAAATTCGTATGTCACTGAGATGGCGATAGCACTCTATTGTATGTTATGGAAAACGTTTATGGGAAAATTATAAATCGAGGTCGACAGTCTTGATAACTAAATAAATTCTAAATGTTGTATTAGTGTCTCTTATGAAAACTAATGAAGAGAAACAAGACGCTAATAAGAATTCACTTTATTTGTATTCTTAATATTTTGTCAATGCATGTGTCAGTGAATAGAATTCTTGTTTCAAGTAGCATTTACATTTGTTATATTTTCTTTCATTTGTTATATATTCTTAATATTTTTAATAATGCATGTGTCAGTGAATAGAATTCTTGTTTCAAGTAGCATTTCATTTGTTATATTTTTTTGTAGTCAAACAGAAAAGTAACTCATATCGGAAATTGACCGGAGAGGGCTCAGTGTAAAACGTTTACAACGTTTTACTGCAGTGCCACTGACCGGAGGTCCCGGGTTCGACGACAGGATTGCGATATCAGCCGAATTCAGTCGCTGTCTGGAGGAGAACTTCTATGGCCAGCTGCCTGATTCGGTAGTTTTCCGTGGTTTCTCCGATCAACACCATGCGAATGCCGGAGAGTACCCCAACAAACGGGCCCGACCGCGCGCGATCTGTCCTTCCTCTTCCTTGTCCTATCGTCTCCCCTTACACACACACTTACACTAACATGCACTACACTACCACTGACTTGGGAGACCGGTGGGGAGCATAGAGTTTAATCCAGCTGGAGTGGAAAGCCCAGCTGGTGGGAGATACCTTTGGTCAGGAGGAAACTCCCGCTAGCCGACAGTAGGTTTGTGCCGGAGATCGCCATACAAAGTGAACACCACTGCCACCTCATTATGAAAAAATATGCTTTGCACTAGGGAACGTATGACCTCAGTAGTAGGGAACAATCTAAGAATAAATCAATCAATCGGAAAAAGAAAGAATGCAGAAGTGAACTTGAATTTCCAAAGATGCAGAACCGCGCCAGGCGAACGGACGTGGTTTTCACACCTTCTGAAGTGAGGTTGGTCATTTACACGTCGCTGATGAAGTTGTTCGACCCCACTGCGCTGGAATGGGTGGGTCATAAACCTTTCAGTCGGGCGAGATCCGCCGTCGACGCTTATCGTTCTGTTATCCGGTTTATTGCGCGATGAGATTCGCGGAGCGTATTTGATAGGGTGGGCGGGGGCGTGGCGGGGTAGGGGGCGTGGCGTGGGTGGGGCGGGGGCGGGGCGGCGCATCGCACGGGTCGCTGCCTTCGATTGATCGCGCTGGCTGCCTCTGCGTTTTCACGGGCGTAGCGCTTCCACTTCGCAACTCGCCAGTGTATTGTTTTATGCAACGTAATCCCTGCATGGCCTCTGGGATGACTCATGGGCCAGCTAGTATGTACTTGCTTCTCTGGGAAGGCCTATGGGCTAGCTATGTACGAACTTTACGTAGTGTGTCCCGGTTTGATTCCTGTTCGAAACAAAAAAGAGTTGTATCTTTCCTGTAAAATCGTCTCAGTTTCTGTACCTGTGTGAGGAAGAACGCTCAGGGAAGCAGAGTTTGCTAGTTACGGTCAAGGGAATACGTTATGTTTGCCACGTGTCTCTCTTATCCGCCAAGCGTGGAATTTAATTAGGCCTGAGAGGGGGCCGTTAGCCAGCCGACAAAGTCGGACAATCGACCCCAAAAATGGATAAATACATATATACCATCTCTATCTCGAATTTGGCCAAGGGTATTAGAGAAATCAGAGTCGGTAATGCAATGTTTTGCAGACAATTTGAATTGTGAAGGAATTTAAATATTCAAAGTTTTAATTGGATTGTACTGTCTGAAAATTGATTGCAAGCTCTTTATGTCATAATTCAAAAGTTAAAAGGGTATGGCGAATGAGATACGATGAAAATTCGTGGTTTAAAAGAATCATTGTTCGAGTTATAAAGGTTCTCTGAAAAATGTTTGAAAAAGAATTTGTTCCATGATTGAATCAATCATGGGGCAAATGATTGAGACAGAGATAGAATAATTCAATTTTCACAGCTATTGTTACAAGCCAAGCTGTTTTAAATGAGAAATGAAATAAAAAGTTACCTTACACAGTCCTTATCCCCAAATGAAATCAAATGGGACGTACGTTCGTACTCCACAAATATTAATTTTAGTCACGCATCCACTGTAAGTCTTTCTCGAAATTGTTATATGTTCTATAGTGATTATACAAAATACGATCTTAGTAATTACACTACTTTCCGGTGCTCGATTTACCGACTATTCCTATTCTTCCCGGAAAGTAAAGGCTCCAGTTCTTAGCTCGGGCGTGTTTTATAACGAAACCTTACTAATAGAAAAAGGAAAAAGAGGAAAACAAAAATATTCTAGAGGGCAGAATTAGAGGCAAATAACGTTCTAGATACAAAAAGGTTTATGCCTCCATTTATCAGTCTTAAACTATTCACAATTTATCTTATAATGTTTATAAGCACTGTATTTCGAACTTCTATGACATTGAAATGATATTCAATGAAAAATACGGCATTAACTATTGAACAAAAATTCGACATAGCGAAGACTTTATTGTAACAGATTTGAGCTAACGATGTAGTGTGTAGTTGAATAGTGAACCCGAGTTATATATTATGAATCACGTTTCAAACACTTATTAAGATCTTCACACTCATTTTCGCATTTTTAAAAGAGATTCACATAGTAGGCTTATTAATAGTTAAAATTTACATTATTATTCCCTTGTTTATTTCTAACAACACATTTCCTTAATAACTTTAGTTAGGGTGGTTGCAGTATCACAGGCAATGCAGTGATTTTTTCCTATCCCTGTGAAGAAGAACTCGTAGTACTGAAAGATGTGCCAGATAATAAAGAAGATATAAAGGGGCACACAAATGTATATACATTTCTTTCCGGGAGGTTTGTAATCCTTTTTAAAACATGGTTTCTGCTAATGGAACTGTTTTCCTAAGTTAGTAGAAGCAAAGTGTAAAAGTAGGGCGAGCAGAATATGAGGCGGAGGCGGTGCTGGGGACTGCGAGGCGCCCTTCGCGCCAGGCGATTGTGGTCGAGCGCCCGAGGGGATTACGCTGATGCTGTGTGTGGCGGGGCACGTGGCGGACACGTGGCGGCTTGATCATGCGGCGCGCGGCGAGAAGCAGAGCGCGGCGGAGACGTGGCGGGAGCGTAGCGGGCGCGGGGCGGCGCGTGGCGGGCGCGTGGCGGGGCGCGTGGCGGGGCGGCGGCGGCGGGCGCGCGCGGGGCGCGTGGCGGGGCGCGCGCGGCGGGCGCGGCGGGGCGCGCGGGCGGGGCGCGCGCGGCGGCGGGGCGCGCGGCGGGGCGCGCGGCGGGGCGCGCGGCGGGGCGCGCGGCGGGGCGCGCGGCGGGGCGCGCGGCGGGGCGCGCGGCGGGGCGCGCGGCGGGGCGCGCGGCGGGGCGCGCGGCGGGGCGCGCGGCGGGGCGCGCGGCGGGGCGCGCGGCGGGGCGCGCGGCGGGGCGCGCGGCGGGGCGCGCGGCGGGGCGCGCGGCGGGGCGCGCGGCGGGGCGCGCGGCGGGGCGCGCGGCGGGGCGCGCGGCGGGGCGCGCGGCGGGGCGCGCGGCCATGCAAGCAATGGGGCATGGAGGGGGTGTAATATCAGTTACACTCTTCGTCCTAAAAAGAATAAATCAAAATATATTTGTGAATATGTGACAATAAGTATTCATTAGCCGTTAGTGTCATACTAGCAATATATTTTGAAGTTCATTATGATGCGAGTGAATAATAAGCTTGTCGCAGAAATGTAAATCTCTTCCTAATGAAAGTTAATTAAAGTGCGCATTACGATCAGAGGTGAATCCCGAAAAGTAATAGGATTAGAAAGATGAAACAGAATCACTCAATTAACGCAAAACGAAACACAACACCTGTCATTCCAATCAATGCGTAGGGTGTATGAGCAACCAAACACTGGGCTCGAAGAGTGAGAGAGATGCATGATGTTTCGTGTTGATTTAATGTTGCTGTTGATTGAAACACCTGCCACGTATTCACGAAAGCGTGAACGGTTGCATTTCGTATAATTATGGGTAGTGCACTTTCATAACTACTGTAAAATAGGTGTCTGCCAACAGAACGAATGGTAAAAAGAGATGTGAGCATAGCATCAAAAATGTTAATAGTATCTAATCGTGATAAAAATATGTCAATTTGTTTATCTTAATACCTCTATAATCAATAACCGATATTACATAATAAAAAAATCGAAATACAGAAAAAGAAAAATTTCATAAGCAAGACACACGTAGCTGTCGAATTTGTAATCCTGCCTTTACGTCGTTAATTTTTAGGGAACTGAAAAACGATTTGGGAGGCAGAAATACTACATCCCCTGAATTAATAAACAAAGCTAACATCAAATCAATTTTTAATAGCACCCTCTATGTTAAAAGTAATTAAAACTTTGAATAATACAACTAACTGCTCTTTTAACAATTTCGAATATTCGCTAAGATTTCACAATACTTTCTCCTACAAAGTAAATTGTCATCTTCGTCAATTGGAACATTGAATTGCCCCCTTTAACGTTATATTTTAGAGCAGTCTCCCTTTGACGTTGTATTTCACAAGTCACAACCTCGTTTTACTACCCCCACCACCAAATCTCTTTCACGCACTTTTCCTTCAAAACGTTTTGGCCAACCAACCCCTCAACGTTCCGTCACATTCTATTCCAGCCCTTATTTCTGCGTTCCCTTTCTCATTGGCTCATGCCGTCGCGTTCCCCGTCAGCCACCTCCTCTTTCTCACCCTCTCCTGACTGATTCTCGTCCCTCCTCCGCCGCCGCCTTCGCCGCCGTCCCCCGCCGCCGCCCCAGCGGCCGCCGCCGCCTCCGCCGCCGCCCCCGCCGCCGCCCCCGCCGCCGCCCCCGCCGCCGCCCCGCCGCCGCCCCGCCGCCGCCCCCGCCGCCGCCCCCGCCGCCGCCCCCGCCGCCGCCCCGCCCCGCCGCCGCCCCCCGCCGCCGCCCCCGCTTCGCCGCCCCGCCGCCGCCCCGCCCCGCCCCGCCGCCGCCCCCGCCGCCGCCCCGCCGCCGCCCCGCCGCCGCCCCCGCCGCCCCCCGCGGTCCCCGCCGCCGCCCCCGCCGCCGCCCCCCGCCGCCGCCCTCCCTCGCCCTCCCGCCGCCGCCTCCCAGCCGCCCCCCGCCGCCAACGCCGCTACGACCACCACCGACCCCACCACCATCCATTCGCTCCACCGACACCACCGCCGCCACCGCCGCCACCGCCACCACCGCCACCACCGCCACCACCGCCACCACCGCCACCACCGTCATCGCCGCGCCGCCGCGGCTCCACCGCCGCCCCGAGCGCGCGCACTCGCACATAAATCAGCAGCCGCGCAATTTCCCCGGCGGAAATCAGGCGCAGGCGCTGCGTGCCCCGCACGCTAATCCGCTTCCCCGCGCGACGCCCTGCGCGACGCCCTGCGACGCCATCGCGACCCCTCCAGGCGCCGCCGCCACGCGCCACCTCCGAATAAATGCTACGGACTCCTGAACTTATGTCACTGTAGTGCCTCAAACTGGGAGGTCCGAGATTCGTGTCCCGACGGCGGGAGGATTTTCTACAGTTGCTTGTCAGCGAGGTCAAATTCAGTCTCTGAAGAATTCTAGCGGCCAGCTGCTCTGATCGGTAGTTTTTCCGTGGTTTCTCCGATCATTACCAAGGACGGTACTCCAACAAACGGACCACGGACCACACGCGATCACTCCTACCTCTTCCTTGTCCTTTTCTCAACCCCTACTTACACACACACTTACATGTAAAGTGCTCGGCGAGAGATCCGAGCCTTCATCAAACGATTTGATTCCGTCTCCGCAGCAGATTCCGTGCCAAACATTGCTATCACTGACGCAGCGACAACAAACCAGATTTTATAATTAGAGAACATCGTGCTAGACGTCACCATCTTCTCAATCGCATCACCAAAACCCTTGATATGTGTGGTAGTGCCCCGCAGTCGACTCCATGCCAGACATCATTGTGCTTTTCAGTACATCGTCAAAAACTAAGAACTTGCCCTATAACCGCTGCCGAAATCATGACATTACAACCGTCAAAGCCCTTCTCCCTTTCTCTCACCGACACCCCATTGCTCGACCACAACTCTCGCCACTTGCAGAATCGCTGCAAGCTTCCTTCGCAAAAGTCCGTGGCAGAAGTCGCCACAACCATCACCGAGCCACCAAAAACTTTGCTCTCATCGCCGTACCAGCACCACCATAACCGTCGCCACTTGCAGCATCTCTGATCCCATCCGATGACATCGTGCCACAAGACACCATCACCATCACTGCGCCACCAAAACCTTTGCAACTTTTCCCGACGTGGATGCGGGTTGAAGGGCGCAGCCAAACTGATTATCATGATTATCAACTTGTTCGAGATTTTCTTCAAGTACTTCTCATTAGCTCTCTGGATTCCAGAAAATATTGTGGTTGCCTAGTGTTCTACCGGCTGAGAAACCCAGGTCCACTGTTGCCACTGAGACGTCTTTGACCGGGAGGTTCTAGATTTCGAATGCCGGGAGTGGGAGATTTTCGTGACTGGCTAGAGAGGGTGGTCGATTCAGCCATTGTCTGAAGGAGAATTCAAGCAGTCAGACCCCGCGGCGGCTGCACACCAGACGTCACCCACAGCTCACGTTGTACATCCAATCCCATCCAGTTGCTACTACCTCCGTCTTTGATGATTTGGACCTCACGTCACCACTATCTCCTACCGCCCCAAACGTAACCCGACCACTTGCTGTACCACTCTGCTCGTGACTCCAATTAATTGATGTTTCCTCCTTTGGTTTCTTCTGTCAACTCGTATGGTGGACGAGGTTCCCTTCGTGTTATAACCTTGAAGGGGGCGGTGTTCCTCGGCGGGTTCCTCGGTGAGACTCACCTGCGACCTGCTCGAAACTCCCGACATGTGTGATAGACTGGTGGTGTAGTGCATGTAAGTGTAAATATGTTATGTAGGGGGTGAGGAAAGGACAAGGAAGAGGACGGAATGATCTTGCACTACCCATGGCCCGTTTGTTACGGGACTGCTCCGGAATTCGTCTGGTATTTATCGGGCAATCCATGGAAAGCTATCGAACAGAACTATCATTCACTAAGCAGCGACTGAATCCTACTTAGCTATATAAAAATTCCCCACCGTCGGTACTCAAATCGTAGGTCAGAGAAACCGGCCAGAGTCGCTGCAGATTCATCGGCAGTGCACACGATTCCGTGTTGGACGCCTCCTCCATCTTCTCTTTGCAACTTGCTCCGTCCCCACCGGCGTCTCCGCGCCGTGTCGGCGCCGCCGATCTCATGTCTGTCACGCAGCCGCGAACGAGGCTGCGACCCTCCTCGACGTCGTTGCCATCCCCTCGGCGTCCCCGGCGCTCGCCTCGGCGCAGCCCGCGGAGCCAAGTGAAGCGCTCACCTCCGAGTGCCGCGTCGCAGATTCGGGTCGCACTGCGCGAAAGTTGGTGGCGAATAAATTTCCACCACAATCCCATATCTAGTTTTGGCAGCAATGCTTGGTCTCGAAATTGCCTATCAATATTTATTATTC
Source organism: Teleogryllus occipitalis (assembly GCA_011170035.1). Taxonomy (NCBI): domain Eukaryota; kingdom Metazoa; phylum Arthropoda; class Insecta; order Orthoptera; family Gryllidae; genus Teleogryllus; species Teleogryllus occipitalis. The sequence goes on from BLKR01000345.1 coordinate 567,186, forward strand.
TGAATGTCACCATAAAGTTTTGTTGGTTATTCTTCATTCATGTTTTAAGGATGTAGTATTATTTTTTTAAAATTATAAGCACCGTCAAATAACCGATATTATAGCAACATTCAATTAAAAACTTATTTAGCCATGTAATTGTACATTCATGAAAAACGATAAATTTGGGTTTTATTCCTTTACTTCATGAGATTCTAATATTAACGAATGAATGAATGAATCAAAAAGAACTCACGTCTGAATTAAATAATATCAACTTTTGTCTCAAGAAAGATTTAAAAATGTTGTTACTCACTTTACAAACATAGTTAAAACCTATCGATTTTCATAAATAGGTAAAACATGGGGAAGAAAATAGACCAATACTCATAAATGTCTAAATATGTCTGAAATAATATTGCATTGGAATGTGTATTGGTTAACTTTTAATTCATAATACAAAGAAAAACTTTATTAAAATTTTTTTAAAAAAAAAGACATTTTGAAATTTTTACATGATTGGTTTTAATACATCAGAGGTTATAATTAAAATGCCTACTATAATTACCGTTGTTCGTTGCTAGATTTTACTCGTTTATTGCATACCAGTCGACCTAGGTTTAGCTCCGTAAGTTAACATCATCGCGAAGGTCTTGTGTGTCTCGCCCGCCACCTTGACGCACACCGTGTGGCTGCCTTCGAATCTGCGTGGGCTGATCCACCGCCTCGTTCTCCGCGCTGGGGGCGCCGCATCTCAATGCGAAATCTGCCGCCGCCAGCGCGCGGGCGACCCCGAGCGTTGCGCCTTCGATCTCGTTGATTCGCGACAGGTGCAAGGGTCGTTTGTGCTCGTGACTCGTCACCGCTGAATCCCCAAAGCATCGGTACAAAGTCATGTCGGTTGGATTGGGTTAATGATGGTTCCGGGCACGTCACCTGCTATGGTTATTAGTTCCGTTAGTGTAACGTGTTTCGTTATCGTGTTGATAACTGTTTTTATTTTTAATCAATTAAATCTTGATTATCCTCATCAGTTGCCGGCTAAAATTCGGCTATTGACTTTGAATCGATCCATTAAACATCATTGACCCCTATCAAAACATTAACGACCACCAGCGGGTCGATACCGACTCATGGAGATCCTCTGATCTTGAACATTCTGGAAGAATTCTCTAAAAAATGTGTTTTAGGGAATTCAAAGCATCTTCAGTAGTGAAACGCTGTTAATCATACTCCAGATTTTACAGTAAAAGATGAAAAATTTTCTGATGTCACTACAGTGCCTCTGATCGAGAGATCCTAGGTTCAAGTCCCGGCGGTGGCAGGATTTTCGACATTAGTTAGACAGCTAGGTCGAATTCAGTCGCAGTCTGAAGGGGAATTCTAGCGGATGGCTGCACTGATCGGTAGTTTTCCGTGGTTTCTCCGATCAAAGAGGCGAATGCCGGAGCATTACTCTAACAAACGGGCGACGGACCGCGCGCATTCTTTCCTTCCTCGATCTTGACTTGTCCTACCCTCGCCCCTTTCTTACAAACACATATACGCCTTACCCTACCACACATGCTGGTGACCGCTCGGAAGCTTGGAGGTGTTCCCGTCTGGAAACCGACGAAGGTCGGTGCCGGTTCTCGCTAGCTAGTGGGGGAAGTCCACCTCCCAGAACAAAAACATCTAGTACACTTACGGGACTAATGACATTAGCGGTTGACATATCTAGAATCACTAATGAATCTATTAATCAAAATGAATCATTTCAACATGATTTACAAGGTTGACAATAAATAAGCTTAATTTTACAGTATAAACATAAACAATAAAAAGAGAACTATCAATATTTTTTCATGAAACTTTCTATACCCGCGGGCAACTGTGGACAATGTATTGTGGATATAAACATGTATGTCACAAACAAATTTTTTAATGTCTGAAAGACCACGATAGGCTAGGTATAAAGAATACTAGTATTCATTCCATACTCGTGGCCTCGTTGCTCCAAAGCACAAGTAATGCAGTCGTACATTCCGTGATAAAACGCCCACCTCCCCGCCACTACAGCTCTCTCCTCGACGCCATCGCTGCGCGGTCACTCAACAGCCCCGACCTCGGCGGTTTCATTCGCACGAATGGCCGGCTCTCCGGTGACGCTAACGGCAACTGCGACGGAGGCAGGGTAGACATTCGGATAGGGCTCTCCCATCGGGGGATGCGTCGCTTTGGCGAGCGCACCCATTGAGTGCGAGAGGCTTTCTGTCCGCGGCGCTCGCAAGAGGGGGGAGGGGAAGGCGTTCGGAGGGGTGTAATTCATTAGGCTTTTCATTACGATGGCTAGGTCGAATTCAGTCGCCGTCTGGAGGAGAATTCTGGCGGCCGACTGCTCTGATCGATGGTTTTCCGTGGTTTCTCTGATCAACACCAGGAGAATGCCGGAGTGTACCCTAACAAACGGGCCACGGACCGCGCGTGATCTTTCCTTCCTCTTCCTTGTCCTATCCTCCCCCCTTACACACACACCCACACACTAACATGCACTACACTACCACACTTAATAAATAGAAACAGGAATGTCTTCAAGAAGTTTTCAAACGCACAATTTTGTCTTTAGAATTCCGTATTTTCGTGTTCTTATTTGCACGCAGGAAATTTCTCAGTATCTACAATGTTCAAATTATAAATCAGTTTGTAGAAAATGAATGTGCCTTTTATATTCTGTTTCATTTGCTGTGTAATTATTAATTTAATTTTTTCTGAATGCATGAGAATAAACATATTCAACATATTTATCTTTATTTAAAATATTTAAACACATATCTGCGTTTCTAATTTATAGAAAGTATTTTACGTTTCATTAATTCTCAAATTAATCCTCTTCAAAAGTGATTTAAACGTTCCTTGTACAGTTTTATTTATGTCCCTTCCTCATTGTCCGTTCACTCGTCCAAATTGCTTAATGTTGTGTAAGAAGTAAAATGAGGTAAATTTAAAGTATAAAACCACATTCTGTAAGCATGAAGGATGTACCAGAGCCCGATGGAGATGTACGTTTTTTTATGACTGTCATTCTCCTCTAATGTACGAGCTCCCAATTTGTTCGAGGTGTTGTTCGAATAGGGAGCGAACCTCTAGCACCATCATCATGACCACGGCAGTCGCCTTTACCGTCTCCACCACCCCTATCACCAAAACCGCAACCTTTGTGTCTGTACCCAGCACTCCAGTTGACTACGCCTGATCACAGAATATCCGCTGCTACCCATGGTTACTTGTACTTTCTTCCTGGTGTAGTCGTGGTTCTCCGCCTATTTTCTTCCCTCTCGTGATCTACAAAGTTTTCTCTCGCTCAAGATTCTGATGTTTTCCCTTGTCCTGCATTGTTATTGGATACTCTGTTAAAGGTAGGTGAACACCAGCGTTAAAGGTAACAGCACATGAAGAAAGAGATCAGAAGGGCAGCAGAAGGTATCAATAGATCGCAAACGTTACACCGTCGTCCCATGCATACATAAAAATACACGCTGCTTCCACCCTGCCCTCCATGTCTCCATATGCATTTTCTCTCCATTTAAACGACCTCGCAAGTTTCTAACGATTGACATCTTCATGGAATTTCCAAATTTTAAATGATGATGGGTAAATAACGTATTGAGCCGGTGGGTTAGAACAAAGCTCCATGGTTCGGGAGGTCTTAATTTGTATTGACTGATTGCTTATTTTGTGTTTTCGGCCGCGTCAATTGCTATGGTCATTATTCCAGGAAGTGTAGTGCACGTTAGTTCTTGGAAGGTAGCGATGATCCTTCCCAGTTGGAACGTGAGATCTGGCGCTGACCGACACGACGGCTTAGAGGTTTCACACGCCTGGAATCTCCTTCAACGGGACTCTCAGGATATATTTTAAGCTTCTGACTGGTCTTTCAGCAGGTGAAGTAGTTTTAGTGTAGGTAAGTGTGAGTAAAGGGGGATGACAAGGCGAGGAAATGAAGAATGGAAATATCACGCGCCGCCCATGACCCAATGTTAGGGTACCACCCCCATATTCGCCTGACATTGGCCAGAGAAACCCGGAAAACTACCGATCAAAGCAGCCGACCACAAGAATTTTCCACCAAACAGCGGGTGAATTTTACCTAGCCATCTTCCCACCACCATCTACCAACTATCTTATTCTCTTGTTATATGAAATGTTTGTTTGTTGTCCATAATGCTCTGCTCCCTTTCTATGTTGCCCACTCTTCGTCTGCGTTGCTGCTGACGCTCCTTCAACCTCCGTCTCTTTCTCCGCTTCCTGCCCATCATTCTTCACGGCTGCCTCCGGCCCTAGGGGTCGCTCATTTCTCATCGGCCGATGTCGTCGTAGAATCCTATTAGCCGCTCTCGCTTCGACAGACGGTCGCAGCCGCCGGTAAGTCGTCGTCTGAGCACCTTCGAGACGCCGCCGTCCACTTCGACTGCCCGACAGTTGGGTCGAAATGCGAGGGTGGCCCGAAGGGACGGCGGCGGCCTCACGGGCGAAGAAACGACTGCAGGGAAGGGTCCGGAGAGAGCGTGTCGTCGGTGCTGACGTGTGTGATGGGGGAGATGAGTGGGGCAGACGGGAAGTTGTCTGGAAGGAAAGTGCCGAAGTCGGATAGGCGAAATGTTAAAGAGACGGCAGAGGGGAACGTTTAGAAAAGTTGGTTAACTTTTAGACGACGAAATGCAATGCCGGAGCTAGGCAGTTTTGGGCCCGAGGCAATGCTGAAACCTAGTCCCACCCCCACCGATAACAATTAAAATGTGATAGTTGCATCTAAAAACGATTTGAGTTATTTAATTTTTTTCAACAAATAGCAAATATTACGTTTAAACTAGACCGTCTTTTTGGAATATATATTTTGAATAATAGTTTCAAGCAAATGTATTTAGTTATCAAATAATACAATTTCCTCAGTGAGCTTCAAACGCTAAAAATGTGTTTGGTTAGTGTTTAATAAAATCACTTGTGAAATATACGAAATAATAAATAAGAATTTCAGTATAACCTATTTTAACGTTAGCTTCATTTGATTTATTTTTTACAGTGCTACCTTATAATAAATGACTGTAATTAACTATTTAAGGTAAACATTTAGTTGAAAATTCTATCAAATATCAAACTACTGTACCGCGACTTATAAAAGTACGATAACAATTTTCTCGAGTTTAATTTTTTCAACTTTTTACTAATTTTTTCCCATCAGTTCCATCATCGGGCCTCTCGACTTGCGGGGACTCAGGCGATCGTCCGGTCTGCCCATTCCTAGCGCCGGCACTGACGAAAAGTAGCAGTATCTTGTGATGTGTGGCGCAGTGGGTATAAATGAAACTAGCGTAACCGTGCCAGAACTCTCGCATGTTAGAGCCCACCTTCTTCCCTATTTTTCCATTTCCATAGTAATCCTGTAATATACCTTTTTCTTCAAGAACTTCTTATCCTCCTTCACTTGTTCGATGTCTCTTTGTAATTGATAACAATAAAACATTCCCTTGTCAATACAAAATATTCTTATTTAATGGTATTACCGAGCAGAGAGATACACCCGTGTCATTCAATCGTGTAGAATATCAAGTAATTAGTTTAATTTCGCACACAGTTGCAGATTCTACAGGCTCTGAACAGGTGGGGTAGAATCGAGAAGTGTCGAACCAGCAAAAATGAAATCAAATGTTCAAGAAGATCTCATCCTGTAGACTACGATGTGAGAACCGTTTGTCAACATTTTAGTTTTTAAGGTCCTATAATGCATTGTTTAGGATATCAAAGACATTAGTTTCTTTGTTCTTTAGTTTAATGCATAGGATGAGCTTTCAGACGGATTAAGACTTTACCATTGCACGAAGGCGCGAGATCCGACGACTGTCGTATGGAGAGGCTCATGATCCATTCCACATCGTTGACTACGCGTAGTGGATTCATTGTTAGACTACTTAAAAGATGTCATAAGTAGTATCAGAACGCGGTATACGTGATTTATGTGTTGTTACCAAAGGAAGATACCGTTTGAAGCGAACAAGTGATGATTCTTATTTTTTCTTTTTGCCAACTAGATACAGATATTGTGTTGTTCAATATTCATATACGAGTATCCCACGTTAATGGATATCATGACATTCCAATTGTACGGTTCAAAATGTTCTACATAAACAGCCCTTTCGTGTAAAAAAAATAGTTCCCATGACTATGCTAGAAACGCTCCCATGAACTTGGTTGGGTTTCACCCCCATCTGTCAGTCGCCCATGGTTATTGAGCAGAAGCGCCGTTGGGAAGCCCCCGATTGGTGGAGAGTGGGGGAGGGTGCGTGGCAGCGCTGGCGGCGGGCGAAGCGGGTACCATCCTCGTGACCGGCAGGGGAATCCCCGCGGGGGACGTCGCGCTGGCTCCTGCACTTTCGTCCCCGGGCGGCGCCCTCGCTCTCCTGGTCGAGTGGGTGCGAGACACGCCGGGGGAGAGCCTGCACCGTTGGGCGCCGGGCACAGTGGAGCCGATTTGGGGCGAAACTTTCGTTGGCCAATGGAATTCAGTCACTGTCTGAAGGAGAATTCTAGCGGCCGGCTGCTCTGATCGGTAGTTGTCCGTGGTTTCTGCGGTCAACACCAGGCGAATGCCGGAGCAGTACCCTAACAAACGGGCCACGGACCGCGCGCGATCTTTCCTTCCTCTTCCTTACTTCTTAGTCCTATTCTCACCCCTTACACACACACACACACTAACTTGCTCTGCACTACCACATACTCCCGGAGGCCGACTCCCATGACCATGCTACGAGTATTTGTAAATGAATTACCGTTATCTAACATGATAATAATTTGATAAATAAAATAATATAAATAACATAACATTTCAGCCGTGGGAGACCTGAACAACGTGCTTTGTAATATTGAATCTGTAAACCTCAATGACTTTCACCCAGTTTGTTTCTGTAGCAACAATGCAAAGAAACTCATTTTGGCATTAAAATCTATCATCGTACTCGAATCAACAGTTTTCTCAAAATTACAGCAAATGAAGAATAAAGAATTGACAGACCGTCTCAATTAACACAAAAGTTTTATTTTATTTCCTATAATATTTCGATTCAAGGAATTGTGTTTTATGAAGAAACACGTTTTTCACATTTTCTTCAATTTTGCTCCACCCCAAATGTTTAATGTATACGAGACTTGAGCTCATTTATACACAAAACTTGTGATATTTAGAGAAACGTCAAAAGAGATTATTTGCGTAATTTACATTTGTGTAATCTTTGAAAAACAAAATT